>CABFVZ010000662.1:212320-285065 GCA_902151445.1 Timema monikensis
AATTTAACACTAGTGACACCTTAGACCACTCAGCCACTGAAGTGGGTATCTGTTATTTAATACGGTGTTTACAGTTTTCAAACATCTATAGGATTTACACAATTTTCCAGAAATAAATGTTTTTGGGAATAATTTTTTATCCTATTGGTAGAGTTTAACTTGAGTAATATCTCCATGGTGTCAGCCTGCAAGCAGGCTGTACCAATCGAGAGGCTGCCGTATGTTGGCAAAGAGAGTGACAACATTTTCAAGCTGAGGGTGCCATGTGGTTAGCACAACGAGCCCTTCAGACTTCTATCTTAGTTTTCTAGACTGAAGCGCTACTTATTCATTCAATTGTCTCCTCATTTGTCCTCACGAGGTTGATTTTGGTTCCGTTTCAGACCTACTGCTTCACAGACAGAATTAGGGGCACTGTGGATCGAACTTGGGATTTCAGGATCTGAAGCCAGTAAATCTGACCACTATACAACAGAGGCGGTTGGGTATCAAATACTTACTTTATGGCATAGGGAAGACAAAAGTTCATTAATTTTAATGGTTTTAAATATATTTTACTTATCATCGGCTTCATGTCGTGGTAAATATTGCTAAAGTGCTATAACTGAGCACTGAGTGCGTAAATTAATCAGCTCTAGTAACTTGACTAGTTCGATTCCCTGTTAGGTTGAAATTACTTAGTACTAGCGTGATACGAACTCGGCCAAGGCACAAGAGATTTTGAACATACAATAAGTGCGTTACAGAGTGTTAGTAACATTTACTTTCAGCTAAGAGCTTTTTTTTTAAAAAAAATACTTGAAATATCAGAATAATCGCTGCATTGTTATATAGAAATATTTATTTGTATCTTAATTTTGATATTATTTCTACAGTAAATAAAATAGTATCGCTGCTCATCCATTGTACTTAAATTAGTAGATACAGATAGCCTAAGCGCCAGTAATATGCATACCATTAAAAAAAACTTACCCTTTACGACAAGCAGTTAAATAATCAATTATATCTTTGAGTTTCTTTGTGCGCCCTTTCTTCCATCGACCCATGCTTCACAAACTTGTTATTCACAAGGATATAAAATAATATTTTGTAAATACTTCTCCACCTCAAAATTTATACAATCCATTGGATTTTGTTCGAAAGCAAAAAGGTCACATATTGTTAATTATATAAAAAGTAATCACCGTGGGTACTTATTGTTCGGGATTCGATACATTTCTTCCGAAACGAGCGCACAAACTGCGAGAATGCAACAGGTTCAAATTAAAAGTAATCACATTTAACACGCTAATAAAATAAAATTAACATTTTCACATCTTGACTACCAAAAACTTCGTTCATTAACTTTTTGAAAAATAACTTATTCCAAAGTCCAATGAGAGTCAAATCCTAGACCGTAAAATAAAAACTAGTATATAAAATTATACTGAGAACGTCTCCAAATTACATTTAGACCAAATTTTATTTAAAATAACTATGTTTGATATGAGCAGGAATGTTTATTTTTATTTATTATAATAGTGGATTAAAAATTCAATGTACAGTAGTTTTCATATACTTTGAATATTAACTCTTATTATTACAACGTGTAGTGCTAAAGAATGAGAAAACTCAAGAAAGAATATAAGATAAGAGTGAAGAATTTTACATGTTTTACTGCCTCAGTTAAATAAGGGCTAATGTCATAAAACTTTGTGTATGGAGAAGCATGTGGCTTTTTCTTTGAAAATAATGTATCACTAGAGTAATACTCTCATTGAAGTAAGTAGGGACCAACTATATTTATTCACACAGCAGGAAGACTTTGTGAGTATTTTAGTTACTGAATATATTAAGATGTTTAATTGTTTATATTTAATTACGCAAATTTTCATAATTGGACATTGGCCCTTCTTATCCTAACGTACATGGTATTAATGTTTCTTTGACTCAAGAAGGTCACAGAGATTAGTTTAACCCTCCATTGCCGCCTGCATTCCGATACAGCAGGTTAGCCAACGCTTGCAAAATGATACTAGCTTGTAAATGGGTAATGATCATACTAACGGCACCTATTATCAGCTATGACAACTAGTTGCAGAAGGAAAAGTTGTATTTAAAACCATGTATTTTGACTATAGTGTCGACTTGGGAGTCGTTAGAGCTCAATATCTTCGTGATTATTGAAGCTAACCCAAATTAAAAAATATGTCTAAAAAGAAAAAGAAATTATTCATTAAATAATATGTTATAAACAAACACTCTAGCTTAATTGTACAAAGAAAATAAATAAATCCATTAATAATTTTTGTTTTCCCATTTAAAATGCATTGAAATGGAAACATTTTAATGAAAATATTTCAATAACTATTTTTAGCATGGTTTGAAAATTCCATAAGAATTATGAAAGATGCCCAGATATGTTACTAAAATAAATAAAAAACAACAATGTTGAATTATTAAATATTTTTTTAATTTTTTTTTTTTTAGAACCGTGCATTTATGGGTAGGCAGAGCCTTAACTTGAGCGGTGGACATTCATGTTTGTTAATGTGAGTGGAGGATGTAAACAAGGTGCCGGTATCCCAGTAGAATGGAGTGAGTGTGTGTACTTTTGTAGGTGGTGGAGGTTAGGTGGCGTAGATGTTTGTGGCCACGGTATATCGCGATTGGCTCAAGCCAACGGTAAGAATATTACTAGTGCGCTGCGAGCCGGAATAAATGTATCTCCATGACTTGGAAGCCATTTCAAGACACCAAGTCTCCAAGCTGCTTTACACAATACTCACACAAGGAAAACAATAAAGGAAAGCCTATTGATATATTCATATTTAAGAAGAGTTGATATGAGAATATATCAGCTCAACATGAATGCCTAGTGGGAACTTATAGCTATCCCATGCACTTGAGCGCCATCGGCTGATGTTTCGGGTCTCGAATCCTTTCCAAATACACCAACAGAATATATTTTTTTTATTGGCATAACGGTTTTTTTTCCTATTAGGGCAATACAATTACGCCTATGGGATAGGTAAAGTGAATAGTAGGAAATAATTATAGAAAAATAACCCTCAATTCACCCAGTCAGGATTTGAAACCCATCCTCCCCGTAACCGGCAAACAAGACAATCTGAGATTTATATCATAGTTCGAATGTCCATATATATGGGTGTATCGAGAGTTGTAAATAGTTTCTATAATTTGAAAGGAAATGTTTACTAATTATTTATTTTTGGACTGCATCCTACTACATGTTTATGTTATACACTTATGTACTAAGTACACTAATGATTTTAGGGATAAAGAAAGACTACATTTAGAGGAAGTGTAAAACTATTTTAGAAAAACCACCCTCAGTACACCCGACTGAGAATTGAACCTTGACCTCCCCGTCATCGGGAGTCTAGTCTAATGTGAGAGTGATGCCTTACATCATGCGTATACCAAAGCGAGTTTTACAAATTTGATGTGGTTTATTGAGACGAGAGAATTTGGATTCATATTTTACTAACCCACCAGACTTTTATAAATATCAAAAGTAAACAATTAAAATAAATCCAAATGCAACCTTTTTGACATAAATAACAAATATACCCGCTTCAGTGGTTGGATGTTCTAAGGCGTCACACTCATGTTAGACTGGCCTGCTAAAGATGGGGAGATTCAAGCTCGAATCTTTTTTGGCTCTAGTGAGGATATTTCACCCTAAATGCTTTCCCGAACTCCTTCCAAGCAAATTCGGGTATATTACTTCTAAAATGCTTGCCTCCTCATCCCTACCACCTTAAAATAATTAACATAAATGCGTATACTATAGCCTGAACATGTCGTAAGACACGGTAATATATGTGTGTGTGTGTGTGTGTGTGTGTGTGTGTGTGTGTGTGTGTGTGTGTGTACATGAATATAAGTGCGTGTTTTTGTGTAGGTGTCTGTATATTTGTATTAAGGGTATAGGCAGCCAAGATGAGCGTATCTTCGAACTTAATATTACTAAACCAACAAATGGTCTATGACTTGTAAAAATAAAGCACCACTGACCATAATCCTTATAGTGAAACGGATCATTAACGATACAATAAAAATGTAGGGAGAAAACTTGACAAAGAAAGAAACAATAGGGTAACATTATTTAATAACTTTGCACGTGAGGCGACCCCAAAAAGATTGTAACAATACAGATAAAAATGTGCAGAGTCCACGCTAGGAAGGGGGATCGTAATAAAATGGTATTGATACACTATTTTGATAATGCTGCTGAGGGTTAATTATTTATAATGTGTGGATATAACATGTTATTGTGCTCGTAAGTGTTTAATCAAAGATCAAATGTCATATTCATGTCCCATGTTGAAAATAGTTATATCGAAGATATTAATTACTTAATTTGATAGATTTAAAACATTAATATTTATCTTTCTAGTTAATCTAGTGTATTTCACATTGCCCTAATCAAGCGGTGTTCGAGTTTGACTTTAAGAACCCGATCCCAACCCGATTAATAATTATTTTTGTTTTAGCATTTGTTTTCTGATAGCTAAATATGTGATACACTAGGAAATGTTAGTGAGTTATTAAGTGGTGCCCTAGTGCACCCCCTATTTAGAGTTATATTTTAGTTCATGCCCCTAGGCCAATAATGTGTATATATAAAGTTGTTTGAATATTAAACTTTTTGTCTTATGTTTAATAAATAATTAGTTCACTGATAAATCAGTGCGTACAATATTACGTTTTTCTTTCCTAAGCTAGTAAGTAATTAATTCGCTAGTATATTATTATTATTATTATTGTTATTGTTATTAGCACCACATCTTACTACCCATTCGAGTTATATGCACTTACGCTAATGTGTAATGGTAGGATGATTGGGAGATGAAATGGAGGAGCTACATTTTAACGTGGGATCCGAACCATGGTGGAGGCCTGGCATTCCACACATTCACAAGTTGTGATTAATACACGTCTTGTCAGAGGTGAAGGAAGGTTTTGGCAATCAGAGAAATCTGTGCCGGGACTGAGGATTGAACCCCAAACCCTCAGCACAGAAGTCCGACACCTTACCCCTATACCACCAGTTCACCGGTATAATAGTGATTTGACTATTTTTAAGTGTTGCTGTCTTTTGCTAAGCTATTAATTTGTGCGTCATAGAAGTAAAAGGCAGATCTACATTTATTTTATCAAATAAGTGATAGGATACAAATTTTTGATACCGTGATATATCGCGCATATTCACTTAATGTAACAAACGTACTAAAGAAATAATATGATTCAGCTAAAATTTTCAAAGTTATTACTAAAATCATGTCAATGTAAATAAAAAAGCCTCAAATGTTATGTTGATATATATTTTACCTTATACAATATATATTTTTCCAAGCACCGCATCTTACTACCTGTTCAGGCTATACGCATATGTGCTAATTACACTAGTGAGTTAGGTATTAAGAAGGTTGAATCTAGAGGAAGTGTACCTTCACTTTATTAGAGGGAGAGTGGAAAACCATTTTGTAAAACCACCCGCATTATATCCTACCGGGATTCTAACCCCAATCTATCGGTCATCAGTAGTTTAGTCTAACATGAGAGTGACGCCTTAGACCATACGGCCACAGAAGCAGGTTATACGATATTAATTTAGTTCATGAATATGATGAAAATATAATCAAAACTGAATACCCTATTTTTGAAAAACTACGTTTTTGTTGTAGTCTTTAACTATTTATAGTTCCATTATGAAGATATCAATAAATGGAACAACTAATGTTTGTAACGCCGGATAGTTAGATACCCTATGCCAACTTCGAAGTCTCAATCCTTATTTGTGTCCACATCCACAAACTTTAATATTTATATAATAATCATCATCATTATCATCACATCATCTCACCGCGACGAAGTAGCCACCCACACCTACATGGTGCCCCAACCTCACAAGACAGTTACATATCCAATTCCGCATGTATAAAACCAAACGAATATCTAGCCGACAAACCATGTTGACGTACGCTAAAAAAAATTAATATTATATTGTGGTATTTCATATATATTATAACCATGACCTAGGTTGATTTTATAATGTAAGGTTGTTCATAAAAATTAACTATCTTATAATATCAATCAATCATTCGAAATAGTGAGTAAATATTATAAATGATGTTAGCTGAGCATAAAAATGGGGTTGTTTATTTGTTTCGCTCAAAATGTGTTCTAGAGCACGTGCATGCGAAAATTTTGAAGCCAAATGAATGTTATTCGTTGTCACATTAATTGGTTTCAAGATTTTTTTAAGTGCCTCTATAAAATCACCAGATTAAAAATCATATCATCAACTGTTTCCAACCTGTGGCCGGGTCAGTTTAGTAAAATAAATACATATATAAAATAAAGTATTTTATTAATATTAGGTGTTATGTATTACAACAGGCCTGTTGCCTTTTCCAAATTGAGCTATTTAGAATATCCTATCAGCAGCAGTGATACATGTACAGTACAACATTGTTGAATATTATGTTATGTTCAGTACTGTAGTATTGCAGGTAGGGATGTGGTATCCAAAGAAAAGTATCCATACTGTACTCATTAAAAGTATCAGAAGGAAAATACCGATACCGTACTAGTATCGAAATAAAAGTATCGATAACAGTAAGTATCAGTATAGAAACGCATATAAACTTTTCTGCTTCGTTTGCTTGGGTCTGCTTTTAAGTTGATTACAAAAGATTATTTTGTTTAGTTTGTGATGATCGTGCTCATTGATAAAGGAAGGGATAGTAGACTATTCGCTACTCACCCGGGCAGGTATCAGGCTGTATTTATAAAGAAATAGTGTAGTTGGTTCTTTCTCCAGAGTCCACCCTAGTAAAAATGTAATCCCAGCATGAGTGAAGAGAGCAAAAAAGTTATTTCTTTCGATACTGGAGTGTGAGTACTAATATCCGTAAAAGTATCGGACAAAAAGTATCAAGTAAAATAAATTATACGAAACTCCGCCTGGAATTTCTCACGTCATTGTTTAAAAATTGAGATATTTAATCAAAACTCGTAATATATGTTAGACGAAATAATATACACCTGTAAGATAACGAGAAAGTAATAATACTAGTATCGAAAGAAAAATATCGATATTAGTGAAGTATCGATACTTTTTTCACATCCCTTATTGCAGGGACGATAACACTATTTTACTGTGATATATATCGTAATACTACATGTAATAACAGTGTTGAGTATCATACGGTATACCTACATTATGTAGGGGCTACAATACTATAGCGCCGTGAGATAGATTGTGATACTACATGTAATACAGTAATGAGTATTATACGGTATACTTACATTATGTAGGGGCTACAATACTATAGCGCCGTGAGATAGATTGTGATACTACATGTAATACAGAAATGAGTATTATACGGTATACCTACATTATGTAGGGGCTACAATACTATAGCGCCGTGAGATAGATTGTGATATTACATGTAATACAGTATTGAGTATCATACGGTATACTTACATTAAGTAGGGGCTACAATACTATAGCGCCGTGAGATAGATTGTGATACTACATGTAATACAGTAACGAGTATTATACAGTATACCTACATTATGTAGGGGCTACAATACTATAGCGCCGTGAGATAGATTGTGATACTACATGTAATACGGTTTTGAGTATCATACGGTATACTTTCATATTGCAGATGCTATGTTACAAGCGCGTTGAAATAGAGTAGGACACTACTGGTATTACATAACAATTTTGCAGGGGATAATCTAAGCAATTATTCTAATGAATTTAAATATATTATTTTGATTTCAGTTGAGGTGATAATTCCTAACAACAGTGCAAACTCTACTTGTTGGCCAACACTGCTAGACTTTGTTCTTCTACTGTTCACCTGCTTCAGGTGGCAATGAGAGAAGTTTGCACAAGGTTCATCAATATTAATCGATTATGTTTTCAAATATAATGGACATAGCTATAGATTTAAGATTGTATTTGTAGAAACGAGAACACTTTCACACACACACAAATCTACTGATTTGGATATTGGATCGAAAGAAAGTATATATAACATATTCGTATCGAAATAAAAGTATCGAAATCAGATGCGTATAAATTTTTGTACCCGAAATAAATTCCTTTGTTTTTCATATACCCTTTGTTAAACCTGTAAGGTAGCAAGCTTACTTCAAATTATTCCATTATGGTATATCTTATAAGACAGGGCTATAGTATAGCCCATCTAGGTAAGACTGCTACCTTTCAGGATAAACGAAGTGTAGATAAATCTTAATCGTGATTTCTCCTCTGAATTATTTGAATTGTTTTACTTATATATTTTCAATGAATAAACAGAACATTTTTACTATAAAAAATACTATTCATAAATTAAAATGATAATAATTTAGTTAAAATCATGTTGGATACTGAACTAAGCTGCAAAAAGTTGAAATCAGATGATAAAAGTTTGAATTTTAAAAAGATATTCCTAAAACAAAATGAGTAATCTTTGATCAATTAATGGTTTATTCTGATGCCTATATAATATTCGGGTGTATTAAGGTACACATGAAAATGTATTGAAATAAAAGTTTCGAGTGAATGAATATTGGCATCTAAAGTAGAGTGAGTATTGATACTTTTTCAACATTTCTATCTACTATTAATCTATTACGAGGATATTTCAAAAACGTGATCTTGAAATTATGGTCCAAATGATTATGATTTACTAATCCAGAGAAGAAGAATTAAGACCTCCATAGACATTACTTCAAATTTATCTTATTCCCTTTTTCGTAAATAAATATTTGAAATATAAACCTTACATACAAAGATCCAAATTAAGAGAAATAGTATTTAGTTTCAATTTAATCTTTTTAATACATGTTCGACTGTATAAAAATATCTGTTGTCTAATCTATAAACTTAAACTATATGGGTTTATTTGAAATTTTGTTAATTCAATTTCATAAAAGGAAATGAACCAATATATTATGTTAGAATAAAAAATTCATGTTTGTTTTCGTGGATGTATGTTCTGTAATGGAGTAATATTTTATTTTTTTCTTAATTGCGATTCGTTTTTGTTTTGTTTTCTAAATTTGTATGTATTGTGGTGTAAGTGTTAATGCTTTTCAACGCTTTAACAATGTCACTGTGTGGTTCTTCTTTTGCAGTTAAATTTCACTTTTATTAAAATGATAAGCTACACAGAAAGATTATTTGAAAGTCTACACAAAATGTAAAATGTATTACATTCTAAACTGCTTTATTGAGGGGGTTTAAGAATAAGTGTTATGTTTATCTGTTTTATTGAATATTTAATCAATCATTAAAACTAGCCAATTTAGTAATTTTGATTAGAATATTACATATTTTTTGTAATTTTAAGTTTAACACCAAGGCTATTAGCAGATTAATTTAAGAGATAGGGATGAGGAACGTATCTTAAAGAAAACTCACTCGCATTCGCGTGGAGAGTGAATGAGAAAACCACAGTGAATAATCACACGTGGAAAACCACCCCAAGTACACCCAGCTAGGACTCAAACTTCAACCTCTCAATCATAGCCACCGTGGTACCTTGGACTGCCACCTATGTAAGTAATATTGATATTAATCAGACACTCAATAACAATTATTATTGTTCTTCTTAATATTTTAAATAACCTAACATTGACGATTCTCAATTGAAAGTGTGTTCAGCGGTTAATCAAATTGCAGCACAAATTAAATGTAAATATATATATATAATTTAGTTTTTTTAATTCATGTCTTTTTAAATAAATCATAAAATATGTATTTTTAAAATTATTTTGAAAAGGTGTATCAATAATTAATATATAAATACACTAAATGTATTAGCTATAAAAATACAAGGGAGGGTTCTTTTAAAGATCATTGAAGTACTAAGATGGTGGTAGAAAGGTTACTTTTCCTCACTTGCTTACTGAATGTTCATAACTATCCATAGTAATGATAATTAAATATAGCTGTGGTCGGTACCTACTATTGCCGAAATTTAAGCTCTTAATCTAGCTGTAATAAAGTATTATTGGCTCATGCACAATCGAAAACTTCCACTTTTCGTAAGTGGTGTCATCAGAATTTTAGGTCTACTTTATACTTTAACAAGGACTCTCTTCAATGAACTATTGGAGTACGCAATTTCAAATATAGGAATTAAGAAGAAGAACAAATTAAAAGGAATGAACATACAAGACTGTGGCAATGTATATAACCTTAGTTAAGGAGGTGCGACTGACTGTAAATGTGCCATAAACGCCTCTCAGTAGGTTTCAAATTGTACCCACTGGGTGTAAAAGCAGAAATGCAATGCAGTTAAAACCAAACAATCATCTTAAAATGCATTGTACCATATCTTGGCTAAATTACATATTTATTATCATAGTATTCGTATTTAAAATTACTCTGAATTCACTTACCCAATTTCAAAATTATTATACACTTCCTGTTGTCAAATGGACTTAAAATTTTCCTGAGCAAATAATAAAAGTTATTTTAAAGTAATTCAAATAAATTTTTATTGAAAATTAAATCATATAAAAAAGGTTTTATAGTAAATGTATGGTGTTTTATATAACTACCTTACAGAAATAATTCAACTAAATTTCGAATATGTATTTTTCTGAAAACACCTTAAGCTACCCCACATATTTATACATATTATGTATATAAAGTTAATGAAATCAAGGATTATGAAGGAACTTACAATTCAATAAGATAACAACATCAAACTATACTAGTTGAGCCATTATTATAATGACATCAAATCAAAGTTTATTTCAAATAAACAATAAGCCTAGTGATAATTTAAAAGGTAATAATCAAAGAAATTTCCTTTTATTGTAGGGAACCTGTAGAGTTGTCTTCTAGAATCAAGATTATGAAAAACTTGCAACTATAAATTACCAACCCGAATTGGTGGGCACGAGGACTACATGTCATGCTCATAGTCAGACTTAGTGCGGCTCGAAACCAAGTACAAGACGACAGCTACCTAGACCCAAATGGAATGGGCCAGTTTCGCATTTGAAACTAAACCATTCCATTTGAGTCCACGTTGGTGTCATCTTGTGTTAAGTATCGTGCCGCACTATGAATATATCCCTTAGTCTTGTTTGTCAATGACAGGGATATCAAAGTTTGAATCCAAGCCAGGTGTACTGAAGAAGTTTTTTCTTATTGTTTCTCACTCTCCCTCCCCCCAAATTAGGGTATATTTCTCATAAATTATACTTTTTTCAACCCTAATCAAACAGTATAATTTAGTCCATACAACCTGAACAGGTTTGGAGACGCAATGGGAACGGGGGTATATTACTACTAATTTGTAATATTTATTAATAGTTTAGACAAATGTAGAACAAATAATATGGTATATGTTTTGAAAAACAATGAATAGTTGAAAGTTTTGAGAATGTGACGAAATAAACCCATGAATGAATTAAAATCGTTCTGTTTGAATGTGATGATTTTATTTATTCAAAGTGTATTTTGAATGTTTCAATTTGTAGTTATCTGGCGATCTAGAAACTATTCTAGCAGGCATTAATTGGCATCATTATAATAATCAGCCTATAAATCACTAATAAACACCAATTATCATGACAATTTTACTTATAAAAGCTACGCATCGCTATTATCTTACTAATTAACACCACTTGTCAAGACTATCTTACTAATCAATGTCACTTATCATTACCATAATTATTACTAATCAACTCTATTTATCATGATTGTATTACTAATCAACGCCACTTATCATGAGTATATTACTAATCAACTCCACTTATCATGAATGTATTACTAATCAACGCCACTTATCATAACTATACTACTAATCAACAACACTAATCATGAGTATCTTACTAATAAAAGCCACTTATTGCACCCCTTATTACAAAAATCATAGATTCTAGTTTCCTGACAATCACCCACTAATCAAAGGCAATCAATTTTGGATTTTTCACCTCTAAATAATAAATAAATAAAACACATGTCTTACTCTTTGAATAAATAAATTAGAGCTAAATTAATGTATTATAAAAATATTTATTTTCATATGCAACACAATTTATAAACAGCTATTTTCATAAAATCAAACAATACTCTTTCTGAGGAGTACATATCAGTTTAGATAGAATTTCTTACCAGGGGTGCCGTCTTTCTGAAGGTACTAATCCTCATACTTAGATACTTCTTATGAAAATGGCAGCTTCTACGCTTCAAAATCACAAAAAGAAACCTGAAATATCCAAGCATTTTCTGTCATGACCATAATCACATGATTGCATCTATTAAATCAAGGCTGGATCTAGTTTTCTGTAACTGTCATCTTTATCACAGAACTGTGCCAGTTCGCGTAAAACATCGCTGTAAAGTGGGCTAATTATTTACATTTTCATATGTCTTTTTAATTAATTCATCTTAAATATTAAGCTTGTCTAATGTATAGAGCCCTGTTGGTATCTTTCAAATTAATTTTAAAACAATCCATCTTTTGAAATAAAAACTACCATTTAAATATTGCCAGAGAGCCAAGCGTCTACAATACGTTGCAATGGTCTAAAAGAGGGCCCCCTTAATACAAAGGCAAAATACTTCCAATTACATATTATTGGAAAAATATATATATTAATTGTGTTCTTATTAAATCTAATACATTCCAATTTTAAGAGCGCGAGTTTATTTTATTTATAATTTAAGAAAAAGAAATAAAAATAATTAGAACTTATATTTATCTTATAAAAGTGATTTGAATTATGTTTTAATAAACTGAGATTTTATTCCTCATATAATGTTTTGTATGTGTTTAACTAATGTTTAATGTGATTGGATGTATATATATTTTTAATAAATGTGTATATGTGATACACTGTACATTTTATAATTACTAAGGAGTAATATTAAATCAGTTTATTTGGTAATGTAGTAGAGAAAAGAAACAGAAAAAGGTTGCAAAGTCAGAATCACGATCAACTTAATACTAACGTAATGTAACGTTGACTTATTGGACACATAATGTAAAGAAATCGTGTGGGATCAGGATTCCCGTAACGTAAATACACGAGCAAACATTGAATTAACGTCCTCATAACTCAAATAAATCGCCTGTGATCAGGATTCACGTAACGTAAACACGTAACCAAAATACACTCAATGAATTTTGGTTGTTTTAAAACAAATTTTTCACAGAATATAATTCTAACAGTTAATAGTTTAACACATATGTAGGTTGGGAATTAATGCTGGAAAGGCAGTATCTATGTGAGTGTGGACATAATTATATCAAATTTAATTAGTTGAAACCCACTTTGGTGGCTGTATAGCTTAAAACACTACTCTCGCAGTAGAATATTTGCCAAGAATGCGGTTCAATCCCAGTAGGGTACACTGAGGGTGGTTTTTCTAAATATTTTCCACTCTACTTACACGCAAATTCCTGTACACTTCCTCTAAATTGAACCTTACTAGTCCCTAACACAGTAGTGTAATTATTTCATAGGCGTATAACCTGAACGCGGTGCTAAAATTAACTAAATTCAATTAATTTCGTTGAATATTGACATTTAGACACGTAAATTAAACTCGTGATCTTTAAGTGTGCCAATGTTCTACCACTGAAATATTCACAATTCATCCATACCGTGACCAATTCCTCATAGATTAAGGATTGAGTGTAGAGGAAGCAAAAAAGGTCACTGTTTTTGCAGTTTTTATATTAAAAAAAAGGTTTTGGTAAAAATAAATCAAATAGCTTTTCAGTTAAAACAAAGAGTTTAATTTTCTTCACATTGTGATATCAACAGTTCTTTAATATGTCAAGGGTGCCCTGGTATTTAATGACAACTTTTTATTTTAATTGAAAAAAGGTTATCATCTCTTGCCTTTGTGCTCATAACAGATATTCAACAACTTCCTCATGTGAAGAAAATTAAACTTTATTTTTCTACAGTAACAATAGTTTATTAATTTTGGCCAAAAACCGTTTTGATATAACAACTTCAAAAAACAATGGTTGTCATCCATGTACAATTAAATATCGTTCGTAAGGCAGCTCAAACGCCTCCCCCCACTCCCCCTACCCCATCACCATTGACTATGATTCAATGATAGATCAAGTAATCAATTAATCAAAGAATCGTGAATGAAGAGCTAGTCTAACCATTAGATTAATCATAAAATAGTATATTTTGACAGTCATAGGAAGCACGTTTTTTCAAAACTGGAAACTCGTGCAACAATGGCGGGAATAAATATTGCAATTGTATTTATATTCGTAGTCTGTTTAAATATTAATGTGGAAAGAAAATATTCAGTAATCCATAAGGAAGTAATATTTGAGGTTTCTAATAACTTTTAAGATGAACTTTATTATTAATAAATCAAAAAAGACATATTTTAAGAACGCCAAATTTTAGTGACTTGAATTCAACGTTGTTGGTTGAAATTGAGCTTCCTAAAAAAACGTCAGTGCTTATCTTAGTGTTAAAGCATTAGCACCAATACAAAGGTCCCGGGCTAGATTCCAGTGACTAGTGGTAATATTTTTTCAACTAATTTAATTTAATCTTATCAGTTAAATATGATTAGACTTCCATTACTTTAAATTGAGGCTTATTGTAGATATAAAATGTAATTTAAAAGAGATTACAAATTTGTTTTTCTCTAAATACATAGAAGAAGGTGTTTGCAAACAAATGTTCATGCACTAAATAAAGCGTTTTGACGTTGCTCGTAACATTATTAGTTGAGAGGTTTAGTAAACATTAAGTTGACCGTGATTCTAGCATTAGTAAATCTGAAATCTTCTTTGCAGCTGTTGTCATTTTTATAAAATACTTGCTTGTTAGGTTCAATTTCACAAATCATACTATAAATGTTACACTATTGATATTATATTTATTATGTTGCATAAAATTGTTATTTAACTCATTTTAATATTTTCTATCAAATAAATAAATAGACATAGAACACAGTGGTTTTTTGTTGTTGTTTTGTTTGTAAAACTAAATCATAATTTAATTATATAACTTGTCCCTAGAACTTTCTTGTTCCGAACATTCTGATTTTATGTAAGATTCAATTGAATTGTTTTATGAATATATAATACATCATACATATTTAGTTATGGTAAACAGTTATAATTTAAATAACAAACAAAAAATGTTTAGTATCAATGTTTCCAAAAGTGTGTTTCCGAAACATTAAGCTTTACTTTTAAATAAATAGGCATTTTTAATCAAAGTAAAGAGCGACCGTTGTAAGTGTGTCACCAAATAAAAAAACTTACTATAGAAAAAAATCTAATATAGTGAAAATATTACCTAAATATTTAACAAATCTCTTGTACAGGTGAAAAATATTATAGCTTTAAGCTGTAGTGTAAATTTTAGAAACAAAAAATATCCTGCCTAAATAATGTTAGATATTTTAATTAATATTGTTGGGCCTAGTTTTTATATGTCCCAACAATATATTTAGAGGTATTACTATAGGCCTCTCTCGGCTACGTTAACTTGGGATCTCAAGGTCAGGCGCTGCAATCGGTGATCTTCCCCCTTGCCCTGATCACCCCCCTTCACCTAACCCTATTCTTCCCCCCCCCCCTTCTCCTACAACTTCTCTAATCCCCTCTTAGTGCATCGTCTTTCCACATGGAATGTTAATGTAACTGGGTAGTAGATTTATTCAACCGCTTTAAGTCATTATTTAAGTGACAAGGCTTAAATATAATCTCGAAATAAATATCTTATTGTCTCAAAGTGAATATCTAACTTTTTAACATGTGTGGCATAGTATATATAAAAAAATATGTGTAGTTAATATTCTGACATACTTTTAAGATACCGATGTCTTCCTGAAAACCTACTTTATGTCTATTATAAACTTTGTATACCTTTTACAATGAGTGCAGTGAATTATTAGTTTTATAATACATAATAATACTCTTGCGATCTTTATTATATGAATAGTTATTTAAACAATTTTATATGTTTTTATTTCAAACGGTATCAGCCATCACCTTAATTATTTTGTCACTCAAAATTACCGGTCATGCCATTACTTCTCTTATATAATTGTTGGAACTGGAGTATAGACATTATAATTTACGTATGTGAATGTATGTATGTATGTTACCATTACAGGGCTCTTAATGTCATAAAAAAAGTTATTTAAATCTTTAAAATAAAAATTTGATCTGTATATTTGCACGTAAATCACAAAATATGTTAACTTTCGCTTGGTTTTACTTCTAGCCGTGTGATTTTAACAAGTAAGAAAGTTGACTCAGGTGATTTTTCACCTTTGACTAGTGATTAGTGAAAACGTATTTTAATTAAAATTTTATTGTCTGGAGCTATAAAATAATTTTCTTACATCTTAGTGAAACTACTGGTTATTATTGGCAAGCTATTTTGTCTAGTGGAACAGTATAGGTAAAGTAAATTTGGAGGAAATACAAAGCATTCCCTGGAAGAGGGAAAATTCAGAATTGGTTGTCAATTTATTATTGCACCTGTCAGCAGTGCTGAGCTTACATAAGGGCTGAGGGGGCTATGGCCCAGGGCAGTAAAATCAAAAGGGCAGCAAACTTGGTAAAATAAAACTATTAATATTGAAATGTTAACATTACCCATCACTTTGCTACTTACTCTACAAACAAAACTCTTTTTTTATAAGCACGTACTCTACCTCCCGAGATGGATGCGTAAAACCCGTGGTATAAACTATTGGGTGTTAGTGTCTCATCACCCTGCTGCCCTACCTCCCTATAAGTGAATGTTTCACCATTTGTTTTGACTGGAGGTATGGGTGTCTTAAGGGTTCTACGGGTTGGGGGGAAGGGGGGGCAAGATCTGTGTAGTCTATAGGCGGCAAAAATATAAATCTACCCCTGTCGAGCAGGGCTTATGTGCTTGATTTCTCCAGTGTTATAATTGAATCGGTGCGTGTAGAAAAGAACTTAGTCAAAATATGCACTTATGATTTTATTTTTTTTACCAACCGGAGATTTCCGTGGTGATACATCTATTGGTGATTTAAGGAACCAAGCCACACTATTCCGGATGGTAGTAATGGTGACTTACGTTACTTGGTAGTCGTTGACATAGTTACTATCCCCATCACATTACCCAAAGATTGTTGGTCCAGCCAATAACTGTCACATCTGATAAAAGTCAAAGTAAAATATTTTAAATACAAATTGTTTTTCATTGTATATTATCAATATATTAATTCTGTTTCCTCCCCACGCCCATATTATACATTTTTTTAAATTTTAAATTTGAGATTCTGCATAAAGAATTAAGTTTAAATACATACGATTATTTTTAAGGCATTACATAAGGTTATTGCCCTACTAAATAAATAACTAATCCAAAAAATCTCTAGTATGTACTGTAAATGTATGTATATGTATATATATATATATATATACATATATATATATACATATATATATATATAAAGCAGTACAACCAATTAAAAAGCAATAAATTTTTTCTTTCCATAAATTTCCAAAAATTGATCAAGCTCTTTTCTGCACGCAATAATGTAACTGTTTAGGCTGACCAAGCAGCTAGATCCTACATTTGTAACAGCCTTAAAATCTGTTGCTGAGATCACTAGACAAAATATGTCAGTTGAAATAAATTTATTTTGGAGTTTAATGTATGTATATATATAATTTAGAGGTGTACCAATTCAGTAAAACCAATTATTGATTGTTTATAATAATTGTTCATGCTATGATTAGTTACGCCTATTCATCCCGATTATCAATTATTTATTAATAACTATTAAGAAATATGTTTAAGAGTAAGATAACAATTGATATAATTAATACAATAAGAATTTATTTTAAAATAAACCGTTAAAGCTTAGAAAAATCTTAATTTTTTATTAATCGTTGCATAACCAATGAAAGTTGGAACTATACTGTTAGTTCTATAAACGAAATTAACTTATATTTCTTTATCTGGCTATGTAAACCTTACACAGCTCACAACTCAGATGCAGTGTGTATATAATTGTTTTTGTTTTGTTTGTTTTTTGCGATTTTGATCACTAAGCTCTAACCTAGAAAATTTTGCTTTAAATTTTATTTAAAATAACAATTAATCGGCATTATAATCGCCGATTACGATTAATTGCCGATGCACTGATGATCATCCGGTAATGATTCATCAGTATCCTCATCGGTACACCCATATTATATAGATATATATATATATATATATCTTCAGAGATCAAAATAAAGGTTACCCTAAAATATCCAAGACAGTATTTACGCGGATGGTATTGTTTCCCTACAGCTTTTATTTTTAAAACAGTTTCTTGATTGGATTATATATTGATATTCACGGATAATTAAAATGGGCTAAATTTTTTTTAAATATACATACATTGTTAATTAAGTTCGAAGGAGTTATTCTATTCTAACAGAATATGTTGACATCAGCCGGCAAACATGTTAGAAAGGAGATATTAGTACATATCTAGAAATAAGGCATAGTACAGCCCTAATAATTAAATGTAAGATTGATCACACATCTTCATGTGAGAGTGAACAGATAACTTCATTATTTGGTGTCTTGCTGTGAATCCATAGAATATCTTAAGTTTAAATACTACAATTGTACTAAGCTGTAGCACAGTTTGTTGACTGTTTATTTTAGCAATTGTATGGATAGGTTTTTATATAATATACTTACTGTCAACAATTAATTTGAAATTTAATGAATAACATATTTTAATATACACACTAGCATCTGTTTTGTTTGGTTTTTCTCCCCGCGTTTTGGTGTCCTCTAAGCTGTCCGCACTTAATTACGCTAATGATGTATGGATAAGGTAAAAAGAAATTAAGAGTTGCGTGAAGGTAGAGAAAAACAATCCGAGTCCATAAGTATAACTCCAATCTCTATGTCATCACTAAACCAGATTGTAAATGAGATTGATGTTTATTCCACATAGTCACGGGTGCGTAAATTTCCAAATGTTTATTAGTAAAGTTTTAAAATCTTTGCTGTCAACCGTTAATGTTTTAATATCAGATTAGTTTTGGCTTGAATGTGCTTAATATTTGTGTGTTCTATTTCAGTTAAAATTTGAGTTTTAAGTAACAATAAAATTAACTTAGGTATTTAAAATAGTGCAGTACATTCTTTAGAAAGGGTTTGACATCAACTATCAGAATTGTTTCAAGAAAAATGTTATTAATATTCCATATGTTGTTAAAATTAACATAGTTTGGAATAAAAAAAATTGTGTATTAGACAACTTGTGAAATCAAGGGGATTCATACAATCAGACTTTTAACCAACATTTACCCTCATGAACATAGCTTAATTTTTTGTAAATAAGCTACTTATTCTAAAAGTGAAGATCAGATAGATTTAATTTAAATTAAATTCATGCGAAAATAAAAATATATTCAACTTTTAATTATTTAAGTGATTCCCGTATTACAAGCTATCTGAACTATACGCGTATTTACACTAATGGAATAGGGGTAAGGAAGCTATAACTACATGAAATGTACCTGCATTTGTATGTATTGGGATAACATGCACACAAAAAAAAGCATCAATTACCACAGCCGATATTTAAACACAAAGTTTTTTTTACCATTTAAATTCCAGAAAATTGTACAAATATTCATTACAACCTTTGTGTTATGATTTTGTACAAGTAAAAATGTGTCACTTTTTTTTACCAATTACTCTTTACAGTTGTTTATTTTGAAAATACATTACATTAACTGAGAGTATTTAATAAATAACATTTTTTAATGTAAGGTATGGAAAATAGTTGAAATTGTACATGTTAATAAAAATAAAAAAACTGAATCGTGAAAACTCTATAATAAATACAAAGGTTGTTTGGTTTTCAGATGTATATTTATGATAAGCTAAATACTCATGTAAGAAATTTATTTCATTTCAATCATTATTTATCTACGATTTCAAAATAATAAAATATTTTGCTGCCATTTGTGAATACCTAGGTAAGTCTAAGCTTAAATACTATCCTAGGTGTGACTAGTCATTCACGTAATGTGAATCTGTAACATCCCACGCAGGTGTTCAGTTGGGTGTTGTATGAAAGTGTAAGGTTGATAAGTAGATTATCTAACGCTACTTGCCAACCAACCAAGAGCGTCCCCACCCCTCCTCCCTCAACAAATAACCAAGCATGTGTTAGTGGAGGGAATAGCTAACAAATATAATCTCGTTTTTAGCAACTACTTGTCAATATTTCTCGAACCTTCACTAACACCAATACAAGTTGTGTGAATACGGGAGTTACGTAAGTTAAGAGTTTCACAAAACTAATGTAAGCTTTAATTTTTAATTGTATTTGAATCTAGTCTAGTCTTTAATTATTTTCCAATGTTATTATGAATGTTATTTATAGATTAACACAGTTTTCCTCATAATATTTTAATCCAAATAATTGTTTACAAATTTGATAATGTTATGTTGTATTTTAATACAGGTTAATTATAATTAAATCAAATTTTAAAATAGCTTGTTCAATATTTAGGCACGTTACCATTTAAAAACTTGAATTTAAATTTATGTAACAACAAACATGCCCAGTTTTATAAGGTGAGTTCCAACAATGGGCAAAGTGAGAAGCAACAACTAAATAGACTTTATAATACATTACAATTTTATGAAATATTTTTGGAACCACGCTAATTTTTTTTTGAGAAAATACAGGGTCGAGATATAAAAAAAATTACTAGTGTTATTTAAAGCAATTAAACATTTCATCTGATTGTGTGATGTGATAGAAATAATATAAATCTGTTTTGTTTTAATTGAGATAATTATAATCTGTTTATTTATTAGATAGAGTGCTTTAAAACTTGTTGTGTTTAAATCTGTCTATTCTGTGCAGGCCACAGCAGATCTAAGGATGCCCTCAATGTTCTATTTTATCATACTCGACTGGAAATAAGGGTCGCACTGAGTAAGGGGGGAGGAGCATCAAAAGTGCGATGAGTAATGTATTTTTGTATTTTTCGTTAATGTCTAGGTTCTTAGATTATTTAAGTCTTATAAAATAATTAAAAGCTATTTATAAAAAAATAGCTAGCTGATATAATCCCAATTATGTTTTAAAAGACTTTAAAATTACTTCAATATCAATATTAGAAAGAATTAACGTCTCCTCTTAAGAACTTCACCCCAAGACATCACGGGCATACACCCGTCCCCAAATAAATATACGACCATGAACCTAATGCAAACATATTTTAGGTTAAAACTTTAGATTAAACTTCCATCCCTAGTGATATTAGTTGGATACAACATCCTTAGTTTTTATACAAGATGATGGAACTCTAAAATCAACCTTGTTCACTGATTAAAAACTTATTTAAATGAAAGCGTATAACCCGAACGGGTAGTAAGACGCGGTGCTAAATAATAAATAATAAATATTTAAATGAATGGGCATCCTTAGAATATACAAAAAATATTTAAAAAAATTATTTGCGAACTGAAAGCTTAAAGTCAATTTTTGGGAGTAACAATTAAAACTGTTTGTACATAGCAAAATCTATCCTCTAATACTGTAGAATTTTTCACTGTCCTATTCTAAATGTGTATATATGTATATATCTGTAGTGAGGAAGGAGCCCCAAAAAAATACTACAATGCTTTACAAATTAAATGACAATGTACTGTACATTTTGTAATGAAATAATGTTACATCATATTATAAGCTTTATTATGTACCAGATTAATTTATGTATTTTTATGTAAAATAAAGGGTTTATTAAATTAAATTTGATTGTTCGATTATTTATTTTCCATTGACATTATTGTAATATGTTTATTTGTGACACTTGAGCAGAGGATTCTGGTGGAAATGACCTTTTGAAAAAATAACTTTTTCTACAGTCATTATTGATAACATTGTACTATTTTTTTAAACTCCATGGTGTGAACCAGCAGACGAACTATACCGACCGGTGGCAGGCCACTTTTAGCGATATTAGTGCCAACACTTGTGGATAGAGGGTGTCATCTAGTCAGCACAACGAACCCTGTAGCCGATAATTTCAGTTTTCTAGACCACAGCTCCTACTTCTTCAATCAAGTAGCTCCTCGTTGGTCCTCACGAGACCCCGTTTCAGATCCACTGCTTCACAGAAAGACTTTAAGAGCGCCTGGTATTGAACCCTCCTCTGGACTATTTTGTTCGTATTATTTATAGATATTCATACTACCTTTCAAAAGTAGCAGCTGAATATCACTTTACTTGAAGCATGAATATATGAAAGTTCCGTTTTTGAAACTGTTAGATACTATTCTTTATACCGGAATCCTACTGCACAAATATATGTTGTGAGGGTGGAGGGGTTACAAAATAATATCAACCCACTCGCTCTAAGCTATGGATGAAGGAAATGGAGGGGGTCTTTAGGGGCAGGATGTTTTAATGACTCTACACTAAATGAACATAATCCACTCAATTATACAATTTAAGTTGTTATTAATAGTCCTGTTGAATGGGAGAGACTGGACCACATTGGCTCAGAGGAGTGGGGTCGTGGGAAAAAGGAGAATTCCTCAAACCTTTCTACTTTACAATGTTTGAGTACTTAATCGAGTACTGAATTCAGTACAGGTGTATATAATATTCTATAAACGACCAACTGTAAAGATTCATAATTGCTTACCACTTTCTACAATGATATTGATTATCTTATGAGGCAATTTTTTTTTTCTGTTTTAAAAAAAGTTGAAGTTGTGCTAGTTTTTGTAACATATAAATTTCGAGCTTGTTTTACTCGAATCTAAGTATTGTGATATTATTCTCTTGTCAATAAATCAATTCAAATGCTGTCATTAACACAGCGTCTGTGATTTTATACCATTAGTATTGCCGCTCCTGTGGGAATTCGAACCAAGATAATTCTTAGAGTCCCATGTGAGAAAAATCTGGCCTAGGACAATAGGGTGGATTCGACATTGAAGAAGAAGTTTTGCAAATTGGTAGAGGACTTGTTACTGCTGAAGGAGCTTTACATTCCTCATTGATTGGGAAGTGAAGAAGGATGCAGGCAGCCTCTATGTATTTTGTGATGTATCTAAAGATGCTTATGCTGCTGTAATTTTCTTGCTATCTAAAATTGAGATAGATGTTATTGACCATATAACTCAGACCAATACACGTCTAGTTCCTCAAGAGTGTTTAACAATACCTAAACTGGAATAATTGATGGATGAAACTGTATCGACAAGCACTGACTGCAAACAAGAAGGTAGAGTAAGGGGGGCGTTGCCCTTACAGTTATAGCGGTACAAGACTCCCTCCACTGGTGTTCGTCAAGACAGAAGGGTTGGTAGCTCATTCCAACAGCCAACTAGTGTGAGCCCTGGCCTTGGAGCGGTGATTAGTATGGTACTGTGTGTCTTGTACGTGAATGCAGAATAAAGTAATATTACAAAACTGTAGGTACTTACGTGTTTTATGTACTCCACTATGAAGCACTTAGGTTTGATTAATGGGCCAGAAACCATCTACTTCATTTCTACCACAGTACTAAACTGAATACACCACGCTGAACAATGGTTGGTATACGTGAAAAACAGGGTGAATTAAATAAAGACGTATATCTCAGATAAATAAGAGAAGCATGTACTAGGTTACGAAAACCCTGGGGATCTACCTTCCAGAAGCTGTGAGGCAAAACAGTTACTGTCCTCAAAATGTTGGGAGGAGCCACCACGGTTCAAACAACCATATGAAGACTGTCCCTATATATATATATATATATATGAAGGAGGAAGCTGAATATGATATTTCTGAGAGAAACCAAGCATATTAGTTACTCTTCTTACAAATCTTAAAACTAGTGATTGGTATGAACGTATTTTCTTTAAATTTTATAAAATCGTAGGGTTGGTAAAATAGAATATTCGATTGGCTAAAAGTTCAGAGGAAAAGGAGGCAGAACTAACTGTCGAGGAACTATTGTTTGCTGAAATAATAGTGCTCAAACTTGTTCAATATGGATCTTTTCCAGGTTTGAAATCTGTGAGCTCTAATTGTATAAAATGTTTCTTACATGAAGGCCATAATATCTCCTGCCCGGCCCAGAACCTCTACTGGAGAATCGTGTTAAAGATGTGGCTGCGTTTGAGATTAGTGGGGTGGATCTTGCTGATTCACTCTTTCTTAAGGTAAACATCACAGGTTGAATCTTTCTGTTCATATGTGCCGCATATAGGGCAGTTCCTTAGGAGATGGGAACATCTATATCCACTAAAGTTTTTTTTTGCAAGCTCTACGGTGGTTTGTAGCTCGACGTGGAAGACAACGTTATCAAGAAGAAAAATTCTGGTGAGGGGAACCGATACAGCACCGCAAAGAAAATCCCCCGAAAATTCAACCCACATAATGATGCTTCCTGGTGGGATGGTTGATGAGAGAGAATAATCCGGATATTAAAGCAATTTTAAAAAATACTATTTGTAAAAGCGTGCTTTACGTATTAATAAATGTCAACAACGCTGTGTGAGTTTGAGTAATTCTCGATTCACGACCTCTCACCTACCTTTCTTCAAATGCAGATAACCTAGCACCATTAATAGTTCTCCAATAACTTCGACTCTGACATTACATTTTACACGTGACTCTTGACCAATGGTATAACAATTTCAGGTTGGTTTGAATATTCTCTGCTAAATTTTTTCCAATGTAAAATAAACTTTTGTCATCTGCATAATAGAGTTGTAAATGGCCTTGAAAATTTACCTGTAAAATGTTGTTGGCATAAATAAGAATAAGTACAGGCCCAATTACCCAACTTTGAGGGACCCCACACGTGACACCACGTACAGTACTTTCGTAATGGTTTATGTAAGTGTATTGATTTCTGTTAGTAATATAGATCCTAAACCACTCAAGAGCTACTCCTCTTATCCCTACTTTAGACAGCTTGTATAATAGAATTTCATGGTTGACAGTGTCAACCCTGCTGGAAAAGCACAGGAGTAAACCAAAGAAAACCGTAGTTGGTTTCATATGGTTCCTTAAGGTCCAAAGAAATCCAAACCATTACTCATGCGTGGGCTGCTATGGATTTGTCAGGTTCCCCCAGGAACAGAGTATACCAATGGTAACCAAACATTGTCTGGAACACTCAGGGCCTGTGGTTTGAAATGGTTTTCTTTATACGAAGACCCCTTCCATTTTTTCATCACATTCAAAAAATTTAATTAATTCTGCAAGTCACTTTCACTCTCGGCCATTATTATAGTATCTTCCGCATAATTATAACATCCCTCTCACATTCGCATTGTCCATTTGCATTGCAACTGCATCCTCACACGCACTCTTCATACATTTATCCAAAAATACATTAAACAACCATGGAGACATAACCCAAACTCGTCCAACACCCCGATCAATGTCAAATGATTTGCTCTCAAAACCATCCACTCTAACGTAAGCTTTATTTCCAACATACTCTGCCATCATAGAATTTACCAACCATAATCTCACAACATACGCCTATTCACCCGATTGTACACTCTCTCTAAATCGACATATTCAGAGTGTTACACTAACCCTTAACTAGGGGAATGTAAACTAAGACAAGGTGAGATGATCTAAAATAGATTGAACAATTTAGATAACAAATAGATTTATTATAACAACAGGATTAAATATAATTTACAACATGAATATATGAACACTAGATTTAAGTTTGTTCAAATCAAATAGAATAATCTTGCAGTGATAACAAAATCTGGGCTGGAGCCAGGCTACAGTCTGGTGTTTCTAGAAGAGAAAGCAGTAAGGTAATCATTAATGAAAATTAACTAAAAATCGTATACATCTAGGATTTTTGACACATTTATAATTTAATCAATCTTGCTTGATTGGAACTGTTGCGTAAGAACTTAAAAGGTATTTGGATCTTGAAAAGCAATAGAAAGGTCTGTTTAATACATTGTTCGATGGCTAACAAACAGGTGTCAACAAAAATAGTACTATGGCTGGCCTCTTTCCCTATCGGTACTGCCGGAGCATTCACTAGTACAAATATATAGTGACTCACTCTCTCAGTGGTGCAACACTAATTTGAATTACGCCTACTAGCCATACAGAGACTAGAGCGTCCAAAACGGGCAAAGAGAAAAACGGTATTATCTTCGCGGACCCCATTATGAATCAAGCGGAGTTCCGTGGTTTACCAACCCAAGCTATACCACACGTGAAGCGTGACTACCTGCCCAACTCAAAGATAGAACTAAAAAAAACCAACAGGGATTTAAACAAGGACAGACAGCCTGAAGCCATACTAAATATTAACAAATGCACATGACGTCCACGGCGTCATGAGAAACATTGACCAGTCTTATGGAACTTATGCGGACCAGTAGGATTTAAAATTAAATCCTTCTTACATCTAGATCAGAATGCTCATATTTAGAAACTGTACAAGAGAACAATAACCGCTAGGAGTAATATATCTAATCTGAAGGACTTGCTACATATGAGTTATTTTGATTCTGACCCCTTAGTCACAGGATCACTATATACAACAAATTAAATAAACATCATAATTTAGAATTCTGATAGACTTAGGATGATTTTACAGTCAATTTTACTGAATATGAAAACTATACAAAATGAAAGTCGCTTTCGACTATAAAGATCATAATCACTACAAAAAGTTATCAATCATAATGTCTTGAGAGACATTGTCTAGTTTTTTACAAATAATAGATTCTAAAGTCAAATAGACTTGAAAACGACGACAGGATAATTATAAAATTACAGAACATCCTCCTGGATGGCGCGGCAGTGGATCCTAGGTCCAATACTGCATGCTCCATCGTTGAGCGAGTTATCAGGGGTCCCTTCTTCGGAGCTACGTTGTGATAGATTGCCATACCGTGAAACTGAGACACAGCCTTTTTATACTCATAAATCTGACTTGAACGGAACAAACAAAATAGGTGATAAACTCAGAATCATATAGAGAGCTAGAGAAAGAGAGATGGATGAAAGCAAGGTGAAAGGGAAACAAAGGAGGGAGAACAGCTTGCGGGGTGAGGGGAAGGCAAGGTACCTGTGCCTTTTAGTGAGCTTAACTTTGTCTAAGGTGTCTAAATCAGGTACTCTCGCCATGTGAACTTCTTTTAGAAACATTGAAGGAGTTTATGCTACCAAATCATCAGCGTTTTCAGACATGTAAGTGATAGGTTGGTAGTTTATAACCACTTCGGTACCACACAAAATGGTGGACATTATGGAAAGTCTACCACGGCGAGCTACAAAACGTCTCAAAGCTTGCAGAAAGGCTTATGTGGAAATAGACGTAATTAGCTCGAAATGAACAGTTCTATAAACAGCACATGTGAAAACAACCCATGCTATAACTTCACTTTTTAGGTAGAGGGGTCTAGCCAGATCAATTCCTGTGATTTCAAAAACTGCTGCATCTCGTACTCTGTTTGTCTGAAGAAAAGCAGTTTCCACGTCACACTCTTCCCAACATGCCTTCGACAAATTACACATCTAGAAATGACTGATCTGACAGGGTTTTTTTTGCATTCAGTATTCAATACCTTTCTCTTGGTATGCTTAACATGTGTATTCTAGCATGAGAATTTTTCTTGTGCTCTGTAAAAATAAGTATTTTTACAACGGGGTGATTCGAGGGCAATACCATGGCCATACGAAAATCATCTTTATCTTGACGAAACACTATCTTGGTATTCAGCCTAATGAGACCCTCCTCATCTTTGTAGGTCTTCAACGTGCTAAGCCTCTCACGTGATTGATCCCTGAAAGATTCTTCTTGTACGAGCTTTATGATCTTCTTTTCTGTAGTTTTTAATTACTGGTAAGATAATTCACTCACTTCTCTTATATTCTTTGTTTGACAGCAATTATAGAAAAATCTTATGATCCATACTATCATATGTAATATTTTGTCATAGCACGAGAAGAAACGGTAATACCACTAACACCCATGGTACTGACACGTTTTCTGGCTAACTTCCTTTTCATAAGATCCACACAATTCACAAACATCTTACTGAGCCAGCAAGCATTGCATTGTTGGAAGATGACACTTTCTGTTTTCTTGAGAAATACAGTCCTCTGGATAACTAACACTCCCACAAGACCATTGTTCAAAGAGTTCCCTCCACTGCTACGCTCTCTCCCTCCATCTTTCTGCTGTTAGCTCGTCTACTGTACATCCTCTTGAAGGAAGGTCTGCTGCATTAGCTTCACCTAGCACGTGTCTTCAGGAAGCCATCTTAGTAAATCTTATTATTTCTTGAACACGGTTGTTAACAAAGACGTTCCAAGGTCCCTCTCGTTGAATCCAAGCTAATACCGTGCTTGAATCCGTCCAGTAGTATATCTTGATTTCTTCTCAACCAATTCCATCAATAACCGAGGTAGTTAACCTCACCCCCATTGATGCTGCAAGTGATTATAGTCGTGGAATCTAAATACTTCTCAAAGGTACTACTCTTGACCTAGCTGCTAACAGGTGTGCCTCAACCGCTTCATTAGTTACTATTCGGATAAAAACAGGAGTGGCCTACTATAATAAGCTGGCATCACAGAATTTGTGAACACTAATGTCTTCTTTACTGTTTGAAGAACATTGAAACCATCGAGTCACTCTCACATCCTTCAACAAAGGTAAGCTTTCATACCAATGCAGAAATTCGTCTTTCGAGGCAGCACCAACTTCTGTGTCCCTGGAAATTCTAGTTTTCCAAGTTCTTTGCAACGATAATTCAGGGCACAGTAAGACTGTACAAACCACTTCCATTGGCTCTAACACTTTGTGTGCCAAAGACAAAATAGTTCGCTTAGTGACCACCTTAAAGTTTATATTCTTTAGCCAGTCTAAATTTAGACCAAGTGTATCACTGTTTTGTTCCCATAACAATTTCAACACTGGTGATTCTGCAGAATTAGCACTTCTGCCTCTGTATTTCCAATCTTTAAGATTATAGTTACCATCTTAAATTTCATCACGAGTCTCACTTATGAACTGTTTTAGTTCTTGTTCACTATCCATGCTAGCAACGAACTAGTCTTAACCGATTCATAATTGGTGAACTGTACTTCGAAACTGTCATGGCTTGTTGTATGTGCTAGTCAAACCCCGCACCTAACAAAAAAGGACTGCATTTTAATCCAAAAACCAGTCTTTAATGTTGAAACATTTTCGCTTTGTTTTCTTCTTCGGGATCACAACAAAAGAATCGTAAAAGATCTATATCTTTTGGACACACACTCATCTGGAGGAAAACCTTCTCTATGTCAGCAATAACCCTTTATATTTTCTCTCTAGCCGATATAAGTTCAATGAGGTTTGGTCCATCTTCTAAACACTGATTCAATGATAGTGAATTACCCTCTCTTTCAGAAGCATCAAATACTGGGCGTACACACGTAGTATTGCCCTCTTTTACTACAGGTTGGGGTGGTAAATAGTGGCCATCATTAGCAACTTCTTCCAACGGGACTACTTCTATAATCCCTAGGCCCATCCACTCTTTTAATACTTCATAATATACTATAAATAGATTTCCAGAATAAAGATTCTTTGTATCTGTCTCCAACCTCTTCATAGCTAAATGTTGGTTTGTAGGGAGTGGGATATGATCTTCCGCTTGAGGTAGTTGGACCTCGTAACGTCCCTCGCCTTTTATAGTTACTTTTTTCTGAAAATTTAACTTTGTCTGCAGTACTCGTTACTCCTTAGACTTTCTTTTGGTGTGGTCGGTGATGCCAAGCACATCCAAATTTCCCAGGTCTGCAACAGATGCCTCCTTCACAAAGAGGGATGTTACTATTGCTGCCATAGTTTCTTCAGCATAATGTCCTGGAACTCTTCCCATCAAGGTCCACCCTAGAAGAGTCTCCACAGCAACTAATCCATATGATAGCACCTTCCGATTCCGAGTCAAGAATTTTCCTGGAATATCTGCTCCAATCAGGACCCCTATCAATCCTGGGAGCTACTCGGTGTCAGAAATCATGACGTTCATCCAGTGTAATTCCTCCATTCAAGGTCCTTTCCTCTCTGATGATATTTCACCACAAATGACATTTTGGTTTAGAGCCTCAAAGTTGCATGCAAGAGATCCATCTTGACTTGTCATACGTACCTTGTAGTAACCATGATTCTTTCGTTCAGTTTTCATCCCCCAAAAAAGAGAATTTGCAATTACTTTTTGTCGTATTGTCACATAATCTAATTTTGAAGCAGTTTCTCTCAGAATATAAGATTTCTGTGAGCCTGTGTCTACCAAAGCATGAACACGATAACTTTTTTCAGATCCTTTAATATTCACTGATAAAGTTTGGAAGAACACTTTAGGACAGCTTGTTAAATTGGTTAAAGAGGCTTCCTCGTAGTCTTCATTCACCACCTCCCCATTCTTCTTAAGCTTGTCTGTCCCTTCTTTCCGTAACTCCAGACCCATCAACGTACTGTGCTTCTTTTGGCAAAACCAACATTTCATGTGAATTCTTGACGCAATGTTCAGTCTTCAAACATGCGAAACAACAACCCTTTGTGTTAAGAACCCTACGTTTTTCTTCTTGACTCATTTTTCTTGCTTTTAGACAGTCATCACTGTAATACAAGATTACACAGCTCCCTTCATTAGTACAACTTGTGTACAACAACCTAGCTGCTGTAGGTGTCTGCTATTCTAATAAATGATTCTGCCGCTTCTTAGATTCACAATCATCATTTTTTAGTCCAACTCCCGCCATGGCAAGACTAATCCTTTCTTCTGACTCCACCTCTGACCTCAAGAACAACATTATACTGTCAAGGCATTGTTGAGGTTCGCCCCCATGCACACATTTAGGACTTCGTTGCCAAGCTCTTAAAATATCTTCAGGCATACAGGACTCTACCAAAGGATAGAGCATCGCTGCATACTTATCGATAGTAGCACCAAAGGTCTCAAGAGATCTGATGTTCGATTCTAAACTGTCATAAAAAGTAGACATTGACGTGGATGCACCATGTTGCTGAGCATTTTGAAGAATCCACTTCAACAATTCTCTTACGTATACTTCCACTAACAATTCTTTTCTTCCAAAACGAGACTTGAGACTGCTTACTGCCTTCATATAGTTTTCTCCAGTTGGCGGAAAGCTCTCAACCACCTCTCTTGCTCGTGAGCCTTTCACAGTAGCTTGAATAGTGTATTGAAACTTGTCCGCTGCCGCAATATCGGGATCTTAATCAATCTTCTCAAATTGACACCTAAACTGTAACCAATTTTTAATATCGCCATCAAACTTCCTAAGCTCTAACTTCGGTAACTTAAACGTTCTCTTACTATTAAAATCGACACTTCCTGAATCCACTTTACAAAATTCTTGAGAAGCTTCTGACAACTCACGAACACCGGCATGTATAACCAAGAATTTCTGTAGATATTAATCCGTCATCTTCGTTTCTTTATCCAAATCCTCACTTCCAGCGTCAAGTTTCATATCCAATATTTTATGATCTAAGTTTATTAATTCTTCATTATTCCTCTCCAGCATGGAAAATAATGCTTGAATTTTCTTTTTATCTAGTTTCGAAGTATTAATGTCTTCTTGAATATTATTCTATGTTCTGATAAACGCCTTCCGCGTAATTGTTCTTAACTTCACAACGCGTTCCATGATGCTCACCGTTTCTGTACGATTACGAAAATATCAATGATTCAAACCAGTTATAGAAAGCGAGTCCTGGCGCGGTCACCACTTGTGTTAGAAACATAAGACATATACCAACGGTATTCAAAGATTCCACTATTATTTGCTTCCTATTACACTATCAGTGTCTCTACAAAATATAACTTAACACATTTTATCTCGTTTTCTGTTAAACCGACGTGGTCACAGATACTATATCTCGCATTTCATAACCAAAAACACCATGACATAACTTGGACACCATGACATAACTTGGTCACCATAGAGCATAATCAGCAACTTAACAATCATTATCAAAGATAAACAAAGCAAATATTATGCGTTCACTACTCAACAGTCATCCAATGTATTCTGTATTGTTTCAATCTATTCAAAAGCCGCAGTTAGTGTATCTGATTTCCCCCTAAATCCATATTGGGGGTATTTGAAAAAAAATTATTTTGTCTAAAAACTTAAGTAATCTAACTTTCGTTGTTTTTTCTAATAGTTTTTATATGGAAGAAAACGTCAACAAGAGTTAAAATCTTCCAATAAATATGGATCAAATAATGTGATGGCTAGCTTTATGATTGGCAATAGCCATCGGCTCGCCAATTTAAAATCTTTAAAGTCAAATATGTTAAAATATTTATATGTATATTTTTTGTATTTTATTCATTTTTTAGAAATAAAATCATATTTAAAACTAGGAAAAATCTTAATCAAATATTTTATATTATTATTATTATTATTATTATCTTATTTTCTCGTGTAAATATATGTATTTGTATGGTACTTGTGTACTGCGACTGGCCTGTTATAGGTCCTACGACTGTTGGCCAGCACTATAATAAAGGAAATTGAAATTATATTGAGCTTATTATTATTATTATTATTATTATTATTATTATAAAATATTTATATTTATTTTGTATTTTATTAATTTTTAGAAATATAATCATGTTTAAAACTAGGAAAAAACATAACAAAGTTTTATATTATTATTATTATTATTACAACTGTGCCTCTGCTGGACAGTCCAGAGTTAAAATTTGTGTGTGAGAGAGAGAGAGAGAGAGAAAGGGGGGAAAATATAATGCGAAATATAGTACAAAGATCAATCATACGACTTTTATCTCCCTGCCTTCTGTTGACACTAAAGCGCTAGTGATAGAACTATCTACAACACTTTTAGCCTGGAATGTCCATATATTTCTAGAGTAATGTTGTTTATGTCTGTGTTCTTCATAGAACAGGTATTCTTCTGTCAACATAAAACATTGACTAAAAACATTTACAAAATCATTTTAAAAAATAACTAATTAACACAAGTAAGTTATTTGCAAAAATTTGCTATTCAAGCTTAATTGATTGGAGTACAGTATGTTGTAAACGCTGCACATAAAACTAAATTATATTAATACCAACTTAGCTTAATCATTTTTTTAATGTTCTCAACAGTGCCATTGGGTTTGATCCACTAGTCTCCCACTATGATTAACACTTTTCCTCCGCCAAAGAGTTCAAGTTTATGGTCGCCAGAATGTATGCTAGCTATTTCTAGAGACAGTTCCAATAAGTTCCTGAGCCCCCTCGACATCCCATCTTTAAATCTCCTACCATCAGCATCTTGATTCACCAAGAGCTATTGTATTGTCAGGTTTCCCAACTAAAATTTTGACCAAACGCTCTTCATTTATGCGCCAAGTGACCACCCCATCTCAGCCTACACGCCTTGATTAACTTTGTATTTAGGGATGCATTCAAGATGTTAAGCATCATAGGGCTTATGTCGATATTATTCCGCTAGTTAGCTATTGGTCTGCAACCAACTCAGGGATAAGCAATGGGCTCAATTTAGACTGTTTGGGGAAGGGGTTAGCGTTTAGTTTTGTGTGGGCCTTTGTTGGGTGTGATGGAAACTTCGACATCCTTACTTCCTTTACTAATAATAGGATTTAAGTCTTGTATGCAAATGCCCTCTTTGGGAAAACATTACGACTATAAAAATGGGTACCTACCAAATATAATGAGTATAAATCACACACATTTTGGTAAATGACGGATCAATCTTACAAATCATGATTTCTTGGATTAAACTTTAGGCCCTACACATCTACATGACAGGATAACATTTTGCATTTCTAGAACAATTCAACCTCTAAATTCCTATACTAAAAAGTTTCACCCCCATAAACCTACAATAATGTGTTAAAATGTATTTTAGTTAACCATTTTAATTAATACAAAATGGTCTTAATACCTAATTAAAAGCTAATCAAACCTAACCTTCCAAGCATCTACCAATTGATGTTAAGGTTAGTAAGGATGGGTGATATTGCTACAATTAACGATAACAGTACGCAAAGTGGGTGAGATCATTTATTTACTTTCTATCATATTGAAAATTTAATATTTTTTACCATCTATACATACAATTAAACCAAAACAAATTTCTAACTATAAAAAAATTAAAATTGTAAAAATAAGTATAGTATACTGTAGGCCTAACTTAATTTAAAAAAATTCAAGCTCACACTAATAAGAATTTTAACTTGAATGTAAATATTTGCTAAAATGTAACAACATGATACCAAAATAAGTTTCTCATTCATCCCTTTTTTTTCCCTGAACAGTCCCATTTTTTGATAAAATGTCCCAAACTTATTTCAAATGTCCAGGCTGTATTTGAATAGTCCAAGGCTCCCTAGCCGGACCCTTGAGTTTTAGACTTGATGTAGTCTTGATAATTTTACACTTCTCGTGCTGTTCATATCGAAAACTGAATCAAACTATTTGAACGACAACAGCCTTATTTAAAATGGCGGAAAATATAAGTTGGTGCTCTAGTAAACGAAAAAATAATACTAAAACAATTGCCAGTTAAAAGCCGCAACCAACACTGTGAGAGCAACACATGGCTGGTAGCCTTCATATTCATGGTGACCAAAACCTCAAGCAGAGCTCAAGAAAGGTGCATTGGCATCCTTTGTGACTATTTGGACAGATCTACACTTGGTCACATGATTGCCAATGCAGCTATCAAGGGTATGAGTCAAAGCAACATCTCGCAGGTAGACTATTTGGATATAGCCAAGCAGCTGCTGAATGTGATATTTCATTTATAAATGTGTTGTGTACAGAAAGAAAGAAAAAAACTTAAAATTGATACATTGAAAGCTTTAACTGTTGTAAAGACCCATTTTAAAGATTTCTCTTTTGCTGAGTTTTATGTCCAAAAATCAGACAATCCAAAACCTTTTATACAGGTCTATAAATCTGATGAATCTAAAATATAAACTTTACCTTCTGTATTTTTTAAAGTGGAATTTATTTTAGTTATTGTGCGTATTTTTATTCCAGTACAGTATTTTATTTGACGTGACATATATAGTAATAGATTTATTTTTTGTTTTCTTAATTTTAACACATTCTGTTTTTTTACAAAATGTTCTAGGTTTTTTAAGTAGGCCTACAAATTTGGAAATTTCTCAGTTTAAAAAAAAATTGTAACCTGACACCAAAAGTGTTTTAAAACACAATCTGGGAGTTAATTACATTATCATTAATAATAATAGTAGTAGTAGCATCATCATCATCATCATCATCCCAACTGAACATATTCTAACCTTCCAGTTGCGTCAACAAGTATTTTTTTCATAAAATTCCAGGATGCTGAAATATTTTGCACTTAAATAGGCTTCTATCATACTTAAATTTTTTAAACTATCTACAGTTATTTTACAATATTAATTTTATTATTATTGTTTTTACTATTTTTCTTCGTCATTGTGGAAGTCTCTGTTAAACAATTTGGCAGGATGGCAAAGATGATAGTCTTATGGTCCAATTTTATTAGAAAGAGCCTAACATAAAAAAAAGATAGTGGCCCTACTGAATGTCTTCTACATTAGATCTAATTTCATGTATTCATATGGCATGTAAGCGTGTCTGCAGCTAACACTTTTGATTAATTTTATCAAGACCTACCCATAAAATAACACTAATAATAAACCTTGTAAATATCATTGTTGCCTATAAAAATATTGTGTATTTTCTAAAAGGTTCTTTCTTATGAAAATTGAACTATTTTTACTTTGCATATTGAGTAATAGCTGTCCAACCCAAAAGGGGGACAGGTGTTGGATTGCTCATTTGTACTGGATGTGCTGATTCTTCATTCCATCGGCATTTGACCCTCGAGGCCCACCCAATGGTGGTTATTGGAAGACCACTCTGCCTGATCAGGAGTGACTCATGCCAATCAAATCCACACATGGTGCCTCATTGTCAGTGGCATCTGAGCAAAATCCATCCTTTTGGGCGGACGGCTGAAGCTGAATGGCTGGAGGGTCATCTTTATGAAGACAAGGAAATGTGGTTCCCGTCCACCACATACTAAGTGGTTGGTAGTGCATACCTGGCTTCAGCCAGGGATAGCTGGTCACGACACCTCCACATTATCTCCACTGGAAAACTTAGGTTAAAGCCTGGGGAAACCTTGGAAATCCCCAAAGCTTAGTTTCTGACATCCTCCCTAATCCAGGCCATTACATTTGGAGGAGTCAACTCCTCCCGCCTTTGGAGCCAACTCATCCCACCCTCTGAGCCAGGATGTGGCTAGGGGGTTTCCCCAAGGTACTCAATGAGGTCTAGGTCATCGACCAACAGGGCTGTTGGCTCAAATAACCGAGACTACTCCTGTGGTTGATTAAGGAAGCTTCGAGATGAGGTGACGGTTTTCCACCACAGACGCTCCACCATTAATTTGGTATTGGGTGGTTTCCACCAGCTAAAGAGTCCCTGGCTCATCTATTGCTAGCTATGATAGTCCTCCCTTTGAAGTTAAACCCTGGGCATCCCAGTCTGTTTGGCGAGAATCATTTATGTCCAACCCAAGAAACTTATTGTTTATTTAAATGTGTTTTTTTTAATTAGTTTTTATAATGCTTAGGTTGTAATAACACCATTTTCCAAAAGTGTACATTTGCTCACTAGACCACAGGATTCTGATAGAAAGTTAAGTATTTAACAGTTACAAAAGTTACTAATACATTCATGTAATCAGCAGCTATTCATTTTCATTTAAAGTTTAAATACTTATTAATACTAATACATTAATATATTAATAACATCATCAAATTTTACCAATGTTGACCGCAAATAATTATGTTTATATTTTCCAAAACTCTCTTTCTTTCAGAATCCTTTCGCCTTGCCTCTTGAACATTGGAAGGCAATCGTCTTTTTTTCTTCTTTGAACCAGACTAACGGTCATGTTGACTTAGTGTTGGAAGTATTTTGTTTGAGGTAGTTAGTATTCAATCTGATCTTTTTGGTGTACTATTTATAAAACTGTGAAACACATTCAAGTCTCTTCAGATTTTGTATAGGCACAGATAGAGTAGCCTGACTGCAATGATTGTGAAAATCCTTATTTTTAGTATCTAGACATGTCCATTCTTTGTTTTCCTACAGAAATATTTTAAGCCTATAATACTTATAAACTGTTTAATGTTTTATCTCATGAGACTTATATGGTAGTTTATTGATTTCAATTATTAAACACACAGTATTTTTGATGTTAATATATTTCATCAACAGTTTAAATTTTTTGCTGTCAAAATATTGTATTTGTATTACATGTGGTTTGATTAATTTTTTACAGATATTGCTGATTTAAAAAAATGGTACACAGGAAGTCAGAGTACAAATTAAATTATCACCTTCTCACAAATGATATAAGGAAACGAATATATCAAGATAACATTAAATTTAGGTATGCTAAAAGTAGGCTTACTCTTTAAGTAATTTATAGTGAAAGTAATAGTTATTGCTAGCTCTATTTTCTTACGTATCTGTCAGTGTTGCCCAAACTTTTATGACTCAAGAACCAATTTTGCTTATTGCAGAAGATGCATTGAGCCGCAAACAAAATTAAAAAAATTAACAAGACATACTTTTAATTTCAAAGAGGTTACTTAAGCTGGAGCCAGTTTGAAGTCCAATTCAGTAGTATTATAACTATACTAAGTATGTACAGTTAGTACATTCAGGCGTCTCCTGGGCAACGATACATTAATACTGGCTAATCTTTCCACAAACTGGGCTACGAATGATGTAGTCCAGATGCTTTGTAGGCCCTAGTACAAAAGTAATGCCTCCTTTTTTTTATATATATAATTTCTATCACCTATGGATTTTACATGGAATAATATTCATTACTAAACACCCTGTTATTTTTCCACAAAGTCACCATTTTATATGCACTTCCACCCCCTGTGAGTCAGATGGTGTATTCTGGTCCTGTGATCTTTCTTGTTTCATCCTTCGAGGGCTTCATGAACACTTTGCTTGAACTCATTACTGTCTGCCAAGTGCAGCCTTCAACGGGCCAAGCAGATGATAGAGGGTGCCATATTCGAGCTATAAAGGGGGTGAGGAAGAACAGTCCATCCCAATGTTGCAATGGCCTCCCTCGTCGGCAGTCTGGTGTGGGGTTGTGTGTCGTCAGAAGAAGAATCTCATTCATGTTTTTATCATGTCTAAATATGAATGTGTGGTTTAATTTTTTTAAATGTTTTCACACATCGATCTGAGTTAATAATGGTCTCTCTCTCTCTAAGAAGTCCACAAGCAAGGCCCTATTTTTGTTCCGAAACACTATTGGCATGACTTTACCTACCAAAGGCTGTATTAAGAACTTATTCTTGCGCGATGAATTCAGATAGTGTCATTCCATCTACATTCTCTTGGTTTCAGGGTCATAATGATGATCCCATGTTTCGCCGTCACCTATGACTATGCAGGACAGAAAATCCTCTCCCTCACTATCATATCATATCAGGGCGTTGATCCAGCTCTCGTCTGTTGTCACTGCCGTCACTGGTCAGCCACTTTGGGGCTTGTCAACATTGTCAGTTTCCTGACTCTTAAAGTGTTTGACCCAATTTCTAACTGTGCTCACATTAACAGTATTGTCATCAAAAACATTTTTGAGACGCAAATGGATTTTGATATGTCTCATTTTCTCCAAGATGTGGAATTCAATTACCTCCTTTTGTTTGATACATGTATCCGTAGAATCCACCATTTTGAACTGCATATGTGCTGCACTTTCGAGACCGATCACAGCAAGTGACACTCAATATAGTGAAAATATAAATTTTAGTCACCCCTCAGTGAGTGCTAAACTTTTCTACAGCACCAAACATGAAAACAAGGGAGGTGCTACTTTTGGATTGCTCCTTATATAGGGCCTATTCAGCCATCGTTCGAACCCCAAATTCCTTGGTATAAATCTTTGCCTGGGTGACCACCAGTGCGGGCTTCAGGCGCACTTGTGTGGGTATATTTTATATGAGAGGGTTGGGGTAAAAGGGGACGTTCAAGTATTATGGTAGCACATTTTTGGCCATTTTTAACCCCTCCCCCCTTTGTAAGTAAAAATAAGCATATGCTTGACACACACACACATCACACACTCTTGCTTACATAAAGTTTGTCAATTTTTTTTCATTTGCTCGCAGGAATAACCATTCTTTTTTTCATGCAATTTATAAATTGCTTGTAATTATTAACATAGAGGTGTAAATTAATATTGCAAAATAATTGACAGTTAACGCTTGTATTACACAATGAATTTAAATTTATTGAACAGTTCAAATTAGAACAAGTTATAACATTATAAAAGTTTAAAATTCTAATTTCCTTTTAATCAAAGTTATAAAAAAGTATTATAAGTGAATACATGAATATTATTTTCATAAAAAAAACACCCTAAACTCCATTTAATTCAATGACCAAGGCCCATGAATCCAGGTATCAACAATTTCAACTATTATGTTCATATTTGAAGAGGCTAGGCCACTCAAGCTTTGGCTTTCTTCTATAGGCTTATCCGCTTCTTCCTTGTTTAGCCACTTGGCATCCTCACTGCTGCCAGAAACTGCCCGAAACCAAGTGGCTTGCGATTTGGGATGCACCCTTCCTTAATTTTGCCCGTCCTTCTTTGTCTTACGTAAGCATTGTTCTAAACCCCCTTTCTCCCTTGTCAACAAAAATAAGCAAAGCTCGAACACCCACCCTCCTCCTCCCCCTCCCAATGGGGTTATGTAATATTTGAACTTTTTATCCCCCTATCTGGCTATAGTTTGTTGTTTTTCTGACATAAAACCATATTTTAAAGGGAAGCTTGCAAGTCGACTAATAGGATCCATCAATTCTGGTCCTATCAGCTGTCAGACGAACCTTGTGAGTGTGATGAAGATGGTGGTGATGGTGATGTTGAAGAAAATATTGCAGCACTACCACCACATAGGTAGGTCAACATTAATATACTTAATACTCGCTTTAGTTCTGGTATGGTCTTAAGTTGTCACTCATGTATTAGTTATACTGGCCTGCTGATGATCGGGAGATCGAAGTTTGAATCCCGTTCAGGTCTCCTGAAGGTGGTTTTCCTAAAGTTGTTTCCCACACTTAATCCACCCAATTGGGTGTAGATTACCTCTAAAATGTGTCATTCCTCATCCCTACCCCATTAGGGTAATAATCAACTATGCGTATAACATTTCAGAACAGGTAGTAAGACGCTTTGATTAAAAAATACATAACTTATATATATTTATACACACACACACACCAGGTGTTCATTTGAAAACTTTCCGACAGAATATTTCAAAAACAACAGATTGCAGAAAAAAATGTTATAAACAAAAGTTGTTTGGTTTTGAAGGGGAAGTAAGGTAGTAAGGCTAGTATGACCTTGGGTGGTGTTGCTAAAGTAATATTAAGGTCATTTTGATTTTGTAGATGAGATTCTGTATTTTTTCATTGCATATTCTTGTAGATCACGTTGTGACATTTTCAAATTGGTGGTTTTAAGCTTTTTAAAATAAAAGCTATCACAAGAAATTAGTTTTTAACCTGCCAGCACCAGGCACGTCATTAGAATTTAGCCTATTCACACACACACACACACACACATATATATATACACACACACACACACACCAAGTGGATGGGCCCTGAGAAAAGTGCCCAAATTTGGTGAGGGCAACAAGCTGTGGATGGTAACGCAGAGATGCTAGCAGTAAGGCCGCAGATCCTGCTGCTCAGTTATTTGTTGGTTTGAATGCATAAGTAAACACCCTACAGGTCGCAAGTCACAACAAAATGAACCTCAATCCTTTTATATTTATTTCATCTGCTATCTGAATAGAACCTAAAATGTATTGTGAACATCCAGATAATGTAATTGTTATAAAATGTGCTTTGATGGCTGCATGGTCTAAGGCGCTACTTTCACAGTAGACTAGACTGCCGATGACAAGTATATCATGGTTCAAATCTCGGCCAGGTGTATTAAAGGTTTTTTTTCAAAATGGTTTTCCACTCTCCCTACATGCAAATGTGAGTACACTTCCTATAAATATAACCTTCCTCATTCCTAAAACCATTATCGTAATTAGTACATGAGCTTACAACCCAAACAGGAAATAAGACACGGTTTAAAAAGTCAGCTTAAACCATTTTATCTTATATTTTAAAAAAAAATTGTATTTTAATTTCATCCAAATCTTTGAGTAAATATTACATCAAAGAGTATTTTAACATCTTTTTGTATATTAATTAACAAAAAGAAGTAATTTCTTGTCAGGTTAGAAATTTGTTTGAAATGATTTAAAAGTCAAATAAGTATACTTTTCGGATCTAACTTTACCATATGTCAAAAGTTTATTGTTTCTTGAATTAAAAAGAGTCAGATAAATCTAAAAATTTGCATTTTTCACCAAGTTTGAAATTATAGCAACAAGATAGAATTTGTACAAATAACGCTATACTTAAAATAATAGTTTTGTATATATCATAATTCCATACAAAAAAAAAGGGCTTTACACTTTTGGTTTTGCCCAATTTTTAATTTTTTTTAAATTTCAGGTTGAAACATAAAAAACTGTTGGCACAGTATGAGTCTAAGAGTGGACCAACATTGCATCATGTGAACGATATTACTGACTCATTGGCGTGTAAAGAACCGGAGGAATCTCGCCAGCATGAGCCAATGCTAGATACACCCACTGTATCACATCGCTCAAGGGAGGTAGCAGTCCAAGCGCCAGAGGAAAGGTAAAATTTGTTCTTCACACACCTCACAGCCCTCATTTAACAAATTAAAAGCTAGAAACTTACATATCAACCTATTCCAGGTTTCCACATAAAATATTGATAAAACCTTGTTCCAAACATGTGAATTGTGGAAATGCAACTAATATTACATGCATCAGTAGGTACATGGACTAAATTTCAGGTGCTTCTAAAAGGGTGGTTGAAGTTCCATTCCCAGCCAGGTGTACTAAGAGTGGCTATCCAAAGTGGTTTCTCACACTCTCTCCATGCATATGAGAATACATTTCCTCTAAGTTTATGTATTTATTTCCTAATAAATGTCCTTCCTTATTACTTTCCTATTAACATAGTCAAATGGTGGGGGAAAAACCCAACTAAAAGAGCTCATTCTAAACAAACTTTCATCTTTGTAATAGAGGCCAAAGCATACTTTTATAATTCTGAGAATTATTTTTGTTCATTTAAACAATTTAAAGACCAAAATCAAATTCTAATGATTTTTTTTTTCTCTCTAATAGCCCCCTAACTTTAACCTTAGGTAATTCCTCTCCTGCCTACCAGCACATTTACTATCATTTTCAATGTATCAATGGTGTGCAAAGCTTCAAAAAGTCGAAGGTCAAATCTCCTTTGGCTTCGACTTCGACATCGACATCTATGATAACCTTCGCATATTCGAAAAATTTCGAAGGAAGGATAAAACTTAGATAAATTATCAAATGATTTAATTTTATCTTACTAAATATTACATTTTTCAATATTTGATAATTTTAAAACAGTTACTAAAGAGAATTTTAACACTGACTAGTAATTTAACTAACACAACATAAGCATGGATCAAAAACAGGTAAGTAAATGTTAATATGTTATATTCACTATCGCCAATATAATTTTGTAAAAAGTAAAAATACCTATAAATAAATAACACCATGGTCACTGGTATGAAGCAGAGAAAGTGCTTTAGTTGTGCTATCATCGTAACTTGCTTCTAATGTTTGGTCCTTAATAGTCATATCTCTAATTATCTGTGACAAATTTACTAGTGCGTTTTGACACAGAAGTCTTTCATAGCTCCTTCGCATTTTCTTTACTATTCAAAATGTGTGATACAGAAAGTAGGAAACAAAAGTGGAATTTAATTTATAATTATTATCAAAGAAATGCAGATAAAAAAACATGTATATGTAAAGTTTGCAAAATAATATTATAAACTCCATGATGTAAGTAAAAATTAAAACTTAAACAAGAATCAAATAGCCAAAGCTATTATTTATGCTTTTTAGTGAGGATTACTCCATCTAGTTATCATATTCTGAAAATTGGAAAATGACACCTGGACACAGGAATCGAACCCAAATTGAGCCAACAGTCCCGAGTTCAATTTCTGTGTCCAGGTGTCATTTTTAAATGTTCAGAATAAAACTTAATTGATAAGTTACTAAGCTTATCAGTAAGCCTGTGTGCATTCATTATTAATATAGTCCTTAGGTAACAAATAAGGAAATTTTCCTGGCTCTTGTTACTAACAACATCTAGAGAAATAATTAATTTAAAAATTAAAAGTGGTATTAAGTAGTAACAACAAAAATCTAGGTAACTTCGACTTTTCTTCGCAAGTTTCAATATTTGCTTCAACTTCGCTTCGCATTCAAAAAGTGGGCTTCACACACCCCTAATAATAAATAATAATAATTATAATAATAAATAACAACAATAACAATAATAAATATAACATAACTTTTAGTTTTTCTATCTTTTAATACGAGTGCTGCCATCTATACGATGAAATCCTAAATTAAAAACAATCGGCTATTGACAGTCAAACTTAACAGTCCAACCACGCTTATCATTATACTCTCTCGACTTGATTAAGCTAGTCTGTGACAGTGAAATCTTTTCCTTAAAAAATGTGTTTGTGTATTTTTTAGTCTTCTATCTAAACAATTTCTACTTCAGTATCACTAAGGTAAGTATGTGGGCTATCCCTCATAATTTTTTCCAATAATTAATAACTATCGAAATTAAATAACTTCCTTTTTAAAAGTGGTGATCCCATGGCCCCCCACAAGCTGCTCCTAGCAAATTTATTATGCATTACCTTGTCTATGAAGTAACTTGCAACAGCAAGGTTGACACAAGTTCCCAAATTTCCCAGTTTTTTAAGACCAAAAAATATTCACTTTTATAGTATTTTATATGCAAAGTTTTAAATAAACCTTATTATTTTCACAGGGTTCTCTTAAATTCCTTATGTAAGAATTACTATAGATAGATGTGTCACTGGTCTTCACAAAACCGCATGAATTGTGGATAAAACTAATAGGGTATGCTGAGTTATGCTTTTCTCTTTAATACTTAAAAATATTCTAAAATTCCAGTGACTTCTTAAAATCTCCTTGCCTTGCCTTCTCCCTAATTTTCCTCTCTCACACCAAATTCCTTGACCTTTACAGGTGTGTATCAACCCTGAACGTGCTATTTAACATACCTATTTTAAAGACTTTTCATTACTTATTGGTCGATATGCTACACTAAAATTTCTCATGTTTTTTATGAATGTTTACTCAAATCATTAACATGACTATCAAAATATATTTTAACTTCATTGCAGCATTTTTGAAATTATATAGTATATGCAAAATAAAGCAAAATTTACTATTTGGCCCAGTAAATTTTAATTATTGTAAATTTTGTTGAAATAGTCTTAAGTATGAATTAAACCATTCCAAAACTGCTTGAACTATGAACATACTTCATTAAATAGTTGTAAATGGCTATAAAATATTATATTAGGCAATTTTTTTTATAATTTGGTTCTTTAGTTGTGTAGGTACCTCGTAGCTCTTAAAAAATAGTAAGGAAAATACATAAACATTTTATCTGTAATTTTTCTAATAATAGCACTAAATCATTTAAATTTGAATTAGTTTTAGGGATGGGTCCTCAAACCCTCAAATCCTTAAGGATATTCGAGGTTCAAGAAAATTTTGGATTCAAGATTCAACTCCTTAAAAAAATTGGTTTTTCAATTTTTCAAATGAAATTTGTTTTAGAGCTCTAATACTGTTTATTGGTGGTTCTGAACATGTTTAACCATATTTATTAATTTTATTTACCACAAATTAGGGTTTCTTATATTTATTGGACCCTTTTTTTATAACTTTGTAATAGTAAAATTATTATCATACCCAAGTTTATCTATACCACAGATCACATCACATGACTTTTGACACTTGATGACACTTTTTATAGTGGTTGTCGAAATGTTTGTATAAGCATTTTTCGGATTCGTGGTTCAGGAAGCTATGAATTGAAATAAGGAAGGCGGGACAGGATGAATAAGTGTGAAAGGTTTTTGAGAAAGGGGGATTATAAAACAGAAAGAGAAGAGTTTGGAGAATAGGGATTTGTAGTTCAGGAAGGAGTAGGCATACTAACACTATCATTTATGAAAAACATTTATTTAGGACGAGCAAATAGGTTCTCTAGACTATGTTTTGATTTAATTTTCCATGTATGTAGCATGCAGGAACCAGAAAATGTGGCACACACTTCAACAGTTACCCAAGTAAACGAGCAGAGTGAAGAACAACTTAATCGTCGGTCATGTACGGCATCTCCACATCCTTCAATTTATGCCCCTGTCATGGCACAACCTTCCAGCCCATGTGTGAAGACTGAATATCCTCCCAATGATATGCCTGTTCCATATTCACAGTCAGAGCCGATCATTCCTGCATCGGGACCTCCAGCCATACCACATTCTAGACCTGAGCCCCTCTATCCTTCTGTTTCAGTATGTCCATCATCTTATCATACAAGCTCTCGTGTTTTATCACGGCCTTCCACTCCATGTCCAAGATCTAGTGTGACACACCATGCACATCTGCACACACACCATCCTGAATCTAATCACATCCCCAAGTCAATCCTCCGGCCTACCACCCCTATCTCGTCAGCTCACAGAGGTAAACATCACATCGACTCTTGTTTGACTCATCTGAGTAGAACCAGCAGAAGTTCTTACAATGAAGAAAAGAGATCTCATTGGGCACCTTTCGGTTGGAACGACAGCAAAAGAGATGTTGGAAAAAAGAAAACATATAATGTCAGTGCTCCTGTTAATGAGGTGAGACAGATTTGATCTTGTGTGCCTGATTTTTTTTTTTTTNCTTCTTAATTCCTTTCTCTGGCTATCCACATTTAACTTAAGTAGAAGTACAACATGAGAACAATATAATTTAGATTTTAGGGAAAAGTATAAGATGAGAAAGGCAAAGTTTTTAGTAGAGTTTGAGGAAACCGCGATTTTTCGGAGTTCTGTTATGAAAATCGTGGTTGTCTGCCTGTTTTTAATCTGTTTTATAATGCTTCTTATTACTCTTATGGGATCATCCACATTTAACTATACATTAATGGGGCAAGGTATAATTTGGGAGGAAAGTAGAAGTACAAGATGAGGACAGTATAATTTACAGAAAAGTAGAAAATTAAAAAGGTAAAGCTTTGAGTAGAGTTTCGAAAACCCTCTGGTTCTTGATTTTCTATTGTTTCCCTTAAATTTTCAAGATTTCAATTTTTTTTTTAAACCCAATTGCTTATAGTTAAATATCTTAATTTTGTTCCTAGTACTAAACATTCCTCCTTGTCTTTATCAAATTGAAAAAAATTATAATCACAATATGATGGTGCCATATTCCAGCAATAATACATTGGTTAAAATTTTTTATTAAAAATTCTATGGTAATGTTTAATATTGCTTAATTTGTACATATAAGGTAGAGAGTTGCCATAAAGATAATATATACTGGAGCTGTACTCTCTTAAATATACTGGAACACTTAACCAATTAGGAAATAGGGGGAAAAAAGTAAAATCAGTCATATAAAACAATCGTTATATTGTTTCTTTTTGATTAAGAATATCCATAACTTTTGCCGATAATAACATTTTAGATAAACAAGATCATATACAGATTTATCAAATAAGCTTGAACAAAATTTATTAAAAAAAAGTACTACCTAAGGAAAATGGCGTATCGGCATATATCACTGTTGGTTTTATTGTAGAAAGTGCTTTGTAAAGATGATGAAAGCTCATTGTCCTTTGGCACATTTTTTTAAATATTGCATTTTTTGCTTTGCGAAGTAAAATTATTATTATTATTATTATTATTATTATTAGCACCGCGTCTTACTACCCGTTCGGGTTATACGCACTTACGCTAATGTGTAATGGTAGGGTGATTGTGAGATGAAATGGAGGACCTACAGTTTAACGTGGAATCCGAACCACGGTGGAGGCCTGGCATTCCCCACATTCACAAGATGTCTTGTCAAAGGTGAAGGAAGGGTTTGGTAATCAGATAAATTTGTGCCGGGACCGAGGATTGAACCCTGGACCCCAGCACAGAAGTCCGACACCTTACCACAAGACCGCCAGGTCACCTTGCAAAGTAAAAATTGTGCCAAACGACTGTATTAAATTAAACATTAAAAAGAGGATGGAAGGGCAAGGACTGCGCACTTAACAGAAAATTGTAGGCCTCAAGGTTCACAGTTAAGACACAACAAAAATAATTATGAAATGTTTGGGGTACATCGGTCTCCCTCTTAACATAAGCGAGTAAAACTCTTGCTTTAGTGATTGAATCTGATTAATTTGTTTTACACATAAAATGTAAATACACATACATTATTAACAATCAGATGATTCCAGGGATTCCCTTGCATCAAACATTTTATCTGTTTGCAGAAGATAATAATAGTGACAGCTATAATCCACACTACTTGGTATTGTCATGGTTACATATGCATTCTAGCGTGGTGGATTTTTTAAAATCTTTAATCAGAACAGGAATTGTGTTAAGACGGAGAGTGGGAGGACAAGGGGTTCAAATAAAAACAGAGTGTAGCAGGGGAGTTCCCTTTCACCATTACTATTTGTAACGGTAATATAAATGGTCATGACCAAAGTGCCAGGAAAACTTGGGGAGGAAAAGATATCATGGTATGGAGGAAGAAGGAAGAAGTACAGGAACAACGACAAGAATTAAATGAGGAAGTGAAAGAGTGGAATGAAATTTATCATGGCATATTTTGAAGTGATGGTAATTATAAGGAAGAGGATAAGTCCTAGTGAAGCTATAAAGTTGGACAGAGTAGAGCTGAGAAAAACGCAGAATGTAAAATACCTTGGAAGTGTGATTAAGGCGAAAGGTGGAAGTTGAAAGGATGTGATGAGAAGAAGACAGCAGGAAGAGTTGTTCTATAGGTGTGTAAGAAACCTGCTTTGGAGAATAGAAGTGCCATTGAAGTGTAAGGAAGTGTTGTACATGGCATTCTTTGTACCCATTGTCACATGTGAGCACAAACATGGACATTGAATGTAAGAGAAACTAGGAAAGTGGAAGCCATGGGAATGGAGTTTGTGAGGAGCATGTAAGCTGTCACAAGGAGTACATGAGATAGTAGAGGAAGCAAGACTGAGATGGTATAGCCATGTAATGAGGATGGAAAAAGAGTGGATGCCAAAGAAAATTTTGGAAATGAATTACGTGGGGAAAAAAACTGCAAGGGAGGCCAAGAAAGAGATGGGAGGAGCAGATAACAGAAAGTGTTCAAATGAGAGGAGAAGAATGGAGGAAATTAAAGAAGGAAGATTGGTGTAAGATTTTACTAAACTGACCCAGCCACAGCCTGGAAACAGTTGATGATGATTCAGAAAACAGAAAATTATGGTTTTCAAAGACTGTTTTAGTTTATCATTGAAGGGGTTTTCAATTTTGGTCAAAACGTACTCCTGGATATTAGTTTTGAGGAAATATACTCACATATGTGGACTGAAAGAGTGGGAAACCCATGAAGAAAAACTTTTCTCACGACATCCGGTCGAAATTTGATCCTCAACTTCACCTGCAAATCAGACTAAATAAGTTGGCCAAAGTAATATATGGCTCTTTCATAAAATATACTATTTCTGAGAGATTTTACTAATATTTTCAGGCAATTGATTTATTATCTATAGTCTAGTTATTTTATTTAAAAGCTTAAAATTTGGGTTAGATTTTGTTTTGACACACATTAAAAATTAACTTTCTATATTTATTTTCATAATAATAGTTGTCCAAGTCCCACACCTATTTAGAAGGGATGAGCTATTTTGCATAATATGTGTAAATATTAACTGATTAACACATGTTTAGTTATTTAGGGAGAGAAACCATAATCTTTAATAAAATCTGTTTATTATCAAAAAATATAACAATAGTTGATGTAATCATAAGGACGTAGTAATAGGGTTTAAATGTAAAATATATATATATTTAGCTTACTTCTATCTTTATTGCATGAAAAGTTAAGTCTCTTTAGAGGCATTATTAGAGGCATAGCTAGAGAGAGGTCTGTGAGTAGTGCATCAAAAGTCAAAATAGTGGTAAAATAAAGAGAGAGAGAGACTGTTTTGGTGACTAAGAGAAATTTTAAAGAAAATTTATTTTGGAAAATCAGACCATTTTTCACAGTTGCAAAGACCAGAGAGACTCTCTTTTTGCCTTTGCACTGCTAAACCTTTGATAACTGAGCTGAACTTAAAGGTTACAAGAAGATTACTGAGGTTTAGATTAAGTGTGATGATCTAACCAAGCTCTATTTTGCAGAAGTATATGACATATTCCAAGCTAAATATGCAAAGAATTGTGTGGCTACCCTGGGCAACACTTTTCCTGTGCTTCAAACAGACAGAAGAAAAATGTCTTAATTTATTTAATCCGGCTAAGTTTTAAATTAATTTTTTTTAAATCAAATCCAAATTTTAAAATTTCGGCTTTGAGGTGCACATGTTCATGCACAGGGCCTAATATTTTTTAAGTTTCAAACCTTTGTGTGCAGTAGATATGAATGGCACAATGCTCATGCCAGACAGACAAACAAATTCTTTGTTTTATGAATATAGATATTTGAATGGATTGATGTTGTACCATGACTACAGAGACATAATTTCTTCTCAAAAGAGCTTGTCTGATTAGAGAAAAAATTTACTTCTTTCCTAAGGGGGTCCTCAAAGGAGGCTGTGGGTGGAATGTTATCACTCGCCCCAGGCTCCGAAAACCCTTGCTATGCCCTTGGGTGCTATAATGTTAAATAAATACCTTTACCTAATTTGTATGGGTTGTCAGGTTTACCAACATGCCCTGAAGGCGTGTAGCAAGCGGCGAAATGAGATTAAGAAGTTACTTGAAGAGGAGGAAAAAAGAAAACAAGCTTTAAACATGGACTCTGCTAGGGTAAGGCTAATTTTACATTCATTACTGTTTCCAACCTATGGCCTGTTTCAAGTTTTTATTCAAGACATATATTTTCTACTACCGGCTGGATAGGCCTGTCGTAGCTTCATATAGCTTATAATCTAACTTAATACTACTAGGACAGGCACAACATCCAGTCTCCAGCCGACAATTTAGCAATGTGAAAGGGTACACCCATGTTTTCATGAATTATAAATTTTCGGCCATGCCAGGAATTGAACCCGAAACCCTTAGCTCAGCAGGCAGACACGCTACCCTAGGGTGTCGGACTGATAAGGCTAATTAATTTGTGTAATTGTTATAAATGGATAGTAAATACAATATTGCTTACAACCCTTAATTTTTCAAAATACTTTAATAATTTTTAAGAAATTAATCAAATCCACTATTTTACAAATAATATAAATCTTAATTTTACCTACGAGTACCAAATTTTGAACTCAAATTCTAGAAAACATAAAAGGTTTAGTTTTTTATTAATTTCATTTTATTTATTTTGCCACTGCGTCTCGCCACTTGTTCAGGTTAAATGCATATTTACTAATTACACCATTGTGTTTGGATTGAGGAAGGTAGTATTTAGAGGAAGTGTATCCACATTTGTGTTAAGGTAGACTGGAAAACCATTTAGTTTAGTTTACTACATTAGTTCTTAAGTTGCTGTTAAAGAAATGCAACAAATAACATCTTGCGAGAGGATGGAAAAACCACCATTATTGAATTAGGACAAAATCCTTAATATTGACTTTTCAGGCACATAATACATCAAGAAACTATAAACTACTTATATAATATCTGTACAAATATTGTTTAAATTCTCTGATCAAAATTTTAACATGAACCATCTAAATACTTATACTGGGGTGGAATGACACATAAGAAAAATGGTCCAGCGCTGTCAATCAAAGCAGTGTATAATCTTATATTTAAATTACTGCCAATACTAGGTATATTACAGTTCATTTAAAACTTCTAATAAACTGAAAAGATATACAGTAAGACCGGCCTCGGTGGTGTAGTTAACTAATGCGCTTGTTTCGTATTAAGCTAAACTGCCGAGTATGAGGAGATCGAGGCTCGAATCTCGCTTGGGTGAACTAAGGGTTGTTTTTCCTATATGGTTTTCCACTCTCCTTCCAAGTAAATGTGGTTTCACTTCCTCTCTATTCAACCTTCCTCATTCCTAACTCACTAGTGTAATTAATACTTAGGTGTATAACCCAAAAGGGTAATAAGACACAGTGCTAAATAATAAGGCCTCTTTTTTTTATCTAGAATAAATGAGTGGTCCATATTAGATGAAAGTCCATACAATCAGTGTGGAAAGCAGATTACTACTACATAAGTGGTTCCTCTATTCCAGCGGTTCCCAAACTTTTTCTACTCGCGACCCCCTTTCACAAACATCTAATTTGCATGAACCCCCTGGTAAATATCCATAGCTACGCACTTAATTTTATATCTAAATTTATTAAATTTAGTTATTAATTATAATTAAAATGTTTAATACCTTTAAATCCACCTCTAGCTCGGTAGGTACTTTGGGATACCTTACCAAATATAATGTAATAATAGTGAAACTACTTAAGTAAAAGTTCAAATTATTATACTTTTGTTTTAAAAATTAAAACTGAAATTAAATAAGCAAAGTACTGTAGTAACATTTTCTTATCTTTATTGTCACTATATTATCACATTTCACATGTTTCTAAAGTGGTACTGGATTTTCTGCATTGACATAACTGAAATACTGTTCTTTAATCACAAAATTACATGCCTATTTAAGTTTAAAAATTGTCATCAAGTTTTAACAGCTACTCACCTCTTCATGTGACTTAGTGAAAAGGATGCTCTTGCTTTGGATGGCACACAGCTTTAAAGTCAATTTGCACTTCAATCTCAAAATTTGTTAAGAAATTTTCATGGGAGCTTATTTGTGTTCTACTTGTTTTTCAGAGAATCTATGAATTAACAGAAAAAATAATTTAACTTTATTAAAGCTATAATTATAACATAACTATTCACATACTTTTCGTTTCATTTATGTTAATAATTCTGTTTTTATGTTTCTATTTACTTGTCACATCGTTCTTTTAACAAATGTTTTACTCGCCCTATTATTATTTTTTATCTTTTAGAAAGTTGTGTTGAGCATTTCACACATCTATTATATTAAAGAGATGATAGAACAAAATCTAGGTCAAGGGATTAAGCAATAAAACAAAATTTTAATATGCAGCCATTGCCTCTGTCTAGTATTAGCAGTGTAAAATATAAACTGTTTTTATCATTTCATTTTAAAAGTTATATTGTGTGTATTCCTTTTATTCGTTCCTATCGCTCTTTACTGTATCTTTCCATTATGCAGAGTGCAGTGAATCACAGTAGCATCTGGATGAGTGAATACCAAGACAAATTTAATAAAGGTTGTCCCAGAATGCTTGAGTCGAAGAGGTCATTATCTGCACCTCCAGTGAAGAAACCAATTGTGTGGCGCTGCTATAGTTAATAAAATGTGTCATTGTTATAGCAAAATAATTTTAACTATTATCATTAATAGCTTTAAGCTTTTGTAAATAAATTACTCAATTTTCGTTTAGATGATAATTATTGACTTTTATTCGTATGCTTTAATGTCAGTGCAGGCTATCAGTGACTTAAAATAACATAGAAAGTCATCTTTAATATTAGTGCAACTGTATCAGTTTTAAGGGGAAGGAAGGAAGGAACTAGACTTGGGGAACCCACACCCTCTTGGGGCAGTTAATTAGAACAAACCAAACCTCATTCTGTTGGATCAGTCTGACACTAGTTGTCACCCAGCCCTGTTAATCTTGAAAGAATATTTTGGATTAATCCCCTTCTATTTAGTGACACGCTTGATATGTTGTTTCTTGCTCAGCAATCAAAATAGTGTAAAAGCACCTTAGTGCAAAATTGGATCACTTTTCATTTGATGATAAATTAGCAATCTAGGATTTAGAGTTTGTGGGCTAGAATTAATTTAGGGTGTCACTAATAGCCAAACATTAACACTAAAGTATACAAATAAATGTAATTTAAAATAATGATTGTGACAGTACCAACTATAGGTGACTTTAAACTATGTACACATTCATCTCGACTATTTAGATATTTGAATGAGTAATTAAATAGTTCTTATTTTATAAAACATTTGTATATTTGATCCCTTTTGTTGTCAAAGTAAGATATATGGAATGAATTGATATAAGTATCCAATTTTGAGAATAAGAATAGAGAACATAAATGATTATATGAATTATATATAGGAGGAGCTGGGTCAAATCTTTGATTTCTCAAATCCAATTTTGAATCCATGAATATTTAAAACTGTCCAGTTACAATTAGTTCAAGTAAAAAATTTGAAAATTAAATTTTTTAAAAGTAAATATACATAAATAACAAAATATATTTGAGTTTCTTTTTTTGATGACCAGATGTTAATGTTGAATATAAAGAAAGAATCATTGAAGGTCCGTGTAAAGCTAAATACATGTTATTTTAAGAAAAACCTATTGGCAAGCTCATCCACTGATGATATTAAAGGAAAATGTTTTGTAAAAGCAATTAACATTGTGACACTTGCAGTTGATTATTTTTATTTGTCATATATAGAAGTATGGAAAGTCTATTTTTTCTATTTGAAGCAGAATCGAATAAAAACATTTTGTTGCATAACTATATAACTTAGGGTATTAAATATAATTTAATAATTGTTATATTGTAAACAATGTTTAAAATATGTGGTTTTAAGCAGATAAATCAAGTTATTTTCACCAAATGTAATTTAATTATATTTATTTTATACTTTTGTCATGTGAACATTAATTTTGTATGTATACAACAACACAAATGTACATTTTAACAACAACAAAATATTGTCAAATCTGGAATTTTACTTTTGAATTGAAGTCAAAGTTGACAAATATTCAAAGTGAAATTTTTGAAGCTGTGCTCACCCCTAGTCATATACAGTAGATCATATTATAAAAAAGATAACACTTTAGAAGTAAATAAATAATTTTTTATATAATTATTTTCCTTTTTTACTGTACTTTTTATCTAAAGGAAGCTAAAATGTTGTTTTTCCAACTATACAAGGATATAAGATTGTGATTTAAATCATAGTTTTTTGTGTTTGGATTTGAAATGTTTTATCATAATTTTTTTAAATATCTAATCTCATAGGATTTAAGTGTCAATCTCCAATTAATAATTTTTTTAATCAAAATTCAACAATTATGTCATCCTGGCTGCAATGTCAATTTTTTTTAAGTGGTTTTCAAATTACTATACATTGTTAAACTCGGATCTGTAACTTCTTATCATAATGTTTAAATTAGACAATGTATAGATTATAAATCATTACTTGTGATAAGGAAGTATTGTGAAAATGAATGGTGTTTCCCAATGACTTAGAAATGTATGAAAACAGTGTGTTAACACTGTAATGTGATAAAAGTCATATGGAAGGAAGCCTACTTGAACAGAGTTAGGTTAGGCCCTATAACATGAGTCAAAATTTGAATTATGTTTTAACATGAAGTGCTACTAGTTTGTCAGGGTCGTTGTGGTTGGTGTCAAAACGGTGAGTATGCATTTGTTGTCTGTGTGTTCCTGTGGTGTGTATTTGGCAATGCAGAAGTTGCATATCAGATTTTTGTAGGACAGTCATAGTGGCCTTTCATGTGGCATTCCATTTGTGTGAATCTGCTGTCTGCTGTTGAATAAGGTGGAAGGTTGGTGAATTTTGCAGGTGCTGCATCTCAGTTTGTTGCAAGGGTAGGAACCTTTGACCTGATATTTGTTGTTGGGTCACAAAATTTAGGGTGTCAGAATGTTGCATAGATTGAGGTAAGGGGACTTTTTAATGTGATTCTTGGAGCATTGTTGAAAAGATTTTGTATGTGAGGTGTTGAGGTCAGGATATTGTAGTATGTATTTAGTATAAATTTGAGTTTATCTAATCCTTCATAATACTGGGTGGTGAGCAGTATGTCACTGGAAGGTTGTTTCTTGCTTGGATAGGGCTCTCTTTGACTGTTAACCATGAGGTTAGTGTATCCTTGGGCTGTGAAAGCCTTGCAGAGTTGTTGACATTGCTGGTTAAGGTATTCTTTCTCAGAACATAAAATATAAGACTCGAATTAATGAAATAGTAGAGATTTATAATATATAGTAACTCTTAAAAATCATAAAATATAGAAGGGTCACTTTAATGAAATAGTGGTGATATATAAGTAACTCAAATCATAGCATATAATAGGGTCTATTTAATGAAATAGTGGAGAATGGAGATGTATATAAAGTAACTCTTAAAATCATAAAATATAATAAGAGCTATCAACTTCTTTCAGAACTTTTTTTTACTTGTAAAAATACTTTTAAAATAATTAAAGTGACACCTAAGCATGATAAACAAACCAAGACTTTTGATATAGTGTTTTTTGAAAAATATCTATGAACAGCATATAATCCCTGTACAAAGTGTTAATTTTAATGTGTACACCAATAATATTGAATATGAAATAAATTTAAAATCTACTTACTAATAAAACTGGAACATGTAACTGAAAACTTAACTCTTGGATGGCAGTCTTAGAAAATAATGTTATGTTATGAATGAGGGCTTTTATTGTCTCTATGGTCCATTTCAGATTCAAGATATTTTTTACTGACATTTTCTATTATATTCATCTTACCTGATTACATTAATTGTCCTATATAAAGGTACCAATCAACTTTTTGCAAACATATTAATTGAATAAAAAGGTGTTTTATAAATTCAATGTTGTACCTTTTCAAAAAATAAACTAAACAGGGTAAGTTGACCTATAACAACTTGTAAGCTGTGAAAGATAAGTCCCCTCCATGCTATTGTTAACCTTATGACAAACCAAGTTATTGTAAAATATTTCTCTTATTTTATGTATTGAGAAATAATATTAATTTTTGCTCAAATTTATTTTAGCAAATATTCTCACAGTTGAGCATAAATTATTAATAACTTATCATTCTTTAAAAATCAGTATAAAGTTATTCAAATGCTTATAACCTGTTCATTCATTTTCATCTTTTCCATGAAGCCACCGAGTACCAAACAATAATAAATTACTAAATATTTTAAATCCCTTAAATTTGTTATCATTTAATGTTTATAGAATCGGTAACTAAGGTGAAAAAATATGAGCAGTCCATTATCGATAAATTAGTGTTGATTAAATTCTTACCCCTTAAATATACTCCCTCATTCTTTCACACTTTCTCCTGGCTTTTGCCCACAAAGGTTTGACCTTGAAATCTACCCTCTAGGTGGGAGAGTGTATAAGAGCGAATTTAAATCTTGGAAAAAAATTATGAACAAAATAGGAAATATGAAAAAAAACCTAATGTTAATATTATTTCTTATAATCCATTCATTACAACATTAATACATTCAGTTAAGTGTTAAATTACTGGTCTGGGGCCTAGTTGTTAAGTACGGCTTATAATTATAATTGGTTCTGTACCTCCATTAAGTAGTATTAGGGCTCTAAAACAGATTTCACTTAAAAAATTTAATGATTCTAGTCTCGAATATCCTTAAGCATATGAGGATTCCATCCCTAATATATATCCCTGTCTCACATGCATGCTGTCCTTTCAAACATTTTTTCACCCTAGCCAGTAAACACCCCATTTATCCCCCCTCATCCATTCAACCTGAATGACCCACCAATAATACAAAGAACCATGTTGTCTGCCATCCAGCTTAAAACTGGCAAGTCAGCACTACCTGGCTTCCCTCAAAAGATAGCTATACATAGTTATAGTTCACCTGCCAATCAGCTTTACCAATTGTGTCATTGGCCGATATTTGGATTGGCAATTGATAAGCAATTATTGGATCAACCCTAATATGTATACAGGGTCTATTTTAATTGGTGTCAAATATTCTAGCGGCGAACTCCCACAGACAAAACGTTTTAAAAAAGTATATATAAACATGAGTCTAGAAACATTTAATTTCAGAGTTAGGAGGAATTTTATTGTTCAATTTAATAAACAATCCAAAAGAATTATTAGTAGTAGTACCATGTCTTACTACCTGTTCAGGTTGTGCACACTTACAGTTATGTGTAATGGTAGGATGATTGTGAGAGATGAAATGGAGGACCTACAGTTAAACGTGAGATCCAAACCACAGTGGAGGCCTGACATTCCACACGTTCACAAGTTGTGATTAATACACATCTTGTCAGAGGTGAAGGAAGAGTTTGGTAATCAGATAAATCTGTACTGGAACCGAGGAGTGACACTTTACCCCTAGACCACCAGGTCTTACATTCCAAGAGAAGCAATGCAACTAAACAAGACAAAGTTTAATAAAATAAACACAAGAACATCTAGTTATGAAAATTGGTGTCCTCTGTTTGGGGACGCGGCAGTTGGCCCATTTATCCTAATAATTACTTTCACAAAAGTCATTTATGTTAATTGAAAACATTTGGGTATCTTCAGAAAGTAAAAAGTACTGTTTCATCTGAATAGAGATAACACAATTGATGCGAGATAGTTACATTGATATGTCTTCTACATACAGCTTCACCCCATCAAACCTATAATCTTAATTCTACAAACAAAAACCATAAATCAATAGCTCAAAAGTAAATACTGTACCTGCTTTTGAAAATAGAAGTTAACCAATGGAAATATCGGTTTTTAAATTAGAAATAACACTTATAAAACACAATTTAAAAATAACATTCAAATAAAACTCTAATAAAAAATTAATAATTAAAATAGTTTCAACATTAAAATTACACTAACAAATATAAAAAAAAGTAAAATGAATAATTGCATGATAGTTTGGAATTGTTTAACAAGACAGTGTAGAAACACTGTACAATGATGTACAGTAAGTGATAGTAAGGAAGCCAACCTGAGAGGATAGTTAGGTTAAGCCTAGATAGGAACAAATAGACTTATCTCTTCATGTCTTCTTAAACTTTTACACTTTACACTTCTTCAAATCTTCCACAGTTGAACACTAGTTTGAATTTTCAGGAATATTACTTTTTTATTAATGTCTCTTCATATGAAAAATAAATATTTCCGAAAATTCAAAACAATGTGCAACTGTGGATGTTTGAAGAAGTGGGAAGTGTAGAAAGAAAATAGAGAAGTGTGTTTGATTATATCTAGGCCTAACCTAACTGTACTTTCAGGTTGACTTCCTTCATGGTCACTTTACATTATTGTAGTGTGTTTCTACACTGTCTTGATAAAAAGTTAATAAAATTGACGTTTTAAAAAGTAGGTTATTTCAAACTAACAAATTATAAAGAATGGCTAATGCTGTGATTAAATCTGAACGCACATTTACTGACCATAGGATTTTTATTCTTTTAAATAGAAGAAAAAGTCAAATACAGTGACTATGTATTTTATTATTCATATTTATGTAACAAAAATAGATAAACTACACACAAAGTTTCAATGCCACCATTTCTGTCGACAGTAAATCAGGCTATTTGCTTATTTAAACAAATTAGGAAGGTAAAAATTAAATATGACCACATTTTCATAGAGGGAGAGTGGAAAAACATTTAAGAAAAACCACCTTGGTACACTTGGATAGGATTCAAACCCTGACGAGTTTCACACCTTTCTGCATGTACAGTAGCCCCACGACTTCTTTGGTGCTGACTGACAGCTTTGAAAAGTTACCAGACCAAATTATGTATCCCTACGCCGAACCGTATACACATAAATGTTGACTGTCATAAGTCAGCACCAAAGAAGCCATGGGGCTACTCTACACACCAAAGCATATTTTGAAATTGAGATAGTTTACAGAAAAATGTTATGAGACCTTTCAGAAAACTAAAGTAATCATTTTGTAAATACTAATGCAGTAAGATTAATCTATTTCACATACTGTTGAAGGACACTTAACCCGCCACATGTTGAATTACTTAGGATTTAGGCTGTATCATAATTGTTTCAAAACTCGTATCGTATCTGAAATTAATGTTTATATAAATAATTTTTAAAAATTACTAGATTAGGTAATTTATTTGTTTAAGTTATCAACTAAATAAAAAATGTGTACAAAATATTATAACACTTTGAGTAATTAATAAGTGATATATGTCCATGATTCTTAAAACTATAAAATCAATAATTCTTTAAATTGAAATATGATACCTGAACACAGAAATCAAACCTTAGACTTTGACCAGGTGTAATTTTTCAATAAGAAGAATATAATATTATTTAGATGCGACTGTAACCATACATTAGCTTGGCTATTTTTAATCCATTATAAACTCAGTCCATAATGTTTCTTTTTTTCCAAATAATTATCAGTTCTGTCCAAAAATTGGCTCCAAAAGTTCAGGCGTCATGTACTTAATGTACTTTGGGAAATTGTCTCTAATTAGTATATCTGTATGACGTTCACGTAGTGGTTCAACAAAGCCAAACCAGTAAATCACCATTCCTGGGCCATACCTGAAATAAAACGCATCAACTTTCAATTCAAGGAATATATTTTTAGATAACTGTGTCCCTAACTCATCTCCAAAAAAACTCTATGACATGAGCCCACAATCAAGCTATTCCAACCGAGCAGCCGCCGCTGTTAACAATGATAGTGCTAACATTTGTAAATAGAGGGTGTCATGTGGTCAGCACAATGAACCCTCCGGCCATTAATTTCTAGATCGAAGGCTCTACCTATTTATCTCTTAATATGTCCTCACGGTGCTGAGTTTGACCACGTTGCATACCCACTGCTTCACAGAAAGTTCGGGAAAAGTCAGGGATTGAACCCTGGACCATAGCGGCAGTCTAGCTTGTTTGGACATGGTTTATGAAATGAGCAGTTTGGTAAGAGAGGGACAGAAATGTGAGAAAGAACCCAACAAAGAATATTGTGCAGTTGGCCATTGGAATCTTGTCAGAGATAGAGAAGGTGTAGGAAACCATAAATTCAAAAAAGTGCTATGTATTTTTCATTTACCTTGCATGGTTCCCCTATGCCATAGCTTATTAGGTATGCCCATAGTGTAATCCGTCAAGGTAATACTCCTATCTTACAGAGTGAAGGGAGTGTAGATCTTAAAAATTATTGATGCAGGATACCAGCATAGAGTGAGTAACAGCACTCCAAATGAGCAGGGAATTTACGGGGTTGTTTAAATTTTTTTTTTTTTTTAAATCTAAATCTGTGTACACAAACCTATTCTCAAGAATGCTTTTTAAAACTGTAGTTTGAAGAAATATTAAATAGAATAGTAGTATTTTTTTTCAATTATTAGCTAAGGTATCAAATTTAAATACTCATTCAACTCAAGTTCCAATCTGTATACTTGAAAGCATGTTTAAGAGCAACTCAGGATAAAAATAACTTGAACTTGAGCATTAAAAATATAGAGTTCAAAAAATGTGTTATTTATTGGTGCACATACACCACTGTAAATAAATTGTTTGACTGTTTAAAAGTTTGATATTGATAAGTATTTCTATTGTAAACAGCTGACATGTAAGTATAAACACACAAATTAAGCAAAAAAACTCAGTAACCAAACTAATTCAGAGCATGGCAAGTATTATCATTTAGCATCCAAACTTTGGTTTTGTAGGAATATTAACATATTTGGAAAAAAAATATTTGCTCTTTCAAACCTTGGTTTTACTCACCTATATAAATCAAGACAGCATCAATAGCTCAAATATAAAGATTAGAAAGTTGGTTTTTATTTTACAGTTTATTTAAATATTATAAAACATCACTAATTTATTTGAAAGGTTGTATTTTAAAATTGTAAATAAAAAAAAGAATTGAATGTCTCCTTCAATGACCTGTTGCGATATCTGTCATATTGCTCCAAAAAGTAGATTTCGTGGAGCTCCTCGTCAGCAAACAGAGCCTTGCTCTCCACCCAATTGACCACATGTTGACCAATAGCTATGGGCTTGGACAGCAGGAGGTCAGGAGTCTTGTCATAACCATTGGCTCTCATATAGTCTTCGCTGCGACATGAGATGTCTGCCTCCTTTGCAAGTTGGTATAGCTTTGTCTCGTAATCATAACCTAAAGAACTGGCAAACAATTTATTCTTTATAGCTATTTGGCTTTTATCAGCATAACTGCCAGCCCTTGAATATAGATATTAATAAAAGAAAATTGTAAAAATTACTGACACATCCCTGTTTAGTAAGGTTAATGTATAATGTACAGTATGCAATGTTCTCCTCAGTATCTAATGAATGAGTGTATGCCTGGCTAAAGTTTAAGCGAATCCCACTCTATCACATAGTACTGCCCATTGATTTCAATCAATATTAAATCAAACATACTATGCTATCTATGCCAATGCTACAGGAGCTAACGTAAAGTGTGACTAATTGTGATTTGGACACCAAAAGATCGGTAGAACTCAGCTTGCTAAGTATGTATCCTTTCTGTGTAATTATAAGACCTCCCACTATTTTACCATCCCCTCTACAACCACAAGTACCCAATTATAATGAGTGGGTTGGGAACTATCCTTCGAACAATGTGGATGTATAGGGGTACATCTTCATAATTCTAAGGGTCGGTCTTATGGCTCCTGGATAAATATTAATTTGGTAGATAAATATTTATATCTGGTGGATAAGTTAAAACTGCATCATATGACTGCCAGATAAAATGTATATATCCATCACATTTTAATCGGAAGGTTTAAGTACCTGATAACTTTTATCTGGAAGTTAAAATGGTTGTTGCCATAGTTACACATTGTTTTAATGAGGTTTCACCTATCTGAATCTGTTTTTAGGTTAAAATCTTGGTTTACGTGTTAAGTAAGCACAGGCCCGGACTCTAACTATATAAAGTTAGAACATTTAATTCACACTTTTATATAACCTGACAAGTTATTTGTAGAGTTATATCTATATAAGAACAAATTATCAAAATGTGAGTACAGTAAATGAAATTTTGTAAATGTTGTACCCAACTATTACCCACATTTTGGCAGACACTGAAATTGGTACTTGCAAGACATATTAGCTTCTGCGCCCAAGTGACGCCATCTGTCTCCTCGCGCTCGTTTAGCCGCCATTATTTAACAAATGTTCAGCGTTCTCACCACTCACTAGGTTGTAGCTCTATCAGCTGGGCTTATATGCATGCGCGCACCAGTAAAAACAGTACCAATCTTGCATGTTCTGAATAAAAATATATTCATCCTTCATCCTACAGATAGCTATCTGGCAGATAAATTCAGTTCATAAGACGCGTAAAACATTAAAGTGGCTGATAACTTTTATCTGGTAGATAACTTTAACCTCCCAATAGCAATATATATTCGGTAGTTATAAGACTGGCCCTAAGTAATACAAGGAGAGGGAGGAGCCTTCCAATGGTATATCGGCAAGCTGAGTACAATAATCAAATTATGTGGATTGTTACACGCATTGTTTGTTATGGTCTCAGTACAGATGCACATATATATAGCAATAAAATAACATAAAAACCTATGAGTAAGAAGTTAAATCAGAAAACAAACTTATGTTTCTTTAAGAAAAATAAAAGTACAAAATCAACAAAGCCAGTGATGTCTGATAAGTACAATGTGGAGCCCTGTCCATTTCGTGAAACAGTCTGTTAGGGAAAAAAATGTGTTTCTCAGACACCTTAACACCACTTATCAGATGTATTATTATTATTATTATTATTAGCACCGCGTCTTACTACCCGTTCGGGTTATATGCACTTACGCTAATGTGTAATGGTAGGGTGATAGTGAGATGAAATTAAGGACCTACAGTTTAACGTGGAATCCGAGCCACGGTGGAGGCCTGGCACTCCCCACATTCACAAGATGTCTTGTCAGAGGTGAAGGAAGGGTTTGGAAATCAGATAAATTTGTGCCGGGACCGAGGATTGAACCCCAGCCGCCAGCACAGAAGTCTGACACCTTACCCGTAGACCACCAGGTCACCTACCTTATCAGATGTAAACAGAGACTAATTGCAATCATTTAATTGGTTGATGGTAAAAGACAATGAACTTGTTTCACATGTATGAAATATAGAAAGATAAAATCCACACACAAGGACATGACTTGGGTGACTATACCATGCAAAATACTTTGAAAAGAAAGTTTAATTGACAATGACTAAAGCAAGTTATACATTGATTACAGTTCAAATATAATTCAAAAACCTGTACTTGAAGAAACTGGGTTAGGAAAGATTGAACAATTTTAATTTTGAATAACTTGATAAGAGATGATTTTAAGGGAGCTTGAAGGTGTATGTATTGGTTGGCAAAAAGAAAACTACCACACACTTTAATGTACAAAACACTGCTTGAGTATTGCCAGGCTAGGGGTTGTACATATTTAAACCATTTTGAAATTGGAAAAAATGTATATTCTACTTACACTATCTATATGAGTTGAAAATTTCATTTTTCAGTTAAAATATTTAAAACTAGTCAACATTAAACTTTTTCAATGTCTGTTTCACTAATTATCATTGAGTTACAGTAATATGAAATTAAATTTGCAACAATAAAAACTTACTGTTTGTAAGCGTCTGCCACAGGTCCATATTGGTCATCATAGAGAACACACTGGAGAATGAAAATAAAGATTATTTAGAGAATGTGTATAAAAATTAATGTCTATATAGCAGGGCTGTGGAGTCGGAGTCAGTAAAAATCTACCAACTCTGTTTTCAAAATAAAAACTTATAATATTCCAACAATATTTTATACTTTTTTTTATTATTTAGGACCAAAATTAATTTATAATTTTGATTTACAAGTTTATTTAAATATAATTCCCAATGTCAAAGAAGCTGCCCATTAAGTCATTTGTATTGGATGATTTTACTGCAGTAAATTTGTTGTAACGAATTAATATACATCAGACATTTCTAAAGGAGTATTAATTTGACAGTATAAAAATAGAAAAGTCTGAGTTGAAGGCTTGGCATGCCGACTCGACAGCCCAGCTATGCAGATATGAAAGGATATTATTTTTTAAATTTGATATTTTTAATATATAAATACAAAATTGAATGTAGCAAGATCCAACAATTTTACTAAATAAAAATTTTAGATGTGTATTCAGTTGACATTTACAGCATTTAAAAAAAAGTCATATTGATAATGCCCTGAATCCTTAAGGCCTCCATTCGCAACAGTGAACTTCATCCAATATCCTTAAAAATTAATAAAAACATGATTTAATTTAAATATTCAAATGAAACATTAGATTTAGTATTGTTAGATGGATATTAAAACCAGGGGTGTACTGGGCTGCCGGGACACCAAGAGCTCTCCTGATGGGCCGGTTGGATATAGGTGGGCCACAGCTACTTTAAACCAAAATAAAGCTATTATACATTCCAAATGGTTTTTTTTATTACATTTTAAACAAAAGTACCAATGAGTTAAGTCTTAGTGTGCCCAGAACACATCATTTGTAAATAAATAAGATGGCATTAAATGTTAAACCATCTCATTTGTTGTTTCTTATTGCTGTTTATAAACAATTTCTTAATACAAATGTAAAAACATTTGTTTAGTGAATATTTACTATTATTAGCTCTGTAATCTACACAAGTAACGGGTAGTTTTAATAACTTTTGCTATTTTCTAACAACCAAGGTGATTTGTGTCCCTCCCCCACCTTTCCCCTCCATAAATAGCGCACTCTGGCGCTATATGATCCAGGTTAGTGAAAAGGAAAGAGTTACCTACATGGATATTCAAACAAGGAATTCATTTTAATAGTCAATTTGTCGGCCTCAATGCTAGTGGGGTAAGGTGCTCGCCTCACGACCTGATGTTTGTGGGTTCAAACCCAACCAAGGTCGACAGATTTTTATTGAGATGAAAATTAATAGCCCAACTTCCTTTGGAGGGGAAGTAAAGCCATCGGTCCCTTGTCAATTTTGGCATGTAAAAGATCCCTGGAAGGTATGTGAAAATACCTTTACCGGCAAAATGGGTAGCCCCTTTCGCTTTCGTTCATAGAAATTCTCGTGTGCTTATATAAGCAGACAGTTCAGAAAGTGCACATTAGAATACCTAATATAAATAAGTCAATTTTATCTCCCTTCACATCTAAAACTAATACTTTCTTTACAAAAACATTTATGTTAAAAAAAAAAGAGTTTGTAATGTTTGACAGACTAAAGGGTCAACAAAGACCCTTTGGATTTCCACAAATTACTCTGAATCCTTGTTCACACTAAGCAAAAGATTAAAATGAACAAACAATTAATGTATGGATGCACTATACTAGTTTACCACTCTTCATCCAAGCAATATTGTACAGTACAATTAGGTACAAGGCCAGGAGGGGGAGGATGTGTGATACCCCTACTCCCTAGATGTAATTCAAATTAAAATTAATGCAACTTCCCAAATCATTAAATGAAAAAAAAAATGCATATTAAGTCATAAGTTACCATCATATCTAAGAATTATTGTAATCTTTGCAACGCAAGCTGTCGTCGAGAGTCGTACAGACATTAGAGGTATTGTGTCAGCTGAAGCTGGTTATTTCCTTGGCCTGTTACATTAATAATCGTTTCATATGAACTTGTTTGTTTCATATCTTAAATCCGAGTATTTTTCCATTTTTAAATGTGAGAGCGAGTCTTTTAGTCAAACCTTGCTATATCGTGATGTGGTACCTAACATATCTAGCGTAGTCTACTATTCTTGTACGTGTGTTTGTAATAAGCTAAAAATTCTGTCACATTGTTGAAACAGAAAGATTTAATGCATGTTATGGTTAGGTGGGTGCGCAAAATGTCTAAAAGGGCCCTTGACCTTAAAATATTGTAAGCCACTGTTTTATAGGATTTAAAATGCTCTACACATGATACTCACCATAAGCACTTCATAAGCTAGATCTTTGTCCTTTATTAAAGATGTGTCTTTCATCAGTCTTGTTATGTACCGTTTAGTAACTGGAAACAAAATATTAAATGAAAACTTGGAAAAATATTAATTAAATCAGTTAAATTACCCATGAACTGGGGCTTGGATCTTTGGTGAATAAACTACCATTTAGACCTATTGTACTTAAAAATAATATTTAGCACAGAAGTTACCAAAGTGGTGGCTTCATAAGCAATGTGTGGCCCGCAAGCTTTTTGTGGGTAACCCAAAACATTCATGTTTTATAGGCCTAGGATTTAATTAAGAAAATAATGTTTAATCAAAACGGTTTATATAGGATGTTCAGCCAAACTATATTTTAAAAGTCCCTGACTTTTCCAACTTTTCCGTTACTATATGGGTTATTCTCAAATTGAGAGACAAATAGGAAATCCAGAACTAAAAAAAATTCAGGAAAAGGTTAATTTATTGCCCGACTATAAAATATTTATTAAGGAAGTAAGTAATAAAACCAGCAAAGCTTGATTTTACAGTGTGTTTTTTTACCAAAGTGGCTACCCATAGTCCATCACTTTGCTAACGCACATAAATATGTTATAATTTCTAAAATCCAAATATAATATGTATTTTTACTAAGTATAATATATATTTTTAACGATAATATAAAAAATTATAAATTTTTATTAATTTAATGGAATTAGGATTTTGTAATTGAAGAATCATACAAAATTCATGTGTTAATGATGTTAAATTTTCCAAAATCTATAGAAAATTAAGTTTTACATTTCTCATTTTTACTTTCTTGCTATATTGTTATTGTCGAAAAAATTGAACTAGATATTTTGATGAATCTCGATGTTTCATGACCCCCCCAAATCCAAAAAGTTGTTTTTTAATTTCCATTTGTCTGTCTGTCTGTACCTCCAACTAGAGCCTAAACTATTTTACAGATCAGGCTAAAACTTGGTATCTAAGGTTTTCATAAGGTTGCACCAAGGGGTTTTTTGGAATTGAATATCCAACCCTAAAACTAACGGTAGTTTACTGAAGGGCAAAAAGAGAAAAAGACATCAGCTCTAATGATTTTGATTAAAATTTGTATCTAAGCTTTGATTAAGATTATAAATAAACTGGCTATTTTCATTTTCCCATGAAAATTATTTTTAGGGTACTTTACAGAAGCTGAAATTTCCGTATCTCTGCAACTATTTGAGATACTAAATAACTTAACCTTGCTAAATTGTAGTACCATTAAAAATAAAAACTTTTTTATGAACTTTATTTTTATAAAACCAACAGTTTCTGAGATATTGGCAATTGTATTAATACAATTTTGTGAGCTTTAGTTGTAAATAGATACTACCTAAGTTTTAAAGCAATAATTCTCCAATGCCATAGAGTAATTAAATATAAGTCTCTCAAAAAGCTATTTTTTACTAAACCTCTTAGGAGAAATGTTTGTACAACAATGATCTATCTCCATTTTAGATTCAATAGTCAATATTTACATTTTTTATTGGTCAAAATTTATAAATAGGGAATTTAATTGCAATGCGATGACATGAAGATGTGCAACACCTAATAAAATGTCCAAAAATTTCAACTGGAAGTTCAAATTTTAGTACAAAGTGTTGACCCAATATTGATCTTTTTTATCGGTCCAAACATATAAATGAGGACATTAATTCTTTAAAAATAAAATTATAAAATTTAAAACCAGGACTTAAAAAATGTTTTACCTAAATATAGTGTAATTTATGTTTAGGTTTGCTAGTGTATACTATTTCATTTCACTTATATTTACGGTGACCATAATTTTTTTTAGAAAAAGCAGGACATTAAAATATCACATATACGAGTAGCATGGTGTGCGACGTGCCTGTCTAACTTATGTATAGAGTAGATAGAATAAAAATAATAGAAATAGAGAAATAAAAATAGTTTAAAGATAAAACCATTTATTAAAATTCAATTTTGAATACTAGTTTAAGAGAGCGAGTTACATAAGTCAAATTTATATGCATAAAATATTAGATTGGCTTTTATTATTCTGTACATAGTATTTTTGTAATTAATATGTGTGCCTAAAACTTCTAAAAAAATAACTTGTAAAAATAAATATTTTAGGACTAATCACGTGTACAAACCCATTGGTAAATAAAACATAGGACTACAGTACTTAAAAAATTCAATAAAGAGAAAGTGAATTTTAAAATAACAATTTAGGAACTACTTGTGCCGGCTTTTTCTTCATAATCATAACATTCATATTTATCTGAGCTATGAATTGCTTTTAGAAGCTTTTCTTTAGATTTCAGATATTGGAACATTTCCATACAGGTTTCGTCAAAATTTGTGTAAACCTGCATCACAGCCTTTAATGTCCCAATACTCATTTGGGGTTTTTCACTCCCCCAGTAGTTATTTATTATTGAAAAAAGTCTCTCAACTGAAGAACTCGTGGCAGGCAGGCAAAGTATAAACTCACATAGCAACTGCAGGTTTTTAAGAGGTTGAAGCTTGTTGTTCATAAAAGTAAACACTTCCAACCACCTGGTTTGAATAGGAATTTTACTCACATTCCACTCAGTAATTTTGTCACCAGCTAGAAAGTTTGTTAACGCTGTAATTTCGTCAAAAAGACAATCTTCATCTACAGTAGAGTCAATGGCATCTTTGAAAGCCTCATACGAAGCCAGCACCTTCTCCCACGTAACATGCTCATGTAATCTGACCCATTCAAAAAGTTTTAACTGTTGCAGATTAGCAGTCCATTTTTCCAAATATGCAATGCAACCCGAGTAGAAAGCCTTAGCTTCTGTAGAAAAATCACTTCTGTAATTCACCTCGCTGACTGTTTCAATGCTGCTAAGACAGCTTCTTACTTTCACTGGCAAGAATACAGAATTTTCCCTGCTCTTCAATTTCTCAAGCAGCTCAAAATATTCTAGTGCAGCATCAGTTGCACACTTATTATCCCCTTCAATATTTAAAATTGCCTCGTGAAATAGAAAGCTAACATTGAGAACAAACCACAACCATGCTTCACCCACAGGGTTTTCAAACAAATGTTTCAATATTGTTGGGCAAGAAGGAGAAGTTGGGAAATACTCCTTCAAAGGTTCATACATTAAGAGAATACGCTCCACAGCTGGCATCAAAGAGAGGAATCGAGTCTTTGAAAAAGATAGCATCTTCTTGTACTCCATTTCGACAGACTCACAAAAAGTTTTTAATGTACTTACACGGACAGTGTGGATATAAAAATGTTTGTAAATCTTGACAACTACTACTTCAATGTCAATCGGTAACAAGTCTGTTGTATTCTGAATGCAGTTGTTTATCACATGTGCAACACAGCCTACGCCAACCACAGCTTTTGCACAAGAGTTGTTGAGCTTCTTGAACAGGTTTGTTTCTCCCCTTCGATTAGGGCCTCCAAAATTAGTGTTGGTATTGTCTGCAGAAAGACCAACACACTTTTCCACTAAATTTAATGAAAACAAGGTAGAGTAAACGTAGCTGTGTAGCTGCTCAGATGTTTCCCCAGGAAGGTCTTTCAGTTCCAGAAGCTTGACTTTTACTCCCTGGGTACAGTCAAAGTATCGTACAATCAATGGCACTATCTTAATGTTATGGTGATTGGAAGAATCAATCATAACGCTGAAATAATGTGCTGTTCCTAAATCAATATTCAATCTCTCCTGGGCCTCCTTCGCTAAAACGTTTTTTACAATTGCTTCCGTTTTAGTGCGGGCTGAGGAGAACTTCGGTTCAAACATACCTGCTACCAGCTTCGACGTACAGTCAAGGGAACGAAAACTCTGCATATGTTTAATTGTATGATATGCAAAAGTACCCTCTTTGGCAGCCAAAAGAAAATTTTCAGAAGTTAATACGTTTTTTTTTAAAGAACTTGCTTACCGTACTACTTGATGTGGCTGCATTTACTGCTAGTAAGTGTTTGCGTTGCTTCAAATGCCTCACAATGCTTGTGCGACCACTATTGCTTAGGTCAACTTCACTTCTACACAGCTCACAAATAACAATGTGAGGGTTATCACTGTTTTTTAGTTTGATGAAAGGGTATTCTGTTTGTAAAGAAGAATTAAATGAACATTTTCTGCGTGGCTGCCCCATCTCACAACACTTTGGTATACTAGCTTTTATTATTATTTACAAACTAATAGAACAACCACAACACACACTCACAGACTTGGCGAGACAACTGAAGACAAAGAAAACAAATGAAGACTGAAAAAAGGGTATGGGTAAGACATGAAAAACGGTAGGCTAGGTGGTATTATCACACAGAGCTAATAAAGAAGTTCCAATCTGGTTCGAGAGAGCGCAGCACATTTGTTGAGTGTTTGTCAACTGTTCAAGGATGATGTTCCTTGCGCTGGCGCTGTTCAATTCAAAATGTTATTTTCTCTTACTTCAAAACTAAGTATTTTTGGAAGTACTTGGTTTTAAAAAAAACAGTACCTTTTGCTGTACTATCGCATGCTCTGTAGGACAGCAGGACATCATCCCAAAAAACAGTACTGTACTGCAAAAAACAGTACGTATGGTCACCGTACTTATATTACGAGTTTTGAGTAAATATCTAAATTTTTAAACAAAAGAGCAAGAAAGTCCGTGCAGAGTTTCGTACCATTTATTTATTTATTTATGTTTTTTGTGGAAGACATGTAATTAACTGGAATATTTTAATTAATTTCAACTTTATTCTTTAAATCAAAAGTGATTTTCACACATAAAACAAAGACTGAAAAAAAATTCTTAGTAAGAATAAACAAAATGTGACCACTCAACAAAAAATTAATTTCCCCAACACTCCCCCTAAATGAAATTTGTGTATATTTTGACATAGTTTCAAAGTCCAAGCAGGAGACGGCACTTCTCAAACTTTGGTCTATTCAACATCTTGGTAAACATGTCTGCCTGTTGTTCTTCTGTCGACACATAGTAGACCTCAATTACTCCTTCAGCAACCTGGTCACGAACAAAATGGTACTGTATGTCTATGTGTTTGAGCCTCTTGTGTTGCTCAGGGTTCTTGGCTACCCGGATTGCAGACTGGTTGTCCTCAAAAATTTTGACATTTTTCTTTAGCATATCTCCAAGAAGACTCTGAATCCAACAAGCTTCACTTGCTGCTAAACCTAACGCAACATATTCAGATTCTGTGGAAGATAATGCCAATGTTGATTGTTTCTTTGAGCACCAAGAAACACAAGCTCCAAAAACGTTGAGGGTGTAATCGGATGTAGACTTCCAGTTTTCTAAGTCTCCTCCACAGTCTGCATCTACAAAGCCTTCTATTTCAGTATGGGTTTGATTTCGATCATGTACAAGTTTCAAGTCAATAGTTTCTTTAATGCATCATATCACTCATTTTAATGCTTCCCATTCTTGGCTAGCACAGCTTTGATAGCGACTGAGATATCCTACTGACGCACACAAATCAGGCCTTGATCCCAACATTCCGTACATCAGGCATCCAATTAATTTGTGGCAGTTTGTTTCCACCTCTTGATTCTCAGGAATGCCTCGCTTAAAGTTGTCAATTTTAATGGCAGGGTCCAATGGTCTGCATTCTTCCATACCAAAATTTGTCAAAACTGTTGTAAAATATTTTTATGGGAAATTTCAAGAATTCCGGAGTTCAAATTCTGATAAATGTGTATACCAATATACTCCTGTACTGTTCCCATATCTTTCATCTTGAAATTAACACGTAAGACTCTCTTTTTGGATAAAATTTCTTCAGGGCTTGAACCAACTATCAAAAGATCATCTACATAAACAAAAACAAAGTTTGTTTTCTCTTTCATTTATGTTGTAGAAACAATAGGCATTTTGAGATCTTTTAAACCTATTATGTACAAACAATGAATTGAATTTTTCATTCCAATAGCATGGTGATTTTTTCAGACCATATGTAGATTTATTCAGTTTCCAAACTGTGTTTGTCTTTTGCTCAATTCCTTTGGGTACTTGCATGAAAACCTCTTATTTTGTTTCACCATAAAGAAAAGCATTTTTCACATCCATTTGCTAAATAGGCAACACAAAATGATTAGCAACCACAAGTAAAACCCTTAGTGTTGGCAATTTGGTTACTGGTGCGTATATTTCTGAGATAAAATTTGTCAGTTTGCTGGAAGCCCTTTGCCACCACTCGTGCTTTAAATATTTCAGGCTTTCCTGTCTCACTGCTCTTCCTGGTAAAGACCCATCTACAGCCAATGACCTCGGAATTTTCTGGACAGTCCACTTCCATTAAGACGTCATTTTCCCTCAAAGCTTGTAATTCTTGGTCGATGGTCAGTTTCCATTGCTCCCATTCAGGATACTTCATGGCCTCTTCAAAGGTTTGTGGGTATTCAAGATTGGCTAGAAAACTTGTTTCATAATCTTCAAGTTTAATCGGATGTTTCAATTTAGTTCGGTTTCTGAGAACATATTTACTTTATCTTTCATCATTTGTTTCATATTCAACATGTTCAGACTCTTCTTTACTGTCGCTCAAACTTTCCCTTTCATTTCATACTTCTACAGGTATAGCTTGTTCAATATCTTCTAGTTCATTCTCAATTCCTTGATAATTTTCTCGGTGGTTGGCCTCTATTTGATCTTTTCCATTTTCAACTCT
>CABFVZ010000662.1:285414-303484 GCA_902151445.1 Timema monikensis
GCCCTTTTTTTTTTAATTTGCCCAAAAACTTTAAAGAAATGTACATCAACATCTTTGTTGAAACAAACCTCATAGGGTGTTTTATCTTTCACCAGACTTTTTGCTGTGGGATTCAAAACCAAAACACTTGCATTGATGGCTTCAGCCCGATACTTTTTGTCTATGTTTTTTTCAGCTAATATGGTTAAACAACATTCAACTACAGTACACATCTCGTTCTGCCTTTCCATTTTGTTGGGGACTATACACTACTGTGCGTTGGTGCCTGACTCTGTAATTTTCAAGTAGTATCTTCAGTTCTTTGTTCACAAATTTGAGCCCATTATCAGTCCTGATAGTTTGTACCTCACCTCCCAAATGTATCCTGGCAGTCTTAAAATATGTCATCATTTTTTTCTTTCACTTCGGACTTCTCCTTTAAGAAAAATACAATTTGGTAGCGAGAAAAATTCATCTTGGGGCAGCATCATGTAACTAGACCCCCCTATATATATAGTTCTTCAAATGGTCCACAAAGGTCGATATGAACCAATTCCCCAACTTTTGTCGTTTTGGATGTACTTGCTGGAAAATGTAGACGGTGCTGTTTACCACATCTCCATGATTTCAAAAAGGGGTTGTCGACAAGCAAGTAATCCACTTTGTGCGATTTAAGGATTTCTTTCACATGACAGAAGTCTTGGTGAGCCAGTCGTTCATGCCAATACCAAACTTTCCCGTTTGGTTACTGAAAAATTCACATGCAACATGAAATCATCAAATTGAACATTTATTTTAAAGTCTTCCATGTCTGCTGGCGATAGCACAAATTTTTCCCATTTTGTCAACAAATTTGGAGATTTGTTTATCAACAATCAAATTATGACCTCTATTAAGGGTCAAACTAACCAAAAAAGCTTAACTTCAAATTTCAGGACAAATAACACATTATACATTACACTAGGTAACCAGGTATTTCCATCAAAAGCATCAAAATGGATAGTTCCTATTCCTGTGGCTTTAATGGTTTAGCCATCTCCAATTTTAATTAGTTTTTCAACTGTCAATATGTCAAAATGTTCATTAAGTTCCTGCATGCAACACATATGCTCACTGGCTCTACTATCTAAGAACCATTCAGTTTTTCCTGACTTGGTAGTACTTAAAAAGGCACATGCTATGAGTGCATTGGTTCTAGGAACGTTAGCTTGGCTTTCTTTTTCCTTCCTAAAACAACAGTATTTAGTATATGAGCTTGTTTTTTACAATAATGGCATACTTTGGTCTTAAAACAGTCTTTACTTGAATGGCCTACCTTGAAACAAATTTCACATTGGATGTACTTTTTATTTCTTTCAAGGTGTAGTTTGGCAACTATAGCATTTATATTGCTTGCTTTATCACAAAATCTAATATGTTCCTCTTCTACCAACAGACGGGCAATCAACTCATTTTTAAAAATCAAATAGCCGAAGCTATTATTTATGCTTTTTAGTGAGGAATTCTCCATCTAGATATCATATTCTGAAAATTGAAAAGTGACACCTGGACACAGGAATTCATTTTTATTTTTGTTTTCTTTAGGAACTGACTCCCACACTGGTATAAAATGATGGTAAGGTTCAGGAAGTGACATTATAATTGTTGTGATAATCATGGTATCTGGAATACTCTCGTCCAATAAAGTCAATTTGGAAGTAATAGATTCTATCTTAGAAGCAAAAGCAGCAATTCCTTCACCTTCATTTAAACAATCATAAAACTTTTTTTTTGCAGTGAGTGAAGTGTAACCTCTGATTTTCGATCATAAATGGACACAAGTTTGCCCCACATTGCCTTTGCAGTAGTACAACTTAGTAATAATAATAATACTTAGCACCCCATCTTACTACCCGTTCGGGTTATAAGCTTTAAGTACTAATTACTCTAATGGATTAGGAATTGGGAAGGTTGAATTAGAGGAAGCAAACCCGCATTTGCGTGAAGGGAGAGTGGAAAATCATTTAGGAAAAACCACCCCCAGTTCACCCGACCGAGATTCGAACCTCGATCTCCCCATCCTCAGCAGTCGGGCTCAACACGACAAGCACGTTAGCCAACTACGCCACTGAGGCGGGTTTACAACTTAGTAAATGTAATAAAGGTTATTCAGATATTTTACCAACAATAATTTAGTATCCTTTTCATTCCCCTTAGCTAAATCGGCACCTTCCTTTACAGGTTTGACCTCAATTCCTATGACGCAGTCAAGAATCTTGTTTGACCTTAAAATTATCTTTATCTGGAATTTCCAACTTTTCCAGTTATCTTCTCCAATTAGTTTAATCACCGATTGATTATTTGCCTCCATGATTGTACTAATGTTACTTTAACAACTAAAGTTTACTTTCACCAACACAAAAAGGTTTGCAGTGAAACTTCCAGCTCACAATATATTTCCTAACCTCCGATTATTTCCTCAATGTACTGGGCCCGTAACCTGTTTAAGACGTGTAACTAACCAGAGTATTTTAATTAATTTCAACTTTATTCTTTAAATCAAAAGTGATTTACACACATAAAACAAAAACTGAAAAAAAATGTCAACAACAAAAGATGGATTTCCCCAACATTATTGATATACCAAATGTTAACATATAATATTTATTTATTTTCTAAGACTGTTAATGAGAAATAGGTGATTTTATTATAATTAGTGAAGTGATGTGGGTGATAGCGAAGTGATGTTTGGGAAAACAGCATTTACATTGAAATTTTCATTTTACTAACATGAGCTACATGACTATCATTAGTTTTGTCACCTAGCTGACGTAAGTGAAGTGATGACACCATTTTCGTCAAGCGAGGTTAGAGAAGTGACAACACAATTCTCGTTACCAAGCAACATTATCGAAGTAACGTTTTTGGTGGACTTTTGAGTTTCATATTAGTATAAAGCGGCAAACAAACATTGAGTTTAGTTCCCGCCTAAGTACCGGACAACAACACAGCTAATGGGGAACAGCGGCGCATTCCGGAAGGTTTTATCGGCAAATTCAAAATATCATGTTTGTCCAGTGTGTTACTTGGGGACAAACAAACATTGATTAAAAAGTCAAAATTCATGAATAATTTATTGGAATGGATTCTTCAAACGAAAATAATAGTATTACGGGAATATTTTACCATGGTTATGTATTTTTTTACTATTTTTATTTATTTTTGTATAGTATTTCAAACTTTGACATTCAGAGGTGGGGACAGTTGCAAGGTGATGAAAGGATCTTTTAATAATTATTTGATCTAATTTGTTTTTAATAAATACCATATTTAAATGTTTCTATCAAGTTTTATACACATTCTACTACTAAAAAAAAAAGTTGCTCGTTTTAAAAATAGCAAAATATTGATATAGGCAAGGGATATAAATTGTCCTTTAATTCGAGAATGACCCATATATTAAAACATTATTTTATTAAGATCACAACTTAGTGTAATACTATTTCTAGACATATACATAATCTTTAATTGTGTAACTCTATGATGGAGTTAAAGAATTTCACTCTAAAACAATGGACAATTATGTGGTGCGATCTAAATTAGAATTCAATTAGACCCTATTGAGTACACCAGTACAGTTTAAAATTGTTGCGAGACACATTCTTTTTTAGTTTCTTCTTTCAATAGCGTAATCAAATTCTCACGCATGCGCATAGCCATGGCTCAACTTTGGTTAAAAACATGAAGAGTGAGGGATGAAAAGATGAAACAAAAATCACATGTTGACCTTGAGAATTCAGATTGATATACTCAACCGTGTTAAAAAAGATTTGTGGTGACTGTTAATTGGTAGAAAAATGTTATTTTGACCAAGATAATTCCCTGACTTTTCACTGTTTTACAGGTCGCTGGACACCCTGGATATTATTTGAAAAAAAGTCCAACTTTTATATGAAATATTTTTTGATCATAATGGTTTCATTGAAATATCACATGGACATTATTTTAAATCATAACAATTTTTTGTTTGATTTCAAGCAATGGTTTTTTAGATGAAAAAGTAAAAACATTACAGTAGCTTAGAGACAAAAATGTGTAGGTGGTACAGAAAGTTGCACATAATATTTAGTTTTAAAACCAGGCACTTGGATCAAATACTTTATAAACTTTTGATCCAACACTTCAAGAGCATAAGAGAATAATATTTGAGATGAATTAAGGTTTTTTGAACATAGAAATAATCTTTTCCTTTTTTTGTGTGGGGAGTGTTTTTTAAATGGATCCAACTAAAAATAATGCAGGTTTTATTTATTAGGTTGGGTAAAATGTTTCATGGATTCAACTTAAGATACAATAATTGTTAGCCTATAAACATTACCTGGAACAGCAGTTTCCTTTATATCACTTTGTTTTGGTTCTTCTTTCATTTTACTCGATATAAAAAACTTCAGGTCCTGCAGCAAGTCTTCCCTCGCTTTTTTTAACGTATTTTTCTCTTCTTCTGTGGTCTTTGTCCACTTCTCCTCAACCGGCGTAGGGAAAACTCTCCTGGCTGGTTTTGATATTGATTGGATGGCAGGAGGTTCCAAGCGAGTGTTTTTATCTTTAGCTTTTTCTCTAAGTTGTAAAGCTTTCGCCATTATGTCATCTGAATCTTTCAATTCATCCCTAGATATTTCTTCAACCTTAAACAAATTTTTGTTGGTGTCATCCAGAGGATCGGCTACAACCTTATTCTCCTTGTCCAGAATAGTTTGGAAAGTCACTCTTGAGCTTGTTGAGACTACTTCGGAGATTTGTACACTTTGATCTTTAGGGGACCCGTTAACAATTTCATTTGTCTTATTTTGAGAACCCTTCGACACATTTACTAAATATTTATCATTGGCAAGTTTGTCAATATCTAGCGATTTGCGGCACTTTTTTCTGGTTACTTTAACATTATGTTTTAATAAATCATCCAAATGTTTATGGGCTATATTAGAGCTTACTACCAATGTATCTTGACATACATCAAATGACTTTTCTATTTTTGGGTTATCTACTTTACTAGTTAATGTCATTGTAGTCATTTCATCTGAGATGTTCAAGACTTTGTCTAAGTTGTCATTAATTGTTTCATTTGACCTGGTTGATACATCATCTGATGAGGTGCTAATCTTTGAAGACTGAACAGGTCGTTGTGATGTACTTGGGGTGTGGTCACTGGATTTTATCGCTCTATCATTCTTTTGATGAGAATATATTTCTTTAGGTGTTTGATGTGGTTTACTTTTAGGTATGAATGTTCTTGAACTAGGGGTACGGTGAGTTGGTATAGACTTAGATGACTCTGGCATGTAATGCTGCTCCAAAATAAGCCTAGCCAATAAGGCTGGCGCTATTCGTAGCTCCACTGACATTTGTAGCAGAATCTTTGTCTCTCCCTTTTCAACAGCTTGGAGATACCTGCAAACACAAAAGAATACATTTTTAGGATTGAGTTTTCTAAGTAAACTTTATTGCAAGTAATTTTATGTTTACTTTTTTCTTGCATCAAATCTTACTTCTTCGTGAGGTTGTCTACATTTAACTATACTAAAAGGGTAGGGATAAGGGAGGTATAACTTAAGAAGAAATATATTTGTATTTGTGAGATGTATTGGTAAACAATTTAGGAAAAACCACCCTTAGTATTCATGGCTAGGATTCAAACCAACAACCTCCTAATCTCCGGCAAACCACACCAAACAAGGTTGACATCTAAGCTAACATGTCCACCAGCTATCATATACAAACTAACCCCTTAAATTAATTATCAATGTAGAATGAGCCTTGATATGGCATGAAATTTAATGGTTCAGTGATAAAGCAATGAAGCGCAAATCCAAAGTTCACAAATTTGATTCCCAGGTTAAACATATTTTACAATTAAAATGTAACTTATTTTATTCTAGTATTAGGTCTACATATGAATATAATATTAATTAAAATATTTTATTGTAACCAAGTATGCCAAAGTGTATTTATAACAAACTTTATTTTAGAAAGTTCTGGCAAGTTACGTTGTATTATTTCATTCTTACCTTTTATACAAACCTTGTGGCCTTTGAGAATATCTTATGTGATTTTCTCTCATCATACGTTGATAATATAACATGTAGATACTTTCAAGGGTAAGTTTAGGAACCCTGAAAGAGAAAGAAAATATATTTAGGGTATAAATATTTATTCTTAATTTACAAAGAAAAGTGGTTGCAATTATTTTTTGTTTCCATCCACTTTTACCACAGGTCCGGTCTTGCACATTTTAAGTTAACTAATGAGGTATAAATGAGGAAGAAAAAATTTAAAGGAAATGTTCCCACATTTGCATGAAGGGAGATAAACTATTTAGGAAAAACATTTTCATGGCACTCAGCCGGATTTAAAACCTTTAACTGTAACCACCAAACCAGACTTGATGAATTTAATATAGGAAAGTCCATGGTAATGGTAAAGGCACTTAAAATGAGACTACACCCAGTTCTTTATCTTTAAATTGAGCCATTCAACAGCAAATTGAAGAGATCACAGAAAGCCATATTTACAAAAATTTGGAAACTTTCAACTATAATAACTTTATTCCAAGTGGACTAAGAACTTCAACATTTTAATCTTTTATATAACTCTAAAGAACTAATTTAATTATTAAAATTGTAGCTAAGTTTGAGAGGGTAGAGGTAGATTTTTGTTTAGAAGGGTGCTAATTTTAAGTGGAATGACCTTTTTATAATTGAGTTCAAGGGGTAGGAATGAGGATTATGTGGAGTAAGTGCATCCACATTAGTTGAGAGGAGAGTAAAACCAAAGTGATAAATTAAATCTGTAAATCCACCACCATTGTGCCCAGTCAATATATGATTCTCAACCTTCCCATTAATAGCAACCTCACGCATTGTAAATCTATCACCCTAGACAATGCACTCGCTGGTGTAGGTTGAAAATGATATTACTACTAACAAGGTTATTTGTTATGCCCAGTGCCAGCATTATTGTTTGTTTGGACACTATCTATAAATTTAAGTAAAGATGACAGTAGGCCTATTTACTTACAAGTGTTTGAACCTACGTTTAAGAAAGTGAAATGAAATGAATGATGAAACAAGTCAAGTCAATATTGGTAAGAAGAGGTTGACCATGTCAGACACGGGTAAGTCAAGAAAACGGTTAATTTAACCATTTTGTTTTCTGATGCCGCTAGGCTCCTAACAAATATTCAACAACTATTGATATCACCATGTGAAGAAAATCAAACTCTATGTTTGTACTGGAGCAGTATTATATTTATTTTGGCCAAAATAATGTTTTGCCTTAAAAACTACAAAAACACTGGCCTTTTCTCATGTTCCCATCACTCCCACCTTAAGATTGCACAATATTCTTTATTAAGAAGCCACTATCTCCTTTTAAGACTTTGAGAGAGAAGAAAAAGAGAAGGGATATAAATAAAGGAGTTTATTATAAGAAAAAAATCACTTGTATTTAGTAAAGCCCATACAATTTTTAAGTCATTCAGAATAATTTTCTTAAAAATCAATACAATTTTCTTGTACCGGTAAGCCTAATGAGTATAACAACATATATGTTGATAATAAGGAAAAATAAATTACCTTAAATAGGTTTTATAGAAAATTCATGGTTTTATTAGCCATATTTGACATTACTCTTGTTTTCTTTGTTTACTTTAAGACCTGAGGATAATGTACCTCAACATCAAAACCAGGTGCCATCATAATCCTAATTAATGATTGCCAAACAGCCAGATGACAACTAAGAGGAAAGGGATTGAATTTTAACAATTTATATAATCACAAAATCTTCTTTCAGTTACTATAGTAAATATTAGGTATTTACCGTAGGCCTATACATCAACCTCACATTGTGATAAAGCAAAACCTAATTATTCAAGACTATTTCCTATATAATCAGACCTTAACCATTTTTTCCCCCTTTAACAATTATTTAAATATGCTACCCACTTTTTTTAAGCACTATGTCTTATTACCCACTTGGGTTATAAGCATGTGTACTAATTATGCTAATGTTTTTGGGATGAAGAAAGTTGAATTCAGAGGAAGTGTATCCACATTTAAGTGGAGGGTAGAAACATTTAGGAAGCATTATCCTCCTCAGTACACCTGACCAGGATTTGAACTTTGGTATCCCCGTCCCATCATTAGCAGCCTGTTTATTGCAAGTTGCCTTAGAATATGCGATCCCCAAAGCAGATTACGTGTTATAATCATGACAAGAAAATTGTTTTTCACCAAGCAAACTTTATTTTGAAAGAGTATGAGAAAGCTGAGTCGTGGAAAACCAGCTCCTAATGTGAATAATCAAGATAATGTAGCAAGATAATGTAGGTTTGTTAGCAGCTCATCTTACTATGGCCTTAACATATTTTCCCATTTCCAGATAATAAGTTTGGGAGTTCTTTTAAAATATATTTATGGTTGCATAAAGATATTAATGGTATGATTGAAGGTAAGCCCAAACAAGTAGTAAAGCCTCAACTACATACTGTGTAAGCTCCAACCTAATAGCTCCCTTAGCCCCGTTTAAATTCCAATTTTGTGCATTCTCTCCAATAAATTCATCAAACTAAAACAATTTCAGCAAGTTCTATACACAGGCGACCTTTTAATAATTTCATTTTTGCCTTAAGCTAAGTACTTTTACTTAAAATAACTATATCCTCGATACGCTAAAATTGTCTAAGAGTTACAAATAACGGTACAGTAGCCCCCTGGCATCTTTGGTGCTGACTGATAGCTCACAGCTGACTTCTGACAGTCAACATTTAGGAATATACCTAAATTTTGACTGTCAGAAGTGACAGCTATTAAACACACGTTTTTGCAGATCATATGGTTCGGTGTAGGAATAAATAATTTAGTCTGGTAACTTTTCAAAACCGACAGCTGTCAACTGTGAGCTGTCAGTCAGCACCAAAGATGTCATGGGGCTACTTTAGATAAATAAATGTTTATAAAATGATGACTATTACAGTAAATTTTTATTAGCACAGTGATGCTTTGTTTGGCCACCTGTAATTGGCTCACCAAAGTCATCCATAGCAAGTCCACAAAGTTAAAGTTCATCCAACTTCAACGGAGCACTAAGAACTTAAGTATCAGGATCCTGTGGACAGAGCAATCTACTACTGTGGGGTCAATTTTCTAACAGACTAATTACATCCCGATAATGAGTAGGCTATGTAGACGGGGCTTTAAACATAATGCATATAAAAATTGATACCTTTTGATATACATTGCGTTCCTCAGTAGCTCATGAATGAACTTACAACAGGCATTTCCAATATTAATAATAACTCCACCTCCATTCCCACAACCAATCTAAGAATATACAAAGTCACCTTAAACTTAAGATTAAAATTAAAAGATAAGTTGGTTTATAAACAAGATTGATTTCAAGAATTTAAATAATTGCTTACGTTGGATAAACTTTTTGAAGTATTTCCATACATTTTTTACTATGTGGCACACCAGACGGGGGAACCTTTTTCATAATTTTAACAATATTATTGTAAATTTCTATTTTCATCTTGTTTATCTTGTAATACTTATGTAGGCTTATATGTAACTAATTTGGCGCGACATATTTATTTTGAAAGAATTTTGAAACCCCATAGACAGCACAGATCACATTACTCGACGTACTGGATTAAAGGAGTAAACTTTATTTGAACAGCTGTTCGGAACATTTAAGTTACTTCTGCCTTTCACTTCAGCGATTATATTTCCCATTTTTACACGATAAAAAGAATTGATTTTTCTGTTTCATCTTCCAGAAAAGAAGAGGAAGATTTAAAAGTTTTTATTCTTTATTAAAATATATTGAAATGTGGTTTTAATACATGTTTTCAGTGACTGTCCACTGGCTCCATCTATCACACTACGAGAATTCCAATCACTCTTATCTATTATTCCAATTCATCGGAAAAAATTATATACTTGGAGAAGGGAAAGTGTTGGGACTTGAGTAATTCCATTCACTCAATAGAGCATTTAGTGGGTAATCCTTGACCAGCAAGAAGATGGGCAATGCCTTCTAAATGTTATTTTATGTTTTGTTTTACTTTGTTGATTTCTTCATAGCAAATGATACATATATGATCTGTACTATTAATTACAAGAATTTAAAAAAATAATCATTAACAATTTGGCTTTGTGTTTTAAATATGTACAAGATATGGAAACCGTTAATTGATGTCATAATATCATTTCCAACAGATTATGGGCCAAGAAACGTTTTTAAGGTTCAGGTGAAAGTTAAAACAGAAGTTTTGAGTGTTATTCGTGATCGTTTGTCTGCAACACTACATCAGTTTGTGTTGGTTATCTTCTGATTCGATTTAACTCAACATTTGTGCTCGAAATGTCATCAGTTTAAGTCAGTAATTATAAAATACAGCCATTAAATAAAAATAATTATGATATATAGGAATAGAGATAAACGGTTATTTGCTTAGCATCATGATGCTCTACAGTTTTCATATAGAAATTGAAAGTAGGGACAATTTACCAACTCCTAGTGAATTAAAAATCAAGATTATGGAAGTATCAAATGCTAGACACAAGGATGAGCTCAAAGATAATTATGAGGATGCATTTTTTTTGTTAAAAAATGTAATAAACATCATCATAAAAAATTTATTCAGGTCAAAATCACAAAAAATTTCGATCTGATCAAGGTCATTAAAATAACAATAATAGTAGTAACATGAAAGGCCAAAGATGCAAACAGTCTAATCATAGGACGGAAGATTGCTGGTTCAACAAGAAAAAGGAACCCACCTTCAAAATTGAAGAATGTCATTCAATAGGCCTACACTCATCATCACTCATGAATTCTATTTGGTGTTTGGATAGTGGATCTACCCGCCTCGGTGACGTAGTTGGCTAACGCACTAGTCGTGTTGAGCTCGACTGGTGAGGACGGGGAGATCGAGGTTCAAATCTCAGTCGGGTGAACTGGGATGTTTTTTCCTAAATGGTTTTCCACTCTCCCTCCACGCAAATGCAGGTTCATTTCCTCTAGTTCAACCTTCCCAATTTCTAATCCATTAGCGTTATTAACACTTAAAGGGTATAACCCGAACGGTTATTAAGACGCGGTACTTAATAATAATAATAATAATAATAATAATAATAATAATAATAATAATAATAATAATAGTGGCTCTACCTCACACATGTGTTATAATCAAACAAAATTTTCAAAACTATCTGAGCCAAATAATCTTAGCATTCTCAAGTTCGCATCAGAGGAATACACTGCAAGTATTTCAGGTATTGATCTAGTCAAAATTCAGCTCGATGATGATTCAATAGTCAATTTACCTGAAACATTGCATGTAACGAAATTGACCACAAATCTTCTCTCTGTTGCAAAAATTACTGATAAAGGTTTTAGTGTTATTTTCAAGAAGGATTGCGCGCAGGATGTAGATGATCATGGTAATTTTATTCTAAAAACAACCCGATACAATGGTCTATACTATTTTGATGCAAATATGTCAATACAAGACTTCAGAGGGTCAGTTTTTGGGTCATGTGTTTTCTGTAAACAAAATTAGGCCTGATACAGAGCGAGTTTTAACTAGCTCATGTCTACCACATCCTAGGAATAAAAAAGAGTTGCCGAAGTTTTAGGACTGGTCAATCACTTGAGACAATTCATACCGCAAATGTCAACATTGACATCTCCTCTGAGAGAACTAATGAAGGCAGCTGTAACATGGCAGTGGCTACAATGTCACTCGGACTGTGTCAAAACTCTCAAATCTGTGATCAGTACTGCACCAGTTATTTCAAACTTTGATTCATCCAAGCTACTGATACAATGTGATGCCTCACAAGATGACCTGGGATGATGTCTTCTTCAAAATTAGCAGCCAGTTGCATATGCTTCACGTAGTCTAACAGAGACTGAAAAGGGTTGGGCTTATGTAGAAAAAGAGATGTTGGCTATAATGTATGCTTCAAGTAAATTTCATATATAGCTAGATAGAGAGAGAGAAAGAGAGCCGCTATGTAAAAGTTTTGACAGATCATAAACCTATCGTGGCTATCATAGATAAGAATGTAGGTAAAATGTTGTCTACTTGCGTTCAAAGACTGAAGCTTGGCTCCTGAAGTATAATCGCAATGTTCAGTATATACCCGGAAAAACAATGTATATTGCAGATCTGCTGTCACGATTATACATATCTGGTGTAGTTCCTAATGACCCTGGACTTAGTGAGATAGTACACAGTGTAAGTAAGCACATTCCGATGAGTGAGGCCCGTAAAACAGAATTTAAAACAAAAACTCTAGCAGATCCTGTGCTTAATATTGTCATGAACTTTATGCAAGCAGGTTGGCCTCAAAAACGTGACCATGTTCCAGATCAATATCACCTTTATGTGCCCCTGCAGAGGGATATTCATGTGGAAGATGGACTTTGTTCTTAAATGACAGAATTGTTGTGCCAAGTAAATTAAGGATTAGAATGTTTACATTACTTCATGAGGGTCATTTCAGTGTGGAAATGACAGAATTGTTGTGCCAAGTAAACTAAGGATTATAACGCTTAAATTACTTCATGAGGGTCACTTCGGTGTGGAAAAGACTAAATCCAGAGCTAGAAAGTTATTTTTTTGGCCTGGTATGTCTAGTGATATTGAAAACCATGTAACTGATTGTAGAGTTGTGAAAAATTTCGTGTATCTAATAAGAGGGAGCAACTTATCCCTCACCCTGTGCCTAAGCTGCCATTTGAAAAACTTGGTGATGATCTTAAAGTTGAGGGTTGGTACTATCTCATTGTGGTTGACTATTTTTTTAAGTGGCTGGAGGTAGTACCATTGCCGACTAAACAATCTCGTGACATAATAGATGTTCTCAAAATAATTTTTTAGCACGCATGGAATCCCCAGGGTGATAATAGGGGATATTATGCCATTTAATTCATATGAATGTCGTACATTTTCCCAGGGCTATGATTTTGAATTCAGAACACCAAGCCCTCATTCACAGTCCAATGGATTATCTGAAAAGGGGGTTAATATAGGTAAGCAATTTCTCAAAAAGTGTAAGGAAGAAGGAAAGGAATACTCGCTGGCTTTTCTAAAATATCGCAACACACCTCTCTCAGGACGTGAATTTTCAACCTCTCAACTGTTAATGAGTCGTCTTGTAAGAACACGTATACCAGTTTCCATTGCAAATCTACTCCTCAAGGCAGTACCTGATGTAAGTGAACAACTTGTTGCTAAACAACGCAAAGTGAAAACACATTATGACAAAAGAGCTCCTTGTAAGCCTGTTGATTTCAAAGACGGCCAAACAGTTGTTGTACAAAACGGTAAGATGTGTGAGCCATACCTGATTTTGCTTAAACATGAGGCTCCTCGCTCATACATTATAAGTGACGACCGGGGCAATGTATTGCGTTGAAATACGAAACATCTGAGGCAGTCTAAACATTAGTCTTGACTATCTCAGGAGTTTCATACGGATTACCAAGGTGAATTACAAAATACAACAAATGGCTTTAATGACACTTTGAATGAGGCTGGCAATACAACTTATTATGCACCCCATCATAATACAGATGAACTTGTTGTGGAAAACGCTGCTGTGAATGAAGACAGAAGTAAAACACCTATTGATAACACAAATGATGTAAATGGTAATGCTAAAAGTGTAGTAACCAGAAGTGGACGGTGCATTGTAAAACCTAAAATATAGCGCTAAGGGGGAGGTGTTATGAGTACTGTACCAGGGAAGTTAATGTATTTTAGGTTTGAAACACCAAAGTCATCAGTGAGTAGCTATCATCAATGTATGAAACAATATTGTTATGATACAAGTTGTTAATATAATAACTAAGCGAGTCTAGAGTTTATTATTATTATTATTGTTATTATTATTATTATGTCATTAAACTAACAAAGGGTTACACAAAACATCCTTTTTAGCAACCTTTTTACCACCAGTGGCCCTGATATATATATATATATATATATATATATATATTAATTATACAACTGATCAAGCCTATGCATCAAAGGCAACTATTGTCTAGAATTTATGTATCTTTGGACTTAGGGATACACAGTATATTAGAGTTGCCCTTAAATAATTATCTTAAATTTTGAGGTAAAAAAATCTACGCCAAAAGGTCAAGTCCTTTCTTGTAGCTCTGCAAGTACGTACCCAACTGGCTTGATTTTGAACCTCAAACCAATCAGAAAGTGTCTTAAAAAGTCATCAAATAATTATGTTTTCTGCACCTAATAATTAATAAATACATATTATTTAAAGCATACTATCTACCCATAAATAGTCTAAAATAGCTATAAAATCAATATAATATGTCGAGTTGAATAATATCAAATTATACATACAATTTTAAAATTCTTCACTTACATTACATATATAATGACGTCATTGTCAAAATCAACACCATTAATATTTAAATAGCATATTCTTACATTACATACTCTTATACACAAACACACATAGTGTACTGAGCAAAATTGGATTAAAAAATATCTATTGCATAACCAAGAAATTTGAATACTTTAAAAATAATAAGTAATCAATTATTATAGTGGATGGATATCTATTTTCTAATAAACTCCTTCTTTGTCCGTCTAAAGCCCGTATCACACGACACTAGCTCATACTTGAAATCCAGTGTGCTAGCTAGCACTAGCTAGCACGTCATCATCTAGCATCGTGTAAATCAGAGAAAGTATACTGGTTCTGTCACTTGGTACTGGCTACCACACTAGTTGTGAGGATAGAACACGTGCTATTTTCGTACTAGTTTCGACACTAGTCTGTGTAATTCAACCAAAGTATTGCGCGCTGAGACTTTTGGGTAGAGAAATGGTATAAATGACGCTCACGTGGTCATCGGATGTGATTTTGTTGTTGACAGAACATTATTCTAAGCATCCTTGTTTATTTAATACCAAATTGCCACAATAGGACAATATATTTAATATATATAAATTTAATTTAAAACATGTCATCTAACAACGACAAACTGAGTTCCAGACCCAATTTTAATCTAAATAAATTTGATAGCATGCGGACCTTGGGTGGTTTTTTTTTAGAATATAACGTGTGCGTAAGCCTAAAAAAGAACATTTGTGTATCAAGGATACTGTACTTGGACACCCATAGGCTTAGCGGCCTCTGACCACATTGTAAATAAATGAATACAAATTTATGGAGATACTAAACGTTTGTGTCACCCCGAATGTATATTACCTAACCTCCGAATGTATCATATATAGCATCCTGCGACCATTGTTTCGTCTTTCCCAATCAGTCCCGTGCCCATATTCTTTTTCCTACGCTCCCTCTCATAATTTTCAATATCTTTATTAGTAATTAAGGCAGCTGCTGCACCCAAAATTAATCTCTGACGTTCGATAGATATTTGCACTAGAACCTAGTACCAAACTAGCAGCGCGTGAATACTCTAGTCCCATTTCCATTTTAATAGCTAGTATACAGATATCTAGGCGCTAGCTAGCACACTTGATTTCTAATACAACAAGTATCGTGTGATAGTAGCTTAAGCTACACAGACTAGTGTCGAAAATAGTACGAAAATAGCACGTGTTCTATCCTCACAACTAGTGTGGTAGCCAGTACCAAGTGACAGAACCAGTATACTTTCTCTGATTCACACGATGCTAGATGATGACGTGCTAGCTAGCACACTGGATTTCAAGTACGAGCTAGTGTCGTGTGATACGGGCTTTAAATAATTTCATCTATATACAATTTTACCTAAAACAAAAAAATGATAACGTAGTAGCTCAAACTTCTCTCCATTGTTTGAATTGCTTTTATGCGAATACTGTATGCAGAGATACTATCGCTTTTTGACATTCAATATTAACTTATTATCACTCATCTTTGTAAAGGACTTTTGAATGTGCCATCCTTACAGAGGCAGACCACGTTCAGAGTCTAAAATATATCACGTTAAACAAGAAGACGTGATTAATTTTATACATGCTTCCTTTTGCTTTGCTCACACATCACTGGTTTAGCTGCAGTTTATTTTGTCAAAATGAAACGTTTTCGTTTAATTTTAATTATTATAAATGTAAAAATCATGCTTTAAGTTTAAAATAAAAATATAATTTATAAGCCGTTTAACGATGTTCTCTTATGATTTTCCCTTCTATACTATTGATTAATTCTATTTTGTACACAAAATGTAATATGGTTTTTAATTTTTTATATTTATATAAAACAATAACATTTTTAATTCTATACTGTTCATAGAATGTATTATAGTTTTTGATTAGTTGTATTAACTGTTTGATTTCCTAAAAAGAAATACATAATTATAATAATCAAGTTAGTAGAGGATTTGAGTCAGATTCGTAAAAATACCGATCTATTAATATTTTCCACTTACTTTGGTCTCCTTTGTAACATGTGCTTACTGAATTGCAATTGTTTAAGTAATCTGTGTACATTTATTTTTACTAGTGTGATGAATTGCCAAAGGTATTAAATTAAAGTTAACTTAAGTTTAACTAAGTTAATTTCACAGTCATTATTTTATGTTAAAATATCAATAGTTCATAACAAATTATTTGAAATCTAGTTTAGATGAAAAACAGTAAATTAAATTATAATCAAGAGGCTACTTTCATGTGTGTGAAAAAATAAAATATTGACATATCTTTATTTGAAATGTAGGTCTATTTATTTGACAATTTTTTCACCATAGGTTTAAATAATTATGAAATATGTTTGGAAGAATATGTAAATAAAAAGACACCGTTTCAAGCAGCCAGGCTATATAATAAATGATACAACATTTCGATAAGTTTAATGTGAATCAAAATAATGTGGCATACCAGTTTTGGTTTTTTTTAATTAAATTAAATTTTAGTTGATAATTTAATCTCATAACTAGGTTATATTGCACCAATTTTTATCACATAAAAATCAAATGTTATACATTTAAAATAATCTACCTTGGAATCGTCTTTACCACCTAATGTCTTGACACATTAGTTCAGTCAGTAGAATGTCTGTCTACTGAACTAAGGGTTCCGTGCTCGATTCCTGGAAGGGTCAAAAACTTTTAGTTTGCTCTTCCAGAATTTAACTGAATTTAACTGAATTTAGCCAGAATAAACTGGGAAAAATGCCCTTCCAACCGTCTTATAAGTGGAGTTCAAAACTGGGCAATATATGGCCTAAAATTTTTGTGTTCAAATAGGACTGCTAAAAATGTCCTTTTGTATTAATTTTCAATAAATTGTGTTGGCCATAAGCCCATATTAACTTTATTCAAGTTCAGATTTTCTAACTAAATATATATATTTCTTAAATTGTGTTAAACATATATAAGCCCAGTATATACAAAATAGACTAACAAGGCTATAAAAGTCAAATAGGTCTATAGGACTACACATTCTTATAGTTTTTTTTAAGGATAAAATGGAGAAATCGTCTTCAAAACCACGATCTAAACTCTCCAGGCGCCATCAGTCTAAGCAGCCATCACATACAAAGACAAGTCAACAGGAATCACCTAAAGTCAGCAGAAATTTAAATTCTCAAGGTGTGTTTTAATTTCTTTATCTATTAAACTACTTGCATCATTGGCACATGGACTAAACAAAAACTCTTCAAGACTGTTTTGCTGTTGATGAGGTTTTTTTTCCTCTAAATGTGTTCCTATTTTTTCCCTCTACACAAATGTAGATATGTTATCTTTAAAACCTTTTTTTCTTCATTTATTATAGGTATTTAACGTTCACTTTCTGAACTGACAGATTATAGCCTATCAACCCACAACTTAAAAACCAAGTTAAATCTATATCATATGTACAATATCCAGGCCGATAATTCATCACTGTGAAGGGGGAAACCCATATTTCACCAAAGATAAATTTTTCGGCCACGCTGGGAATAAAACCTGGGACTCTTAATTAGATATACAAACACGCTACCGACTGAGCTAAAGTGTCAGACTTCTTTAAAATTCTCATCTTCTTACCTTATTCCAGGCTTTCAGACTTTGGGGGGGGGGG
>CABFVZ010000662.1:303550-320815 GCA_902151445.1 Timema monikensis
GGGGGGACGTGGACACAAAATATTATAAGTGATTTGACACTCACTAATAATAATTGTTTATATACTTAGGGCCAGTTTAATAGTCAAATTTAGTACGCCTCAAGTGTGGCGCTATACTAAGTACATGACGACACCTACCTAAACTCGAATGGAATGGGCCATTCTCGAATTGGAAACTGGCCCATTCCATTCTGGTTTAGGTAGGTGTCGTCATGTACTTAGTGTAGCGCCGCACTTGAGTCGTACTAAATTTGACTATGAAACTGGCCCTTAGTCTAAATGAAACCTACACTAGCAATATTCTTACACTCAGTTTCATATACAATATAAATGTTTTAGATAAACATTAATATCGATTTAAAAAAAATTCTTTACCTCAGATTAAAATAACAATTTTTTCTTAGTTCAACATTTTAAATAACTATAGCCCTACCTGCAAGAGAATGAGTAATTTTGTATTAAATAAATCATAGTAACTATATTTAGTGTATCACACTGACAACACAACTTATAAATAAAATACTTATATGCCATACAAAATACATTTATATGAAGATGAAGAGGCGCTTATTTTAAATTAGCTTAGGCTTCACCAAACAACTCTCTTTGTTCATTAACTACAATAAACTTGTTCATAAGATTATGAATGCTTATCTTGTCCAATATTTCTTTATGCTCTGACACACAGCCACATGATTAATGGTCCTCTGTGTCATATTGTTCTTCAAGTACGTTTTAAGGTGACGTAATGAACTAAATTATCTTTCCACCTCACACGACAAGCTTGGAAAAACCAAAAGTATTGGCCACAGAACCTCAACATTATTGAGCATTGCTCTCACTTCAGGATATAGCCCTCGAAATACAATTAGGGCATCTTTAACACAAGTATGTGTATTTAAACGAAAAAACATTTTTTGTTCAATTTCAAAATCTTTCTCGTTAATTTCAGTATACATTTTCAGCACTGGGTTTACTTATCCTTTTAAAAGACTCGTTTCCAACTTTCTCGTGCAATCAAGTCCTTCTTGATCAAATCTTGACCTTAGACTTCCAACAGCTCTGTTTATAATGGCAAAATACTCATGGTGAAAGTAGTCCTCGACTGTAGTAGAAGTGAATACTGTAGCAGGACCTGTGTAACACATTGGTGGTTTCTTCTGTCTTGGCAAAGAAAGAGGTTGCAGGTTGTTGGTAACAATGATTTTGTTAGCTTCTCCTTCAAATTAATAAAAACTCATCATTTTCTCTGAGTCTCTGTAAACTTGAAGACACTATTTCTATGGTCTGTATATGTTTGGAAGTACTCATTTTTCTTCCTTGAAAAGATTTATTCAAAATTTCCAAATTATTTATTACTTTCCTTGCTTTAGGGAAACCTAAAATAGTTTCTCCTGACTCAAACATTTTAAATAGCCCACTTTCTGACTGTAAGTGATTTGCTTTAACAGACAGTGCTTCAAGTTTTTCTGAAATCCTGGAATAGCTTTCCAGAATCTCTTCAACCTGAGAACCCCTGTATATCCACCTGGTTGGACAAAAGGGCTTTATGCTGGCATTAGATGGCAAAGGACCATTAAAAGCAGCTTCTTGGATAATAAACTTAGTTTTAGCTGTCAATGATTGTGAAAACAAAACTCCAGGATCATGTGCCCATTGTATTGAATTACTCACTATAATTGTTGTATCACATGCATCCCTTGTGACCAAAATAGTGCAGTGCACCCCACAGTGAGCAAACATGGCTAAAGGTTGTTTATACTTTATCATAGACTGTACTCCTTTGTTGATTCTACTCATATTTGGAGCACCATCTTAGGTTCGTACACACAAGTTCGAAAGAGGTAGTTCAACTCTAGTCATTATATCAAAAATAATGGCTGCAATCGACTCCCCGGTTGTTTTAGTAGCACTATATAGTCCTAACAAACTTTTATGAGACTCTAAGTTTTCATCAACCCTACGCACACATATGCTAAGCTATTCAGTCCCAGTATTATCACGTGTAATGGAATAGCTTTCCAGAATCTCTTCAACCTGAGAACCCCTGTATATCCACCTGGTTGGACAAAAGGGCTTTATGCTGGCATTAGATGGCAAAGGACCATTAAAAGCAGCTTCTTGGATAATAAACTTAGTTTTAGCTGTCAATGATTGTGAAAACAAAACTCCAGGATCATGTGCCCATTGTATTGAATTACTCACTATAATTGTTGTATCACATGCATCCCTTGTGACCAAAATAGTGCAGTGCACCCCACAGTGAGCAAACATGGCTAAAGGTTGTTTATACTTTATCATAGACTGTACTCCTTTGTTGATTCTACTCATATTTGGAGCACCATCTTAGGTTCGTACACACAAGTTCGAAAGAGGTAGTTCAACTCTAGTCATTATATCAAAAATAATGGCTGCAATCGACTCCCCGGTTGTTTTAGTAGCACTATATAGTCCTAACAAACTTTTATGAGACTCTAAGTTTTCATCAACCCTACGCACACATATGCTAAGCTATTCAGTCCCAGTATTATCACGTGTACGTACCATCACAAATCAAAGAAAATAAATTAAATTTAGAAGATTTAATTTCAGCACAAAGATTTCTCACAATTTCATTGCCCATTGTTTCCAAAATATCATTTTGAATTTTTTCATCTGTGTATACCTTTCGTTCCTTATTCAACCACTTTGCAAGATAGAAATCATACTCGGAACATAGTTTAAGAAGATGAAATAAGTTTCCACTTTATCGTTGATTTCCTCTTAAAACTAAGCCTTGCATGGCTAAATATTTGTTTGAAATGAATATTTTGAAGACATTACCTAGAAATCTTATGTTAAGAAATTAAAGGAGAATTTAACTGGCCATTAGTAGTGTTTTTCAGCTGTCTATAACTTAAAACTTCTTGTAAATTACTATCTGACTTTTCATGTGAACAAAACTTGTCTGATGCCTTTTTCCAGTTTTAAATTCATTTCTTTAAAACGCCGGATCCGTTTTCCTAGCAAGATTGTTATCAAGACATAATTTATTATATATATTAAAATAAAAACAAAGAACTCCATCTGCATTGTTTGTAGAGGCATCCATATGCAGCCAAATGAACTCCTTGACACCATGCTGGGTGAAACCGAAGTAATTTTACTTTTAAATTCTAAGTAGGAAATTTGGTTGGTAGTGTAACTTGCTGGTTTGGTGATAGATATTTATTGCTTTTACAATTATAAACTTGTGATTGATTCAACAAATTTCTTGTTTTATTAACATTTAAGTTGACTTGAATGGACTTTTCATCAGACTCGCCAAAGCAGTGATTTTATGAGATTATATTTCAGTTGGTGAATCATGTTTTGTTTTGTTTAAGAAACAATCTAGACTCAAAATAGTTTTCAAATCATGCTGATTTATATTAAGTTCACTTTTACAAACAAACACATTAGCAAATACGACATATGTATTACATAAACTAATTTATTCCCAAAACATTAAACAACACACACACCATTATTTTATTCTTAGCATTCACAAGATTGCTGCACTCATCTAGGATAGTTAAGAGCTTACAAATAAAATAATTTATTAATACAATATTATTCAAATGAATCAATATATACTCTATTGAATTTAAGGATAATTTTCCCTAAATATTGGGGGGACGTGTCCCTCCTCCTACGCTCCGTCCCCTCTACCAGGCACATCCATGTTCCATAGTATGAAGTAATGTGGATATTATAGACAGGTAGTAAGAGGCGGGTCAAACAAATATTAAAAAGTGTTGTAAACCATACCTCTTCAAAGTTTAATAATAATGATGGGCTATTATTTTGATTCCATTTTGCTATAAAATGTTATTGTATCTTTGATATAATAAACAAAATGTTGACTTTTGCCATGATTGAATTGATGATGATTGAATCGAATCAATTGAAAAATTACACCTGAGCACAGGAATCGAACCCGGGACCATTGGCTTAGCACGTCATTACTCTATCGCATTGCTATCCAGGTGTTGTCCTGAACTCAGGGTCATTATTTACTCATATTTTAAGGCAGAGTCTGTGATAGACATGGGAATATCATTAGCTACTAAGAGCCATCATTGATATCACCGCCACCAGTGACTCAGTTGTAACTCTATGCTGCCAATAGTACAAATATATTTTACATTCCAAGCGAATCAAGATAGATAAATAAAACATGAGAGGCGAAGATTGGGGGATGAATGAATATAAAATTTAAAGACATGAGTGTAATCTCAATCATAGTTGAATAAATTGAAAAAATTATACCTGAACACGGGAATTGAAATATGAGGATGAATGTTTCTGAGCGCGGGACAATCCCTGGATAGCTCAATGGTAGAGCATTGGTGTGCTGAGCCAAAGGTTCCAGGTTTGATTCTCATGTCCAGGTGTCATTTTTCAATGTATTCAATTACGACCGAGATACGACTCATGCCCTTAATTATAATCTTTCAACCCCCAAGCTTCACCTTTCATATAATACTTAATTGTATAGAAGTACTTTCTTCCACTCTCATGATTGCTAACACCAACTGCTTCATGCCTTCTACAGCCACTAAGGAGTGAATTTAAACTGTCAAAATAATGTAATTCACGTCTAAATACCCAGGCTGTACACTTTTGCGCTATGGTGGTAATCTTGTTAATTATTGTAAATCAAGTCAGTCTTCTTTTGTAAATAATCTCTGGTTTTTTTATTGTTGTAAAAAATGAAGAATTATCACAAACAATAATTCTACTTAAACACTTTTAAAGAGAATCTTTAAGTAACTCTTTTTTATACTGTGTAACATATCTTATAGTTTTAGTCTATTCATATTTAACTACACTAAGGTAATGGGATATGGTTGAAGAAAGGGAAAGTGAGATTAAATTTGCCTACATTAGTATAAAGAAAGTTATTTTAAAAAAATGAAAAAACCCTCAGTACTTCTTGCCGGAATTTTAACCCTGATTTTACTGTAACTGGCAAACTAGACTAACTTACTCGAGCTTGATATCGCTAGTCCACATGCTCATTGATGCGAGTTTCTAGCTTTTGATAGAATTTAAAAAGTAGAGCTATGCAAACAAGGAGGGGGCTACCAAACAACCCCCAAATATATGGCTAATAATGTATTTTTTTAAGCAATCGGTCCTCTAATCCTTAAGGATAGTTGAGATTCAAGGATTTAAAAAAAAATTGATTCAAGACTCAAATTCTTGAGAAAAAAGAAAATTATTTACAATTTTTCAAGTGAAACTTATTTTAGAGCTCTACCACCTATTGGTGGTTCAGAACCAATTATAATTAAATGATGAACTATAACAACCAGGCCCCAGACCTGTAAAAACACTTAACTGAATGTATGAATGTTATAATGAATGGATTAGAATAAAAAAAAAAGTTAACGTCTATTTACTAAGTTATCCGGCACAGATTTATCTGATTACCAAACCCTTCTTTCACGTTTGGCAAAGTGTATGCTTTAGCGTTTCGTGAATATGTAGAATGCCAAGCCCCCACCGTGGTTCGGAACATCGCCAAGTTCTAGAGCATTAGCCCCCACACCAATTTATAAGCTATTTGTATTTTATATTATTCTATTATATTTATAATTTCTCTATTATGCTCATAATTTTTTCTAAGATCCAGATTCAAGATTCAGTTTTTGAAGGTAAATTGGCGATTTGGATTCAGATTCGTAAAATAGTGAATTTGACTCAACTTTAATTTTTTTGTATTCTTGGTCAATGTCTACTGTCCATACTCATAGTTTATTGGAGTACTATGAAATTCCTAACAGCTAATTCCCAAATTCTATTTTAAAACACTTTAAATTATTTAAGAGTGATTCAATGTGACAAAAAAATTATCGGTTCTCATATCAGGAAATTTACCATGAACCATTGCAACCACAGTTTCTGGGTACTGACCAAGTGCATAGACATTTTATAACAAATTTTCTTACAATCCTTTAACAACTTATAAATGTTTTAATATTTTATTGTAATATAGTACAAGAGATGTTAATGCTTAGAGCCACTATTAAACTGTGCTACAATATACTATTGGCTAGCTCCTAACTATTGGTTAAAGAGTAATCACTATTTATATATATTGACATGCATTACAAACACATAAATCTACCACACACCTATACAGAAATTGAGCCTATCTTAACAAAACATTCTACCGTTTAAAAAAAGACAAATAGTTATTCCCCAATTTAGTGGGCATGCATTCTAAACATCAAGATTGTCTAGTCTGGTTTGCCAAGGACAAGCTTCCTTGTCCTCATAAGTTTATCTCATTTGTGTAGAGAAATGAAGATAGCTTATGTGAGCAATAAGATGTAGTCAAAAAATATATATATATCTGGGACTAGACCAACATGGATTTTTTTTCCAAATACAGTAAATTCCTTTAATTATAATACAAATAAAGTACCACCATCTTGATTGATTGATTGATTGATTGATTGTAAAATTCGTCTTTAACTGATGGTTAGTCTAGCGGTACTTTAGTAGTGTGGTGCGAAATTTGGTAGTAGGAAGTGAAAAAAAAAATCTTGCTGCACTGTAGATGTGTCTTTCTTGTGAAACAGGCAAAATTAACTTCCAAAAATCTCAGTATCATAAATGTTGGATTTTTAAAATAATTTAACTTTATTTTTACTTAAAAACACACTTTCAAAGTATAACAAACATACTAGCAGTATTTAAACTTTTTTTCTTAATGGATCTAAGAAAATGTTTGATATAACATAGCAAAGCAATAACAATACTGCCAGGGCAAGGATATAGAGAAAGTTTAAGTATGTAAGTGAAAGAATGAGAGAGGCCTATAGTGTAGCATTGTATAATAAAAAATTATTATTAAGTATATTCTCCTTGCCATATCACTAGAGGCAGGATAATGGTTATTATCTTTGAAATAGTTGTTCAGGATCACATTGATTCTATTCATTAAAAAAATATAAAAATAATAACTTTTGTTTATTCTAAAGTAAATATGAAAACATGCCACTTAGCTATTTTTGAAATTTTCATCATTTCTCAGGTAAATCTGATATAATTTTAAAAATGTGGTGGGAGAGGGAGACTAGCTACAACAATGATTTTGTACACTTTCTTACTATTAAAATGTTGAAAAAAAAATTATATTGATTTTAACTTTTTTAAATCATCAATAAAAGTTTTTAATTTTTGTACATTTTTTTAACCCTAACCCAAGTCAAATTAATAAGCAGAGACCAATAAAATATCCTGTTTCACAAGAATGACCCAACTAGTTTGTGCTTTTAAAGGAAGCCAAGATCCCTCAAATTGTTGACACACTTTCTCTTATTTTCTCTCCAGATGGCGCTCTTTTAAGAGTGAAATCCGATGATTCGATCAGCCCCACCAGAAAGGAGGATAATGGTATCAAAAAGAGTGTAACCACCACTGATATGATACAGTGTGAAGATAAAGTTTCTATTCCAGACTTTCTTTTGTACCCACGCCCAGCGGGCACAGAGATAGAAGTCACGTGGGACTGGGACCTCTCACAACGCAGAGCCAGCCCTAAAGGTAAAAATAAAATACCTCTCAAGAAAGCTGTCTAGTCTGCCTTTGGTAAAATATATCACTCACGTTAATTAGTAGATAAATTTGATTTAAGAGGGCAAGAAAAACATTATTCATGCTTATCTCATTTTAACAAGAGGTCTAAAAATCAGGGTTTGGCAATCTATCAATCACATTGAAATTTTAAGTCGCTCACATAAGAAAACTACATCATAGTTAAAAGTTGATTTCTGAGTCTTTTAAAATTGAAAATATATCAAATTCTATCACATAATTTGTTGTGATTAAAATAATTTTAGTGTTCCCCTGTCTTAGTAGTGAAATATCTAACTAATACGCAAACAAAGAATAAGAGATGCAAGTCATATATATATATATATATACACACACACAAGTGCAAGTCTAGATTCTTGATATCGGCAGCAAATCCAATCTGTATTTCAAAGCTTAGCCTTATTTAAAAAAAATTATCACTGTGAGCCTGCCTGCTATTTTAGCTTATTTTAATCTTTTGCATGTGCTGGTTAAAAGAAAAAACCTTCCACCATAACTTCTATAGAACTATTTTTGGAACTCAAAATAAAGAAAAAAATATTCACTACTATTGATTTTGTTCAACAATTAGCACACAATCTGACACCTTAGCTCAGTTGGTAGCGTGTCTGTCTACTGAGCTAAGGGTCCTAAGTTCGATTCCCAGCATGACCGAAAAATGTATCAATGGTGAAATATGCGAACTTAACTTTTCACGGTGATGAATTAAAGGCCGGAGACTGGATATTGTGCATGTCCTAGTCTAAAGTTAGATTATAAAGCATATGAAGTTATGATAGGCCTAGCAAGCCGATAGTGGAAAATATATGGCTTAAATAAAAACCTGACACAGGCCACATGGTGGTAGTGGTAATGGATGTATTTATCAGCACACACTTTGAGACATATATTTGAGCTCATGCCACAAATTTAATCAAATAACTTAAGGAATATCTAGAATTATTTTCTTTCCTTGTATTTTACAGATTAATGAATCAAATACTCTTGTTAGCACAGTTAAACAAAGCATTTATTTTTAAATGACCAATTTTTCAAGTAAAAGGGAATTTTTGAAAATCATACTAACTGGAACAACTACTGAAGCAGATATTTTTGCCAATTTCAAGAATTATATATGCTTGAGAAAATTTTGCTTATTCAAAAACTAACCAGCTTAACTATAAATGATGCTCGTGAATTTACAGGCATTCATAAAGGCTAATTTTATTATGTAAACAGATTAACAATTTCCATAATTTTTGTAATTCAAACTTTTGGTGGAATTTTTTTAACCATGGTAAATGTCTGAAGGTTGTTTTAAGAATTGTTTACAGCACTCGGGCATTAAAAATATAGATTGTTCATAGAGTTTACATAAGAACAAGACTGTTAGTTTGGAGATCAACTTTTTCACACGGATGTTTGTTGGCTAAATAAATTCCAAGTCCTTTCAAATAAAAGATTTTCTAAAATAAATTATGATGACCTACTACCCATAATTGGAGGATCTAGGATGGCTAGTATATTTTGGATTCCTTCTTGACACCATGGTTGAATTGATTAAATTTGTAACTGCACAGTAATGCCAAAAAATCATAAACATGACTTTCGCGGCTTAACCATTTTCAGCAAAATTGATGTTTTGGTAAACTAATTTTCATAAAATAGATTTTAAACACTTTACTTCCTTAAAAAGAATGGTTAATGGTTTTGGTTACATACACTTTGAGTCAGAAAAATATCATATGAGAGACGAGTTTTTCGAAGCTTTGCGCAAAGTTTGGCAAACTAGAACCATTTGCATGAATAATTTTAAACTACATTTTCCTTTGTGATATTGAAGATAAATTTTAGGAAGTTAATTCTATCTTTGTTTTGATTGTGCTACAAATGAAATGAAAATCGTCACGATCCAAAATGATGTTAAACTGTAAAAACTATGCTATTGGCGACTAACCAGTATTCAGAAGTATTAGCATTTCTTATGTCTAGTGCTGTTATGCAACTTTATAATGTTTATTAGAAATAAGTAATTTAATTTAGAATATACATTTTATTTATTCTATAACACATGGAAGGAGGTGCAGGACAAGATAAAATGAAGGCAGTTGGTGAAGTCTCCGCATGATCTAAAGGGTCCTTGATCGTTGGGTGATAAGATTTTCTTTATAGACGGAAGGGGACATAGTTATTGGGGAAATAATAAATTTAAGGGATAAAAGAGATAGCTTATAAATCAAAATTATAGTAGAAAAACAATGAGTATTTGTGGGACATTGATAGGTTTGTAGTCAATCTAGGCCCAAAATGGTTTGCAACCCCTGGTAGAAGCTATTACTAGTAATTATAATTGATTACAACTTTAATTCTGCTATTTTGACTTTTTTTGTGTGCATGCTATTGAGAACTATAGAAAATAAAACACTTTTTTTTTTAGAAGACAAGCCGACAAAATGTAGAACACCTGTGAATCAAAACAAGCGTTCCTGCAAGTCCAACTCCCCTTTGATGAATAATGCACCATTAACTCGTAGAAGACGGTTGTTGAAAAAAGAAATGAAGAGTGATTCTTCCCAATTCACAGCTGAGCTGAAAGTTATATCTGAAAGGCTCAAGAAAGCTAAGGGTGTGTTGAATAAATGGTTTCATTTACCTGTAAGCATTAAAATAGGACAACCAGAACATATGTCAATTTATTTTGCATGCCATTTGTTCAAAGTGTACTAAAGGATAATTAGGAGGACCAAGTCACTAATGATATAAAAAAATTGTTAAGACTGTATCTACAGTAGGCTTACCCATAGTAGAAATAAAAACAAAGTATATAATAGTATTAGTAGCAATTGTAAACTTTGGGGGGTAGGGGGGGCAGGAGAGATGACATCCATGTTTGGTCACCTTATGTGTAGACTATTAGTCGCTCTAGTTGCGCAGAACGTTGCCCAGGGTACACCATAGGAGGCTGTCTACACGTCATACCCACAATGATATGATATTATGATAGTTATTATGAAGTTGTGGGGCCGTTGGGAGTCTTAACTTAACTTAAACCACTAATCACAACACCACAGGGCCGATTGTTGCAAACATTAGTTCAGTTTGAAAACTGACAAACTTTCATTGCTGCCAAATTGATAGCAATATATTGGATGGTGTATGGATACTATGTTTAAAAAAAAAATGTGCTTGAGAATATCTTAAATTTCGACCTGGTCTTAGTTCTTTTAGTTAAAAATGAAACTGGTTGCAACTGTGTGTTCTGGTTGTACCTCTAGTCCTTATGGGTGCCGTTATGGGAACCAACAGGTTTATACATTGTATGAATCCTTCGAATGCTAAAGGTTATTTGAGATATGAACATTTTTTATATTCAAGCTTAGCTATTTTATTTTTTCAGATTTTTGAATTGGAACTTTTTTATAACTTGTGCTGCTTATTTGTGTTCTATTCTAACATATGTTTAACACAATATTTGGTATATTTGTGAACAAGAATTAAACATATGATAATTTTATCATAAATAGCTATGGTCAATGCCAAATACTTTTTTATCGATAATTTATTAATTGCATACAGATCGGTATACAACTCTTACCCTTAATACTTTTTTTTTACATTCTTGACAAGATGCCTTTAAAATATTGTTTGCTTTACATGGTTATAGAACAAACCTAACAATCAGACCTCAGGCCATCAATTCAACACTTAACTGACTGTATAAATATTATATTGAATATATTATAGCTACAAAAATATTAATATTTAGTGACTATTTCTATCTTTTATAGCCATTTAAGAATTAATTTGATAAAAATCATAATCTAAGGGAAAAATTATACCATTACAGGAAAGTTAACCTCTTATGAGCACCAGATTTCTTGGAATTTGGATTCAATGCAGTGTATTTGTTATTACCTTGATGATCTTCTCACTTAAGTGGTTTCTTACAGTTTAAAAAATATTATAATAATGTTATTTTATTACAGAAAATCCTTCAAACTCAAATGTAAACTCAGATCTTTTCACCGAGGACAAGGAACTTTACGTTGAACTGACAGATAAAAATTCTACTCAGGAACTTAGGAGTAATTGCAAAATACCAATTTGTACAACCACAAACACTTGGAATGAAATAAAGAAAGAAAGTTTCAAAGCATTGTTCGAAGATGCCGATGAAGACTGTATGATCCAATGTTCACAAGAAATTGAAGAAAATTTCAATCGGGATGTTTTGTTGTCCAAACCAAACCATGATCATCGAAGTGTAACACAACTAACATCACCTAACAGGAGTAAAAGGAGTCCAAAACCAAAATTAGGTCTATTTTCATTAAAATTAAATGGATCTAGTCCAAACAGATTGAATACCCCTTCAAAAGTTTATAATTCAAAAGGAGATAATGCATCAAATTTTGCTCCAAGACGTTCGCCAAGAATTAAGAACTCTATGCAAACAAACCAGAACGTTTGTGATTATAAAAGATGTTCAGTCAACTCACCAAATGCAGCTGTAACTCTTAAAGTAAGAGCTATTTCAAATAATTCCTCCTCCAATAACTCGGGTTCTTGTGTTGGAAATACCAACGATACATTTAACGATTCTTTCCAACACATTTTAGAATCATTTATGAATGATGACATGGATATATTGAGCCAAGTTGTCGATGTCTCAACATTTGTTTCAGGAGTAAAACAATCTGACAAGGGTACTCATAAAAATCAAACAAAATCTGTGCCCATAGTGAGCAAGAAAGTTAATTCTGTACCACAAATATTAACAAGTAAGCCACAAACAAGACAGTCTGCTCAAGGCTGTAGAGCGTCAGAGAGTTGTAATGCTGTAAGAACTCCAGATATGGCAGCTATCAACATCACTTTGAACAGGCATGATGATTCCGAGAAACCGTTGCAGCCAAACTTTGATTCGTCGAATCAATCTAACAAGGAAGTGAAGTCAACTACAATCTGCCAGACTGGTCCTTATAAAGCAGCCTTAAGAATGGGTTTATTAAATGAGAATGTGTCCGAGTATGAAAAAACTCTTTCGCTGGAGGATGATGGTTTTATTGACCCTAACCTTTGCACCATACTGGATACTGTAGAATGTAAGTAGCATATTTGTAAGAAGTAAAATATTATATAATTATTACTAGAAAATAAACTAGGTTGGTTAATTTTACACTATTTTTTTATAGGTATGGGACCCTTGAATCCTTCAATATATATTAAATTCGAGGATTCAAGAAAATATCATGATTCAAGACTCAAATAATTTTATTTTTTTAATTGTAATTTGTTTTGTAGCGTTAATACATGTAACTGATTGTTTAAACTCATTATAATTATTGTAGGACAATTTAACAACCGGACCCCATACCATATATTTAACACTTAATTGAATGCATGACTGCTATAATTAATGGGTTAAGCGAAAAATGCTAGCACTAGTTACTATTTATATTTTATATCATCCCATAATATTTATATTTTCTCTTTTGTTTATCATTTTTCCCAAGATTTGTATTCTAGAAAGTTTATTTCATACAAACAAATAGTTGAGTAGCTTTTAACTACTCTAAAGAAATGTAAAAATAATATAATATAAATAAAAGGGAATAAAGCTAGCCTGAAAATATACTTGGATTAGGCCTTTTTAGATACCATACAACTTCTATCATAATTTCTTCATGTACAGTTTTTACACTTGTGTATTTTCATCAATATTCTTCCTCTCACAGTTATAAAACACTTTTAATTTTTGGAAACACTTTTTATCATCAGAAGAATTGTAAAAATATAGAAAGAAGATTTTTTCACTAGAATAAAAATGTCAGTTATATTTAAAAAGTTGAGAATACCTTAAAATTGCAGTGTTGTCAGATGACGGATTGATAATATTGGTGTGTGGTTGAGATATAGAAAGCTTAAACCAAAAAAATAATTCTTAGGTTCAAAACGCGTTACCTCTGATGGGAAAGTTTCCATTGTCTTAGCTTTTTTTAGCACCACATATTTACCTGTTCAGGTTATACACATATGTACTAATTGCGCTAATGAGTTAGGGATGAGTAAGGTTGAATTTATAGAAAAGGTACCCGCATATGTATGGAAGGAGAATGGAAAACCATTTAGGAAAAACCCCTCTTAGTACAGCCGACTGGGATTTGAAACCTGATCTCCTTGTCATTGGCAGTCTAGTCTATTATGAGAATGACGCCTTAGACCATGTGGCCACCAAAGTAGGTATCTTAGCTTAGAGGGGTTGCAGTTAGCTGTAGGGGGTGCTTTGAGTATTCTGGTGACAGAGAAAGATACAAAGACTTTACTGTGGGTTTTGACACAGGAGGTGAGTGAGGTTTATTCAGATTTTTATAGTTTGTAATGAAACAATAATTCTTCAATGTTCATATTATCAGAAGGCCTGATTCTGAGTCCAACACATTATTACAAACATTGCATTGAAGCTGGTAGATCAAATTTAATATATTACATTCAAAGTGACCTTGGATATGATTTGGTTTCTGTGCGTTCTTTTTGTTTGAGATTTTACTGAGTGGCAAAATCTTACTTTTATTGCAGCGTTGCTTCATTCGTCTTTTGTGGATAACTTTTGTATGTTTGTATTAATATCATAACTGTTGAACTCTTTACTTAAACGCACTACCCATCAAAACTATAACAAGTAACCAGCCCTGTGATGTGATCAGTGCATCTGGCTATGAGCCTAGGGGTCCTGGGTTCGATTATATCTGGTGCCATAGGTACTTTTCTGTAAAGGTGAATTACTCCAACAGTCATTAGGGTCGGTGTAGCCCAAACTTGCAATATTATTTAGGGTCCATACGGTCCTTGAAAGACCTGGAATCTGATGTGTCTCTGTTCAAGGCCTAGAAAAATCCTCGGATTGCTCTGGGGCTTGAAAAGTCCTGGAATTTCCAGGTTTCAATATTTATTTTTGAAATGGTTATGAAGAGTGGCTGTAAAGACCATGATTTAAGAACCACTGTGGTGGTAAATATCTAGCGCATCCTCTTTGATCAAGCTTTAGTTGTTGTCTCTTGTTTACTTTACTCTCCACTGCTCTTCTCACTGCTTGTGTTTTATTTCTTATCGCGTCATCGGCTCAGAGATAATTTCACCCATGGGATTGGATCTCTATAGGGGTAAGGGGAAACAGTGTTAACCTCTCTGACAAATGCATTGCATACTGTTGATGAAATAGATGTTGTTTTCTTTAATTTCCTATATTTAAAAATCTCAATTCATGTGCATTCGACATTTTTTTTTTTTTTGTAAGTTACTTTAAAACTGTCATTTGTAATAATTCTTTTAGGATATTTGACTACCTATTAACACTTTAAGTACTTAAAGTTACAGTTTTGCACTAAAATTCCCGCCAATATCTATTAGTTCATATCACATCCACCTTAGCGCTCAAATTCCTGTTGTAGCCATACCACAATTTATACTGAATCTAGAATGGTTGATTAAATTTAGCGAAATGTTATTTTTTCCATCTATTTAAAATTTGATATGGTGCATAATTATTTTTTTTATTGATGTGTTTGGCTTTAGGCAGTACGAGAAATAACAGTTTTAGCCCTTGAAAAGTCCTTAAATTTATGTTTCATATGTATGTAAGAACTCTGATTATTACCATTATAACAAGTTAATTGAGTTCTTAATCTAGAACATGTATCGATTGCTGTTCTTGGATGTCCTTGTTTATCAATTAAACAGCTAGCACTTGAATAAATTAACAACACTTCAACCTTTATGTATACAGATTTTTAAAAGTTTTTGAATATGTCTACAATTATTTTTCTCAGTGAGATCCCCTCCCATATGGAAATGTTTAATAAAATAGCCCATAGCAGCATCTCATCATTTAAGCAGCTTAATAATAACTGTTTTTAAAAACTCAGCGAGTCACAGTGCTTGGTAAATGGTTTATTATGGGTATTAAGTCTTAACTTGATTTATGTACCTAGTCCTCACTTCTGGAAGGATCGCCACATAAACAAAACTATACAGCAATTATAAGTTCTAGAACATTTTCTCCCAATTCAATCATATCCTTCCTTGTGAGGCATTGTCATTGCACTCGTGGAGCCACGTTTTATTTTACACATGAGCTTTATCTTCTTCAAATGAGCAAATTTTAAATAATAGAGAAAGAGGGAGGATTCATTTCATATAATACCTAGATCAATTCCTCAAATATATCTTCTGCAGTATCTCTTACAATATTTATACAGCAAGCAGGTATCCTCAAATATTAGAAGCAGTAAACTTTAACTATAAATTTATCAACAGGGTCCGGATTTTGATAACCTTAAAATTGCCAAAAAATTACTTATAAAATGATGCTAAAAACTCTATATAATGACTTTAAATTTGCAAAAAATTACCTAAAAATTTTATTGAAATTCCATAATATGATGTATTTATTGCAAGAGTTAGGATATACATTATACACTTAAGCAAAAATATCTCTCCTGGTCTGTTCATTTCCAGTTTTACCTCAGTATGGACTCGTCTGGAATAGAATGACACGTATACAGTCCCAGGAAATCCTTTAGTTTAACATTGCTCATTAACTACAGAGGAATGTTTGCAGATATCAGAAGGTCACACAAATCTTTATAAAATGTTGAGGATCTTTCTTGTTTTGTAAATGCATTTTGTGCAAGTAATGATTGAGAGGTTTTCTTTTTATCGATATTCTGGATATCATGGACATGTTTGTTGTGACTGATATGCTGTTGAATGGTTAAATCTTTTATCTGATGCCAGCCACTTTCACCTCGCATATTTTATAGAAAAGTATCTCACTTTCTGTAGAAAAAATATCCTCTCCGAATTTAGTAATAATTCGCCTCAAATTACTCGATGGTTTGGTTTAAAGCATTCTAAATACACACACAATTATTACAGACAAATAAATATAACATGCACTTTATGAATGAAAAATATGCATTTAGAATCTTTTGGCAGCTAAAATCATTTGTTCTACTTAACATTGTAATACAAATACCTGCTTTAAAAGCAATTGCTCCCCATCCCTCGGCAGCCCTTTCCAGGCATGATTGAGTGAGTGACTCACCAGGAATGTAGAGATGGAACAAAGTTAATTTGAACTCTGAAAATTAGTCTTTCCTCTGCCTGCAACCCTTTCCAACTAAGGTGTAGTGAAGGTCTCACCAGGAATGTGGATTTTATAAACACGCAGGTAAAGGGCACAAAGTTAATTTGGACTCATACATTATCTTCTTCAGTCAACAAGTGTGTGGTCAAATATCTGAGGTTTGAATATTCATGTTTTATCAAAGCACAGATAATTCATCTATACTTATAAAATAACATGTCCTGACTGACTGACTGATTCATCATCGCCGAGCGCAAACTATCAAGGCTACAAGCATGAAATTCGGACTATATATTCATTTTGTTATGTAGGCACCCACTAAGAAAGGATTTTAGAAAATTCCACCCCAAAGGGGTCAAAATAGGGGATGATAATATGTATGAAAGTCCGTCATTTTGAAAGTTACATAAACAAAATTTTGTATTTCGGTTATTGACGTAAAACAAATAAATACGTGTTTCAGGAATTTTGGAAATTTTATTTAATAAGGGATGAAAAAGGGGGTGAAA
>CABFVZ010000662.1:320971-343019 GCA_902151445.1 Timema monikensis
TATATATATATATATATATATAAATATACATTTCTACAACCAGGAGTTTATGAACAGAGTTTATGTACAACTGAGCGTTGTTTCTTATGGACAAAAATAAAAAAATGACATGTCATCAAAATCCGGGCCCTGGTTGTCAATATATAATACACTGTTGGGATGTGCGAAGCTTTGAATTCAACTTGGCTTCAGAACAAATATCATCTTTGACTCCTCTTCGAAAAAAATTCCGTCTTCGATAATTCACCATTAATAAAAATATGGACAGCTACATAAAATACTCTATTTGTATTCAATTATTGCCATTCTGAGCTGTTATTTTGTGCAATAGAACATTTTCCAAACTATTTTAGTGCATTAAGTTATATAAATAACTATTATTTAAAGCATAAAACAACTACAAAAAATATTCAAACTTTGATTCAGTTTTGAGAATATTTCTTATATTTGATTTGAGTTTGTTTTTAATTGAAAAAATGGACTTCTCACACCTCTAATACACCAAAATAACTTTGGATTAAACTTGTTTGTGTTCGGTCTGTGATTATTACAGCTGTCACTTTAAGCTGGCAGCACAATTACAACATTGCTTACAGATCATATCATCACTACATCTGTTTTTATTAACTTGCATTGGGGGATGATCATATTAGGCCAACATAACATTTGATTTTTCGGCCACAATGAAGTTTATGTTCCCACTATTCCTGTATTTTGTATAATATCATATTATTCGTTGCAAAAGTAGAATGAACAATACTTAGCATTGTGTTTTTACTACTCATTCAGTTTACACACTTAAGTACTAATTACGCTAATAGGCTAGGAATTGGGAATGTTGAATCTAGAAGAAGTGATTTGCATGGAGGGAGAGTGGAAAATCATCCTCAGTTCACCCAAGCGAGATTCGAACCTCGATCTCCCCGTCCTCGGCAGTCTAGCTCACCATGAAACTAGTGTGTTAGTTAACTATGCCACAAAGGCAGGTAAAAGAAGAATGAAGCTTTTAGAAATGTAGGAATGGTGTTTTCTACTGCTGCTATTGAAGTTTAGGGTTTGTTGTTTGAGCACATCATATACTGTGTAATACAGTGTTGCATTGCTTAATTTTAACACTTTTACCAAAAATATACTCAGGTATTTCTTGTCATCGTTGTTAGTGATTTGATCCAAACTTGGTGTGTATGGTGCATCTTCAATCTGTACTCTTAATAATGTTGTCACCTCAGATAAACCACACTTTGATCATTTTTACAACTCTGCTTTGGAGTTTGCCCAGTTAAAAAAAAATCTCTACAAAGTATCATCCTTCATACATTTTTACAAACGCTTAGAAATGTTTAATTATATTTTAATTGCCGATATTAATATATTCCTATTTAGTAACTTTTCTTTGAAATAATCACCTTATAGTTTGGATAATCTTGTTGAAATTAATTACTAAAACTCTTATGTTTAGTTTATTAATTAAATACTAAGCACTAACCCAAACACATTGATTATAATATAATATATATTAGGGGTGAACCGATGAATTGTTACCTGGATACACACTGTATCTGGGCTGCGGGCTATGCAAAGATTACATAACTAGATAAAGAAATATAAGCTCATACCAATGATAAAACTAACAATCTAGTTCCAACTTTCGCCGGCTATGCATAAAACATATTTTTGTATGCATAAAATCTTTTTGTATTAATTACATTAACTGTTAGCATTCTCTAAAGCATATTTCCCAATAGTTATTAATAAATAATCTATAAATGGGATTAATTGTTGTAAATAATCATAGACTTAACAATTATTTTAACAATCGGTATCGGTAATCAGTTTTACTGAATCGGTACACCTTTAATATACATACAAATATATTGAATATAATATAAATACACTTATTAACTCACATAATTGGACATGTGAACTAAACCTTAAGCTTGTGTGGTCCTCTTGGACCGGGGGTTTGGTGGGTATACTGAGGTTGGTTTTTCTATAAATTGTTTCTCACTCTCACTTACCACATATGCATGTAGATTTCCTTTCAATTTCACCAACCTCTGGAGTTGAGAATTAAATAGATTGAATACTAAAGGGATATGTAACCACATAAATTTGAAATCTATTTGTTATATAAGTCTTAATTTTGTTTCTTTACTCATTGTAGCCAATGCACTGACAGATGTCGAGCATTTACAATGCACCCCTCCAGACTCTAGCACCCTCAGAGGGCCTCAGCAAGGACAAGCGTCATCACCGTTTCATTGCACTCCTGAAGAAATTGAAATAAAGAGGATACAAGCATTACAAAAACTTCAGCAACATTCTCTTTCTTTGAATGCTAGTAAGGGAGATACTAAACCACCCCAGGCACAGTGTTCTTCTTCTCTTTGCGACAGCAAAACAAGAAGGATGGACAGAAAGACATCCCCTCCACAGAGGTATACTCCAGAAGAGATTGAGAGGAAGAAGCAAGAAGCTAGGTCTAAACTTCAACTTAAACAGAAACAACAAGCTTTGTTGAGGACTAACAAATTAGTAAACTCATCTAGTATATCATTAGTACAGCATGCTAAGAATATTAAATATCCACCATGAACTATAAATGAATACTTTGTTAATAAATAAGGATATGTGAAGTTTCAAAAACTTAACTTCACTTTGAATATTCATCATAGTCTGCCTTCATAAAAAAAATGCAGGTATTTACAGCAATGAAGCCTCGCCAATAAAAATATTGGCAGATAAAATGCCATAGTGTTATTAGGTTCTGTTATGTACACTCCATTTACCCTGAAAGGTAGCAGTCTTACCTTGATGGATTACACTATGACCCATCTTATAAGCTGCGCTCTAGTAGAACCAGGCAAGGTGAGCTTGCTACCTTTAAGAGTAAATAAAGGGTACACTACAAATTTACAATAATAATATAATTTACAAATTCTCATATGACAAAAATCTGCATAGTTTAATTACATGTGAAAACTTTATTCATCATCTTAGGACAAAACATGTTTAACATTACTAAACTGTAAAAAAAAAAAATCAAAACAATACAGAACATAGATTTTTGCTGAAATTAAATCATCTTCTCTTTAGATGTTCTGATTGCAAAATTCTGGACAAATTCATCTTGAAGCTGAATTGACGAAGTGGATTTGCTTTCATAAGCAGCAGGTAAAGTGAATCAAGTCTGTCTTAATATATTGTTATTCTCGGAAGATTTCAGCTGAGGTCAAGAGCATTCTGTTGATCAGTTAGTAATCATAAATGAAAGAAAAATATGTGGGGCAGAGATAACATTTTTAAATACATATAATATTTAGGCCTGAAGCCTCGGAAAAATTGACGTTCTTAAAATTCAGGCGGGAAATTAATTTTCTCTGATTTTTCAGGAAAAATAACAATTTTCATACAAATAACAAGCCAAGTTTATAAATTAAATATAGGTGTCTCAATACATAAAACATTAACTTTTAGTCTGGTCTCAATAATAATTTTTATCTTATTAAGAATCAAATAGCTGAAGCTATTATGTATGCATTTAGTGAGGGATCACTCTACACAGATATCATAGTCTGAAAATTTAAAAATTACACCTGGACACTGTAATCAAACCTGGGACCTTTGGCTTAGTACACCACTGTTCTGACCACTGAGCTATCCAGGATTCGTCTCGTACCCAGGGTCATTCTTTACTCATATTTTAAGGCAGGGAGTCTATGATGGACTTAAGGAAATCGTCGGCTACAAATGTGTGATTTCTAATATCACGCGAGGTGACCTGGTGGTCTAGGGGTAAGGTGTCAGACTTCTATGCTGGCGGCCGGGGTTCAATCCTCGGTCCCAGCACAGATTTATCTGATTTCCAAACCCTTCCTTCACCTCTGACAAGACATCTTGTGAATGTGGGGAATGCCAGGCCTCCACCATGGTTCGGATTCCACGTTAAACTGTAGGTCCTCCATTTCATCTCACAATCCCCCTACCATTACACATTAGCGTAAGTGCGTATAACCTGAACGAGTAGTAAGACGCGGTGCTAATACTAATACTAATATCACGAGCTATCAGATAACCCAGCCATTTGCAACTCGGTAGTTGGCTTATGTGCCACATGTACAATTATTATTATAATTGTTTGGGATGCATCTTATTAAGAATCAAATTACCCGAAACTATTATGTATGCATTTAATGAGGGATCACTCCACACAGATATCATATTCTAAAAATTGAAAAATGACACCTGGACATGGGAATCAAACCCAGAACCTTTTGCTTAGTTTTGCACAACAATCATTTCTATTTTCATAATGATGGATCAGTTGTCTTTAAATAGTATTTCTTAAAGTGATAATATTTTCAACCAATCAAATTATAGTATTTTCACCAAGTATTTTTTTAAATCATTCTATCGGATTCTACTTTCGTAAAACTACGTGATTGTTTAGAGAATATGAAAAAAATATTTATTTTGGGTTATTTGTGGTTACAACTTAGGTGTTCGTGTCTTAAAGACAAGGCTGTTGAAAATCAGTTGCCAACCATGTAAAACATGATTCCAAATTAATTTTAGAAACTATTAAGATTTTAATAACCTTTGAACATCTTATTTTATAAAAAGTAAAATTGATTTAGAAACGTTTGTTTTAGCTGTATTAAATTGATTGCTTTATTTGATTTAATTCATATTTGAAGAGAGTATTTTGTTTAAGTGTAGGTTGTTGAGGCAACTTTCTCAACACCCAACACTAGAGCAAGAGATCCGGATCTGACTGAATCTTGTTAGGAGTCATATGATTCAATATTTTAGTATTTCATCATCATCATCAACAACAACAAGTTTCCAGCCTGTGGTCAGATCAGTTTAGTAAAATGCCTCATTCTTCCTCTCTCCTTCCAATATTCTTCCTATTTTAATTTCTTCCATTACTTTCCTCTCACTTGAACACTTTTTGTTATCTGCTCCTCCCATCTCTTTCTTGGCCTCCCTTGCAGGTTTTTTCCTATATACTTCATTTCCAACCGAAACAAATGTCTCTCTTTACTTATTCATAATATGTTCTTTACATATCCATCTTTTACTAGCAGGAATATTTATGAAAATTAAAAAAAAACAAAAAAAAAACCAACTATCCTTTCAGATTGGCTTCATTCCCTATCACTTACACCAGTGGTGCTAAACTTTTTTTTTAGATAAACGCCCACTTCTGAGAATTGTATGGTGGCTACTCCCCTCCATACTCAGTCCTTCCCCTGAAGTTTTTCTTAGCACCGCGTCTTACTACTAGTTTGGGTTGTACGCTTATGTACTAATTATGACCCGCCTCAGTGGCGTAGTTGGCTAACGCGCTTGTCGTGTTGAGCTCATCTGCTGAGGACAGGGAGATCGAGGTTTGAATCTCGATCGGGTGAACTGAGGGTGGTTTTTCCTAAATGGTTTTACACTCTCCCTCCACGCAAATGCGGGTTCACTTCCTCTAATTCAACCTTCCACAATTCCTAATCCATTAGTGTAATTAGTACTTAATGCGTATAACCCGAACGGGTAGTAAGACGCGGTGCTAAATAATAATAATAATACTAATTATGTTAATGATTTTAGGGATGAGGAAGGTTATATTTATAGGAAGGGCCGAACCCATATTTGTATGGAGAGAAAGTGAGTAGTGCCTTAGACACCATGCGGCCACCAAAGCGCCCCCACCCCCTCTACCCCCCAAAGTTAAATTAAATAAACATACTGAAATCATCAATGATAAACTTAAATTCATGTTACATTGTACATCCATATTTAATTATTTAAAACTAAATAATTATTAATATTATTTGTAAGTAAATTTTTTAGATTTTGATTAATTTATTTCAAGTCCTTCTGGTTAAAATAAAAGTTCCCAGGGTAAATATAATTAAATATTAGTAATTAAGTCACACAATTTTATTTAAAATAACAAAGTACAAGAAAATATATGATTATCACCTCTCAAAGATCCAAGATTGTATTTAACCGATAGTATTAAATAAATGGCTATAATAAATGATTCTAAAAAAATAAAATTCACATTTTACCATTAGTATCAGATAAATGGTTAGTACAATTTATTCTAACCCAGGAGCCCACAATTAATTTCCCATTGGCTTCACTAAAGATAGTTTTATTGCAATGTTCTCAATCTTCTATCCAGGTTAAATGAATGCACATCTTTCTAAAACTCTTCCCCCTCATCCTGTAACCTTAGATCAGCTTGCTAAGAGCCCACCTCACAGAAAAATAACCGGAATATTAGATGCACGATTATTTAAAACTAATATAAGTGTGGGTTTAAGCGTTTTTCACTTTACAAAAATGATACCCTCGCAAAAAAGCTTTGTCTTTAATGGACAATACATCTAATACATCATTGTTTGTAAAAAAATACATAACAAAACAACTGTACTTTTTTTCATTTCATAACTTATGTTAAATTTTTATAAACATAAGTATTTAAATATTATGTCAAGAATATACAGCATAAATATTAAAATCAATTTAAAACCCATTTGTTAAATATTTTGTTGCCTGAATTTATATTGTTACTTATATCCAAAGGAACCTAAACGCCCCTCCCCCTGCCTACTATCTTATTACATTCTACTGCTCCCCTGCCCAAGTTGAGAAACATTGATTTACACTACATCATTTAACAATATTTCTAACTATTTTAATATATTTCTAAGTCATAAGGTAACCATATTAAATTTACCAATAACCCGAACCGGTAGTAAGACGCGGTATTAAAAAAAAACTATAGTAGTGTCTCACTAGTTCAAGGTTCCATATAATTAGAGTTAGGGATGTGCACACCACACATCCTTTTACATAACAGCAATATGATTCCGAAGGACAATATGTGGAGAATTTGAACTTCCACACATTCCCCCCTCCTTGATAATCTTTTTGATTTACATTAAAGAAGTTAAATTCAATATTACACATTTCTTCCTGACTATATTTTATATAACACATTCTATGTTGAGCAAAAGAGCAATAACGACCTTTTTCTTTTAAGGGCAACTAGTTTAGAGAGTGGACCGTGTTCTGCTTTTCACTGTGATTGCCATATTGTGTTTGTCATATTTATTCCAATCATTATTTATTTTGCCTTTCACAAATCCAGGAATGTATACTTTAACAAAGTTTTATATGTACAAAATTGTATATAAATAGTGAGACCAATTTTAAAAAGCTAAAGAGTTTGTATGTACACAAAAATGTAAATATGCATTAGGAAATGAATAGGAAACTTTAAATTTATTGAAACATGATTAAAAGTCAATTAATCGTAACATAATTTTGTCCATATGTTTAAAAACCTACTGAGCTTTTTAAAGCTGCATATCTTAGTAATATTTTTGCAATCATCTTGTAAAGGGATTAGAACCAAATACCACATCAAACTTCGATATAAGCAGCACTCTAATCTTTATTTTGTTTGACTTGGTGGCTGTACCTCATTAATTTTTTCACCTTACTACTTGCCCGAGCCATTCACATTTACTTATTTTTTTATCACTGCGTCTTACTACCTCCTCAGGTTATACACATATATACTAATTATTCCAATGAGCTAGGGATTAAAAAACTTGAATTTAAAGGAAGTGTGCCCACATTTGCATGTAGAAAGGGTGGAAAACCACCTGAGTATACCCCGTTAAGATTCGTACCCTAATCTCCCCATCATCAGCAGTTTAGTCTAACACAAGAGTGATGCCTAAGATGATGTGGCCACCAAAACAAGTCATCCACATTTAATTACACGTCTTGGGAGACAGAAATAAAGTAGGTATAACTTGAGGAAATTAAACCACATTTTTGTGGGAAGTGGGAAACCATTTAAGGAAAACCACCTTCATTACATGTACACCATATCTAAAACATGTAACCTACATAAGCTCTGAGTAAACTATAAAGTGTTAAGTTGATAGTTATATTTCCTTTCGAATGATTGTTGAATAACTATGCCTTTTCTATTGTAAAAAGTTTGAAAAACCTGAAGGGATAGCTTATTTAAAACAGGGCTGTCTATTTATTGTGAGGGGAAATATTAAAGAGGAGTGTGTTTATCAAAAGCTGCTTTTTTTTTTTTTTTCCATCGACTNNNTTTTTTTTTTTTTGCCATCGACTGTCTACTTACCCACATTGGTGGGTCCTTGGACTCAGGCCTCAACCTTATGTAGTTTGGCAGGCTTGTTAGCGAGAAAGACCAGGTTCAAATCCTGGTTGGGTTTATTGAGATAATTATTCCTTAAATGCTTACCAGCATTCTATACAAATGTGATTACATTTCCTCTAAATTCTGCCTTCCTAATAAATACCCATTGACTGTAAATATGTGGATAGTTCAAATAGTTATAAAGATGTGCACCAAAATCAGCACACCATGTAAACTAAATATGAGCCTTATCAAGACGAAAGCTCTCTTTTTTTTTTCTTGGTCAGTTGTGATGCTATTGTACTTCTTAGCATTGTTTTGACAAAGTTTGACACAGGAAAATATTTAACTGATCAAAAGTATTTCATCTCAGGCTTAAGGCTTTATAGATATATTAGCTGAATCCTCGGTCTTACCACCGGATATTATGCTATTATTTATTTTTTGATGAAATTGAGGAATTTTTGTATGAAGCCTAATGGCATGGTTCTTAGCGCTACCTGAGAAAAACCGCGAAGAGATGACCATGATTTGTTTCTCCTGGGGAGTTTTATTTTCGGCAGGCCTACTGCCTGGAGCGTTAGCTGAATGCAGCTGAACAGGTTTCCCTCCCACCTCTTCACACCGCCCTTGGCCAGGCTCGGTCCTCTCACTCACACACACTCTACAAACACCACAAAATTCAGCAAAATATAAAGTACAGACTCCTATCTTCATATTAAAACATAATTACATATTTTAATTGTCTTTACTCATTTTTTTCCCCACCACTTAGAGGCATCTACAGGGTCAAAAATAATTGCTAGCTTTTTTTGAAGGTATTATTAGAACAGATTATTACCCTCTAAATGCTTAAAAAGAGTTTATAAAGCAATATTGTTGATTAGAGTAGTTACCTCAATTTCCCCCACTTAATCACAAAACATCAGAATGAAACATCTACACTTTTCCTAATTAGCTTATAAAGAACACTTGTACCAAATTTCAGCCCTCTAGCTTCATGGGATGTGAGAATTAGTTGTGAGTGAATGAGTCAGTCAGTCAGGGCTCTCGCTTTTATATATGTAGATATATTTGGCTTTAAGGGTTATACATACATTTACTCATGGTGCCAAACAATAGCTGTTTGCAAAAAGCTCAGATTAATTTTCTTTTTCAAATCCTTCATTTTGTTTGCAAGTATATATATATATATTTTTTAAATAAAAGGTAAGTTTTTATTTTATTTTGAAACAACTATGTTAGTTGCCAAGAATTTTAATTTATTGAGATACTTAAGAAAGTAGTCAAAAATCTCTATTCAAGCAATAAATATTGTTTAAAAGTATGGCTTTATATTTTTTTGCAGTTTTCATTTCATTTAACATATATTTTTCAAAGACTGAAAGTAATATTTATTTATGCGCTATTTTATCAATTGAGTAAAGATTATGAATATAAGTTTTATAGCTATAACAATTTGTAAATAATTGTAAGTATTCTTTATATTTTTAAATATGTTCTTATATAACTATTAATATATATTTTCTAATTAAGCCTATTATAAATAGATTACATTTTTAAATATAGTTAAGATTTGTATCTCATGTACTTTCTTATTAATACTATTATCATTGTCATTTTTTTACAAATTTCTTCTTTATCTTCTATCTCTCGTGTTTTTTGATTCCACTTTTAGGAAGTTGCATTGTGTTTTTCACAATTCCACCCCCTCCCCCTTAGGCCTTAGGGTAGGATGGAAGGAAACACGAGAAAAGGTGGGGGCTTTTTTTCCCCCAAAAAAATAAGTAAAATATTGCTCCAGTACAAGCATGGAGTTTAATTATCTTCACATGGTGATATCAACAGTTCAAGAATATCTGTCATGAGCGTGGTGGCATTATCTAACAAACTTTTTAAATGATGATAAAAAGTTGTCATTAAATTTTAGAACACCTTTGAAAAATATTCAACAGATTTTGAGATCACCTTGTGAAGAAAATAAAATTCTATATTTGTACTGGAGCAGTATTTTATTTATTTTGGCCAAAAGAGAAATTCTACATAAAAATTGCAAAAACACTGGCTTTTCCTCACATCCCCTTCCATCCCACTTTAAGCTTGCCAATATAAAGAAACCTTGATTGGGTGGTAAAAGTGAATTTCTTCAAGAGGCAGCCATTACCTCTTTATCCAATGGCACCACTGGAAAGTGTGAACTCTGTTATTGTCTTCATTGTAAAAGCCATAATGTGTTTGTTCCCTTTTATATATTTCTATCCAACTTTCCTGTATTGTCTTCCAATTATAACCAAATTTACAACCAAACAATTACATTTTTATGGAGACTATTGGTTATGATATTTTAAAGTTTAATCAACAAACAAAAATAAATATTGATAATCTAAACTATCATTTAATAACAAGTGCAAATATCCTCAGAAATAACTATGTGGTCTGAAAATCATAAATGTTATTGTAAAGTGATAGGAGAAGACAAAGGAAAGCGCTTTAATTCAATATTTACTATAATAAAACTATTCAAATTAAAACATGTACGTATGGGTGTAAAGTGTTGGGGGAGTGGATGGGGGGAGAGTTTAAGGAGTTCAACTCCTCCTTGCCCCCAAAATTTTTTCTAAATGTTTGAATATAAAGTTTAAGATGGCCTTGTATCATACTTCAAATAACTTAAATGGGCATTTGATTTTTAAAAAAAATTCCAGGTGAATATTGCACCAAATAGCTTCTATGTACAGTAGCCCCATGGCTTCTTTGGTGCTGACTGACAGCTTTGAAAAGTTACCAGACCAAATTATGTATCCCTACGCCGAACCATATGATCTGCAAAAACATGTTTTTAGCATATGTCACTTCTGACAGTCAAAATTTAGGTATATGCCTGAATGTTGACTGTCAGAAGTCAGCTGTGAGCTGTCAGTCAGCACCAAAGAAGCCATGGGGCTACTTTACATGTAATATATATATGTTTAATTCGTGTGAGCACCAACTAATTATCTTTTAACGACATTCACTTTTCAAAAAATGAGTTGGTGGGAGACCACTCTTTTAGAGGCACATAATTTTCAGGGGGAAAAAAGCAGGTGAAGAACACTCTAAAATAACTTCTAGGGCAAATTTCAAAAAAATTATGGGGGAAGAAGGACCCACCAAATAGGTTTTAGAGAACCTAGTTTTAAAAAAAATCTGTTTAGCACTTCTTAGCAACGTGTCTACCGTCCTGAAAAATCAGGGAAAGCGGAAATTTGAAGTGATTGGGGAAAAAACGAGAATAAGTTGGGAATTTGGTAAATTACAATAAAATTCTGGGAAAATGTTGTTTTACTCAAAATATGAAGTACAAAATAATCATTAAATCAGTAAATTATGTGATTCAAACTGTCATTTTTTTGTTTGTAGCTGTATAATATATTTTTAATTCCTAGTAAACAATGTTAATACAAATTTAAATAAACAGGTTATTTGGATTTTAAGACTTTTCATTATTCATGAAAAAATATTAATAGAAAAACGAGGGGGACGATTGGCGAGTTAGAAGGATGTGACATACTTTTTAGTCGGGAATTTCATGAAATGATGAGGAATCAGGGAAAAGGTTGGGGATTTCATTGGTCAAGTTGATTAAACACCATGTCGAAAAAAAACCCATCAAAATCTTCAAAAATTTGCCCGAAAGAGGAAATTACCTCTAGGAGTATTAAAAAAGAAAAAAAAGAAAATCAGGGAGCACTATTCCAAATAGCTTATAGGAGCAGCCAATGTTCTAACATTAACTGGTGGCTATGAGGGTAGAAAGTCCTTAAAAATGTGTGTTACTTGCCTCCTCCCTCCCCTTCCACTCTTACACAAACGGAGTTCCACCAATACTGTATAGAAATATAGAAATATTATTTATAATGGTTTAGGAGTAAGTCTTAATTTCATGTCATAAACTTACTCTCCCTCCTCAATTGTATTCTCCATACGCCCATGCAAGTACCACATTTAAAATTGAAGTCTGTTGAATTAAATCAGGGTAATTTGTACATAAATCATATGTTGTTAAAAATTCATTAAACAAGTTGATAAAGGTGCTACAATTATTTTTTTTAAATGAACTCCATGGTGTAATTCCGCAAGCGGGCTATACTGACAGTGGCCGCCGCTGTTAGCGATGATAGTGCCAAACATTTGCAGATAGAGGGTGTCATGTGATCACAATGAACCATGAGCCTTTAATATCATTTTTCTAAACTATAACCGCTACTTATTTATTCAAGTAGCTCCTTATTTGTCCTCACGAGGCTGAGTTTGACCCTGTTCCAAACTCATAACTTCACATATAAATCCTGGAAGTGCTGGAGATTGAACCCCAAACCTTTGTCCACAAAGACTATAGCTACCAGTTAAAGGTAACTTTAATTATCACAAAATAATCTTGCTGGAGAAATTAATAGATAAACTCACCATTCACTAGTGAAAAGGAAATAAGAATCACTGTAATAAAATATTCATGTAGGATATTCCGTGATATAACATTGAGATCAGCTTACAAGAACTTGAGCCTGTTCCTGGTATATGGGCATAGCTTTGTAGATTGTTTGGTGTAACCAAGTGATGACAGCATTTTATTTATTTTTATCAGTGCTAGGACATATGGATGATATCATTAATGATTATTATTATTAGCACCAGGTAGGCATCTTACTACTCGTACGGGTTATACACAATCATTAATGATGATTTTAAAATTATTTTATAAATGATTATGCCACCAGACCATCACATTAAACTATTTCATAACATATCTTATATTACTTTATATTAAACTAGGTCTATGATCAAGGATATGTTTAAGGATGTCTGTTTTAAAAGAAATCCAAAACCTTAGCTCAGTCGGTAGCGTGTCTGCATACTGAGCTAAGTATCCCGAGTGTGATTCCTGGCATGGCTAAAAAAATTCTCATTGATGAAATATGGATTTACCCTTTCACATTGGTAAATTAACGGTCAAGGACTGGATGTTGTGCCGGTCCTAGTCTTAAGTTAGATGATAAGGCATATGAAGAAGCTATGATAGACTTAGCCAGCCAGTAGTGGAAAATATATGACTTTAATAAAAAATTGATCCAGGCCACAGGCTGGAAACAGTAGAAAGTGTAAAAAAAAGTTTTAAAGAAAGGTGTTAATAATATTATGTATGTCAGGTTTGCTATCTGAGTAAGAGACAGGCGGCACCTCTATGTGCTGACTAGGATGGCCCTTTCTATAGTGGCGCTACATGATGATGTTATTATTAGCACCGCGTCTTACTACCCGTTCGGGTTGTACGCACTTACGCTAATGTGTAATGGTAGGGTGATTGTGAGATGAAATGAAGGACCTACAGTTTAACGTGGAATCTGAACCATGGTGGCGGCCTGGCATTCCCTACATTCACAAGATGTCTTGTCAGAGGTGAAGGAAGGGTTTGGTAATCAGATAAATCTTTGCCAGGACCGAGGATTGAACCCTGGCCGCCAGCATAGAAGTCTGACACCTTACCCCTAGACCGCCAGGTCACCTCATGATGATGTTAAAGTGCCCACATAAGATGCTTGATGCTGGGGGAAGACATCTTTCTTAATATTGTGCACTTTTTTTATAGTCATGTTATCATCATATAGAGAGCTATTTAAACAATTATAGGAATACAACTTTTTTAAATTATATTTTGGATGAATCTACAATTTTACTTTAGTTAACTTAATAATTCCTAGACTCATCTTTCGTTCCATAATTGATCTTGGATCCTGGCTTCACTCTCGATAAAGACTTGATGGCCAATGAAGTGGAGACCTGGTTTTGAATATCGGTCGGGTGTGCTCAGAGTAGCTTTTCCTAAATTGTTTTATATTCTCTCTCATGTTAATGAGGGCAGATTAATTTCTAAAACTATGCCTTCCTCACTTCTACTCCATTAAATAAATATAATAAAAAATAACTACAATTTGACTATACCACCCTTCCAAATGAATACTAAAAAGGTATAATTTTAAATAAAATTTACCAGTATTTGCATGGAGGGAGAGTGGGAAACCATTTAGGAAAAGCAACCCTCAGTAGATCTGACTGGTAATCAAATCTCATTCCTCCAACATCGGCTGCCTAGCCTACCTCCAACATCGGCTGCCTAGCCTACTGAGAGAATGACAATTTAGACAATGCGGCCACCGTCGTGAGTGTATAATAGCTGCATTTATATACATACACACTAATTTATTAGAAGGAAAGAGATATAGGCTTTAATTCACCCACATTTTGAAAATAATTAAAATATTTGAATCTTTACTTTTCATAACATGCTGCTGGTACGAAGAAATAACACTATTGTTGGACTCCTCAAACTTGCCTTGAAATAAATTCTGTACTTTTGCTTCTTTCCATTTCATTAAGTCTTTTTGAAACTCATACACTGTTTTTTTCTAGATATCGCTTTTTACACGTAAGCACTGAACACGTCTCCTCTTTTTGAAGAAATTATTTTTGTAACACAAGCGACTATTCACAGCCTATGTAAAATAATGTGCAGTAGGAATCTCATTTATACTCAAACTTAACTATACTTATAAGTTAAGGCCACTTCAACTGAAAGTTGCTATCCAACTAAAAGCACGTGAGGGGATCGGTAGATTGGACCAATTTAAACAAGTGCGGTGAGCATAAACATGTCATTGTCATGCACATGAAAATATTTTTTTGAATGTGCTTGGCGTTCGTAGTCTCTGGCAGACAATAACACCTAAGCGCATTGAAAATATTAATAAACAAAAAGTAATAAACTTGCATTTTTAACGCCACAGATATTCGCAAGCTATATATAAGATGTGTTACGTAACACTTTTATGTACCCTACCCTCCCCCCATGTGACTGCATGTAGACATTAGAGCAAAACCCGCACCCCCCTCAAAGCGTTACGTGGTTTATGGACGACCCCTAAGTCTTCCCAATGTTTTCTTCCCATTGGGTGTGTCTGTCATTATCCTGAACATGGTTATAGATTCTTCAATTTGCACCGCATTCCCTACCCACAGTAATCCATGAGACCTGACTATCCGAACAATGTCTTTTGATGATTACCATGTATGTAACTTATAATTATGTAACTTTCTCCACTACCCAATAACCTCATCCCTTTTTGGACTGAATAACTTCCTAAGCACTTTTATTTTAACACCTTATTTTTTTTACATGTATTGTAAGGTAAGAGACCACGTTTCACACCCATACCATAGGTGTATTAAAAAAAGTGTTTCAGGGTGTGAGGCAAGACTTTACATTATTTGAGCGTATATAAAGGGCATAATTATATGTGGGACTTTGTTAAAAAGCAAATTAATTATGGTTAAATAGCCGGTATGGTGGCCTATCCCATGAAGCTCTAAAAAAATTATAAAATATGTGCCAGTCATTTTACTGCTTGTTAAATGTAAAGTTCCATAAGGCTAGTACACATTGGACGATAATCGCCAGATACACGTCGACCGCCGATGTTTCCCGTGTGTCTGGATACACGGAAAAATCGCCCAGTGTCCAGTGGTAAAAGATCAAATAATGTTTCCAGTTTATTGGTCTCCCACCTCCAATGGGAAACATCGCTTGGTGTGAACCGACGCGCAAGCATCAGCTGACCAGTTGATTTCTATTCCTTATCCCTGTCAACAAGTTTCCTTCTTTATTTTGGTGATGATTTTCTTACAGTTACTACATATTGCATTACCAATTCAGCTCAAAAGTTGGTACCTTGCTTTCTAATTTTGGGTGCTATCAAACAAAATACCTCTTCAAAATCCGATTTAATGCACACCCTTCATTCAACAATAGATCTGACAAGAAACAGTCACCATAATTCTCACCTCGTCTTAAAAACTCCTTTTTCCACCAAAGTCTTTTTCGCTTTTGGTAACATTTAATGATAATTAAAGGGGCAGCAACACCAGCAGCAATGTGCAGATCCATCGCAAAAGGAACGGGGACTGGTGAAATATGTCTGTCTGCTCGATGTGGAGATGCAGCATTGGTGGAGACTTGTGTCTGGATACACAATGGTGTATGCGTGTGCAGAGCCATAGCTAGAGGAATAATTGGCACTCGGGGCAAACAGTAACATTGGAGCCTTCCCCCCCCCCTGCCTCTTAACCACATCTTTTTANAGTAATAAAAAATCAGGTGATGGTGTCAGATTGTATTGTATACCTGTTGCAGATGTAATGCAATAGCTGTATAGCAAAAATCTTAATATTATTGTGGCTTGCAATAAATTGTCCCGTTTATAATTTGCTAATTGTATTAAATAGTAACAAAAAATTGTTTGCATTAAATATTTATTATAGTTTAACTTTTTTTTTTACTAAAAACTAACTTGTATAGATAATCTTAGTCAATAACCTGTGCTGATTATATGATCTTAAATAGGTGTTGTAGTAATGAAAAAAAATTAAAATAGTTTGAATTGAATGAGGAATACTTTTTGTTTATAATTAATTGCTACCTCAATTACTTATGGAAAAATGTAGACGTAACATTATTTAAGAATATTAACAGAATTATTTTATAGCTTTAACAGCAGCAAAATCATTTATTATTTCATCGTAATTAATATTTTTAGCAATATATTTTTCTATTGATAGAATTGCCAGGCGTGTTAACCTGTCTTGACCCATTGATGGCCTTAAAGTTTGTTTGTTTTTCAGCTTACTAAAACCTTGTTCACTTTAGTAACTGGCAATGTTAAAAATAATCTGAAAGCAATTATTAAGTTTGGATAAAATGTGGCTATGGACATTTTGTGGATTAAATTTAATAGGTCAAGAGAGGTTGCTTTTGAAAAATCCCGACTTTTTTTCAAATAAAGAATTGACATGAAACTTAAAACTAGCTATTTACCCCTCTATTTCAGAAGCATTCAGATCCTTATTATATTTGTTAAGCGTTTTTCACTATCTTTTAAATCGTCTACAGACATAGATTGCAAAGACTGGCCCGTTGAAAAATTAGTCATTTAACACTCCACTAAAACATTTAAAACATCATTCCATTTGTTCTAAGACTTTGTCCAAAATAACATGAAGGTCCATACTGAACCTTTGTTTTCCTGTCAAAACAGTGTCCTCACTTTTTTTTAAGTCATTCTTTTCCTCTTCTTTGCCCTTTTCTCCTTGAAGAAGCAGTCAATTTCAAGAGTTGTTGCAGCACAGATGTTCGAAGTTCGATGTTTCATCCAATATAACATCAATCCCTGTATCTCAGATGCCTTGTAAAGCATCTTTTAATCCAGTCAAGTGACTAACTGCACGGTCATATATTTGTGTTGTAGCTGTTCATTCACGCGACTGATATTCATTAAGATTGCAAATTAATTGAGCTGCTGAAATTTTTCTTGGAAAATAATCTAGATGGTGTTTCTAGTGAAATTATGAAATTGATAAAAGACTAAATGCGCTTGCGGTACTTTTATTGGAGAAACATTTCCTCAATTGTCATCCAGAGATCAAGGAGAAAATTATTGAACTCTTAGCGCAAATTAAAACAAGAAGAATGTATTTCATTTTTAAATGAATAGGAATACATTTTCTTTCTATACTTTTTTTTCTATTTCTTTTACACAATTTTAAAACAAAGGCTAAAAATTTTCTGGGGCAGCACCCCCATTAATTTTAGCTACGAGCCACCACTGCTGTCAGGTGTTGTCGTTATATCAGTTTAGTGTCCAGCGTAAGACCGAGGTACTAAGCACGACTAGAGCCGTGTCATTCAAGTACAGTGCTGAGCTGGTGTCTGGGAACATCGGAATGTCATTCACAAACTGACTGTAGAGCATGGAGCCCACTATAGACCCCTGTAGCATTCCAGCCTGGATGTGTCTGACGTAAGATGTAGTGTTCACATAGGCTATGGAGAAGGTTTGGTTGAAAAAAATCGGATTGGAGGGTCCTTACTAAGTCATTGAGGTACCATCAACAGTAATCATTTTAACACATTGGAGTATATTCCTGAGTACACCCGGAGCTATCTCTAAAGTTTTTTCCATTTAACTTCGCAGAAAAGCCCCTCGAGATTATCAAGAATACATTCATGAATCAGACCATTGGTCAACGTGTTGGGCAAGCAGATATATCGGTAAGACTAAGGCAATGACGTGTCCTTAGCTGGTTTGTGGAATAAGAGGGTGGTGGTATGTTCCAGAGCTCAGGGAAATTATTATGAAACAGAGTGGTGTTGAACAACTCTATGGAATATTCAACATCCTCCAAGGGTAGAATTCAGAGGACCCCATTTCTAATGCTATCAATCTCGGGGTGCCTCACCGAGTCTTAGAGGCGCCAGGACCTGTAACATTTCTACCATGTTCTTGAGCTCGGGTTCGTCTAAGAGACTGTGGAAGAGCACACCAATGATCTCTACGTGCACAGTGTTCACTGGGTCTGATGGGTTGTCAGTGGGTACAAACTGCACTTCAAAGTGCTCAGCAAGAATATCGGTCTTCTCCTTATCGAAGTTAACCATCCCATAGCGTCCTACGATATGTAGCCATGTTGTGGGCATCCGCATCAAGTTCCTCATTATTTGAAACAATAATTTTATTCAATTTTAGCCCTCAATCTCAACATTGGGAGACATCCAGCTTCACACTGAGATATGCCTTTAAGACACACGTGACTGCCCCAACACTCAAATATTTATCAAATATTTCGTGTTCTGTGTATTGTGTAACCTGCATTATGAGGTTACTTAATTTGTTTTCCTTATACATTCTTTTGTGATCTGTACATTGTATATCCTGTACTGTAAGTTGCGTAGTTCATTTATAGTTATATACACTGGCAGGTCTGAAATTTTAAAGTTATCTTACGTTATTTTTCTGTGTGAAAACTAGAGGAGTTTGTATTTGTTTGTTCCTGAGGCAGCAGCCTAAGTTGTTTAATGGATTTTGTTCATACATACTTAGTATTTGGGTGCTGTATGGTCGCACCTAAGGAAATATTTTATTTTTTATAGATATTACTGTATTGGCTTTCAAATTTAGTGTAGTTTGCTAGTCACTAGTTTTTGAAAATTTGAAATATTTCAAATATCGTACGAATTAAAAATAAATGACTAACAATTTTGTTCAAAATCTATATTTGAAGAGTATTTCAAATGATTGTAAAAACATAACTCCGAATAACCATTACATAAAAAGTTTATATTATCACCTGTGTGTGTCATTAATCCTTGCTAGAATTAGTTGATAATGTTGACATAGTGTAAATTATGAATGTATTTATTACCAATTTCAGATCTCAAATGTTTAGAAAAGTGATTTAATTTTTATATCTATACTCACAACACTGATTTTCTTTTTGAGTGTTCAATGTCAAATCTACAAATTGCATTGCATCTTATCGTATTATCTTGTCATACCATCAATAGTTTTATTTTCAAACTAATAAATACTAAAGCATACCTGTAATTTTTTAAATATGTACGTTGATCTACCACTATGTATTTTTTTTCACGTAATCTAACCATAATATCATTTTTTCCTCTCACCTTTCCACGCTCGTTCTTTATATTCAACTTAGACATGACTTTATTTTGTTCCCCCTATATACCTCCATGTTTTTTACTTCCCCTAATTTGACTTTGACATAATATCATTTTGCACCCCTCTACCCCTCCCCCATCTCTGAACAAAAAATGTTCTAGTGCTCCTGTTTATAAGATAACTCTTGGAATTATGCAAGTTATAAATTGGCCATGGGCCGAATTGAGTTCAAATAAATAAATATGATAAAATGAACCCCTCCAAAAAACCTTCCCTTCCTAAGACACTGAAGTATATATGTTCAGGCTCTCAAGAACTAACTTGGGAGTAAGTCTTCCCAGAGTTAAGACCTATGTTACTCGTCCACCCAAAAACCTTCACAAGATAAAATAATAAGGTACGTGACATTAACATACATTGGCCATAATTCTTAGGCAAACTAGAAAGTGTAGTTTGGTGGCTTAGCCCTCCAAGCTTAAAAGGGTGGTGGATTTTTTAAATATTATATGCTTCAAGAAGCTATTTGGAGTTCATTTTATGATAATTGTGGCTTTGGGCGTACTTCTTTTCTGTGATTTACTTGAGGTACATTATAATTAGGGCTATGATGTTGATGACATGTCATCGTTTTATTGTTTGGTCTGGTGCAATGCTCCAACATCTATCAATTCTTTTCAAGACATCCTGTTTACAAATTGCTACCCCTTTACCTTCCCTATTTGGTGCAGTCTTTTACCATAAATAAATAGTCAGGAAGTTCACAAGAGAGTTTATTTTATTTATTCAATAAATAACAATACTCGAAGAGAGAGTGAGACAAGCCCAGAGTTAGGCATAGAAATCGATACAATATGGCCATAATAAACAATACTGAAATAAATTATTTGGCGCACGACAACAAGCTCTAAGATGGCCTGCCAAAGAACCCACGATATTAACATTTAAATTGACCTTCGTACAAATATGTGATGTATAATGATAATAATTGAAGATAGAAACAATAACTTGCAGGCCAAAAAACTATCATAACTATCATAAAGAAATAGACGAGTCGCCATGGGCGATTCTCCCTTACCTAACGTAGATGACAAAGTACCCTAGAAAAAGGTTTATCTTTACAGTCATAACAAGGCAAAAAAAAAAGAACAAGATCCATAATTAAGAGATCTATAAAATCGAGTAACCTAACTGCTAATAAAACTAACAAACTACTAGCGCGGGCTCGCGGCCCCAGATTTGACCAACTGAGTACAGATCTACAAACAATTTAACTTCCCAATTATGACAAGTATTACAATCATTCAACATTACCCTACTAAAGTACCCGACCGGTATATTATAACAAATATCCCGCATATCAAAAAGTTGGCTGTTTTATACGTTTCAAACCCATCCGTGAAGCGGGTAAGATGCGTTAGCCTATACAATAACTACTCTTAAAAGTCCAACTGGCACCCATAATCTCTAATAAAAATTCCACAGTCTCAATTTAGAATAACCAAAGTTAAATCTTAAGCAGATATCGCCGAAACAGTAATTTAGAATCCAACATAAGCCAAACAGAATTTTGATATAAATAAACTAAATCCTTTTTCTTTAAGAAGGAGCTTTACAATTGAAGGGGCTACCCGCAACCAGCATTTCATCCATTTACCCAAAGGTTATTCTTATTCTGATGATATCTCAACTATCATGAATGATAATAAAATATTTATGGTGTCAAATCTAAGGTATCAATATGCCAAACAATAATGCCAGACCCAAAATTTAATAAAACCATTGAATAATTAGATAAAAAATTATATATAAATTAATAAATGTGTTTGAGCTTCAAACTATTAATTGAGAAGGAAACTTAATTTTTTAACTAGGCATTCATAATCGCAACTAGTTTACGCTTGCAACAGCACGATTATAATTGGGTGTTTATATATGAAAAAACTGAATAAACCCAAAAAAACAATTTGCATGCCTATTCGAGTTAATATTACATTGGAGATAGGTCACTTTACTTCCATTCTTTTCTTGTCAAAACCCCATTAAGTACGCTTGGTTGTATACAGAAGGGGTGAAGGGGGAAGGCTCGGTTATCTTTCAATAATCTTTTACCTGAAAAGTATCTAACAAGCTATCACCGACACAAAGTTCCTAAATAATTTGTTGCGGATTTTTTTTCAAAATTGTGAAAAAGAATGGGAGAAAGCATCCTTCTGATAAAAAAACAAAACAGAGAGGTTTGAATTTTAAAAAGTATCGAGAAGCTCAAAAGATAATATCCGTAGAATTAGAGCAAACAGTTTGTGTACAGCAA
>CABFVZ010000663.1:0-44383 GCA_902151445.1 Timema monikensis
GTATTCGTCTAAGCTCCACCTCCTTCGCACGCGCACGGGCTGCGCAACTTCAGAACTGGCATTTAGCTTTCGGATAATATCCTCTTAACCCTAATTTTCTTGGAGGCAGAGCGGAAAACCATTTAAGCCAAAACCACCCTCAAGTTACCCAACCCAGATTCTAACCCTGATCTCTCCGACATCGGCAGTCTAATCTATTGCGAGAGTGGCACCTTAGTTCATGCAGGAGCCGAAATAGGTTTTGGGGGTACAAAGTTGAAAATAAGTTATATATGAGGGTACAAAAACAAAAAAGTTTGAATACCACTGGATGTAGTATATAGTAAGTCTAGCTCTTGAGACTGCTTGGCCACTGCTTCGGGCATAGTCCCGTTACTGAACTTTGTTTTGGGCTGGATTGTCAAGGCGCTACGCCTTCAACTGCTGCCCAACCTTAACTCGTATACTTTGGATTACGTCCTTAAGGCTCTTGGCCTTGTCGATTGCAAGTCTAAAAACCTATTTGGTGGGCTGGTGCGCGGGAGGGTGTGGCTTCACAACCGACCAGTGGTGGCTCGTGTATAGGCACTGTGGAACTGCAGCACTCCCTATTTACACTCGATATTACCGATAACATTTAATATAATGAGTTCTTTTTTCTGTAATTCTTTATTTATTTTTGTAGTACAATATATATTCCTTAAGCTTAATGTCACTACTTCAGTAGCCATCCCCCGGTTTATGAAAATTATACAAAAATCTTTGTATGGAACTGTGCGCTTCACAGTGCCAGCGATGTAGTGTTTGACTGTTGTGCGCATGCGTACATAGGAGGGACTGGGGAGGAAGGCTGGACAGCTAGGTAGAGAGAGAGAGCATTGTTGCTCTCGCAATGCCGGCTTTGGTGTGATTTTTATGTTAATATTTTCAACGCCTCTTCTAAGATAATGTATTGATGTTCAGTATTTGTTACTTTTTTTTTGTTATGAAGACAGCACTTTTCTATTGAAAAATGTCAATTTTATCGATATTTTATCACTGCTAAAATTATAGAGAAGGTGTGTAAATAAAAAGTATAACTTAAACAACATGTTTCTATTCTTGAACAAACCATTTCCGAAAAGAAAATTGCAAACCAATAAAAAATCTTGAAGATAACCGTTTGTTCCCATGGCTATGCATTTCCACGCCAAATGAAAAGGGCCAATCGCCTTAAAATGTCGCGATAGGGAGTGGGGGGATGATTATAATTTTTTGGTAGGACCCGCTTCAGTAGAGTATCTAAGCTCTTGATGCTTAGAAGTCTTACTTTACTGACCACCATGCAACGTTCCTAACCACTTTTTGAACCCGAAACCTCTAGAAGGGAACAAGGTTAAATACTTAGCACTCTCGGACAAGGCAGAGCCTCTCAACTGAAAAAGTAAAAATCTCACTTGTTTTCTGTCGCGGTCGGAGAAAGTTGCATCGGACTCTTTCAGGCCCAACATGTATAGCCTTGAACTGTAGGACATTCCATGAGGAGCTTTCGTCCATATAAACGGGTTGCAAAAGTGGTCCAACTTAAAGCATAGAAAAATACTGTTCAAACTTGTTAGTTCACATTCATTTTATTTGGTTGAGTATTTCACACTTTCTAAACGCGATCATAAGCACTCAACATTATCAGCACATAGTACTTCGCTGACTCTAATTTAGTACATTTTAAGTCATTAAAATAGTAGAACTAAAATCCATAAACGTCAGAAACCAAGTGAGTTTATAACGTTTCTGGGTAGAATCGCCCAGCAATAGGAGAACAAATAGGGAGGAGTTAAATACAAATGGCAATACAATTTGTGTTGTGACCTCTCTATTAAATGACATAATTCGATTCACAAAAATTCCCTACGCTCCTAATCAGCTCACTTTTGTTTCCCGCCCATTTAGGACTTATGATCATCACTCATCATCAGAAATATTTGGAGTTTTGTACCTTTAAGAGAGGAAAATTTCAACTTCCAACTATTCTTACGATTCTAACCGCATGGCCTAAGGCGTCACACTCGCAGGAGACCAAACTGCCGATGACTGGGAGATCGGGGTTCCAATCCTGGTCAGGTGTACTGAAGGTCTTTTTTTCTTAATGATTTTACACTTTCCCAAACGCAAATTCAGGTGCACTTCCTCTTAAATGCAACCTTATTCATCCAAGCACATTAACTTAATAAGTACACAAGCATATAACCATTACGGCAAGTAAGATGTAGTGCTAAACAAAACTATTTTGCTGCGGATAGTACAGATATGTTAGTAAGTCCTTTGAACGTTTAAATACAAACTCTTTAGCTTTCTACCTGTGTACTATTTTCTTAAAGTAACATAATACTGATATATGATTATTTTATTTGTTATAAGTAAAGTACAGTAGCCCCATGGCTTCTTTGGTGTTGACTGACAGTTTTAAACGGTTACCAGACCAAATTACGTATCCCTACGCTGAACCATATGATCTGAAAAAACATGTTTTTAGCAGCTGTCACTTTTGACATTCAAAATTTAGGTATATACCTAAGTTTTGACTGTCAGAAGTCAGCTGCGAGCTGTCAATCAGCACCAAAGAAGCCATGGGGCTACTTTAATAATGATTAAGAAACCCTGACATGATTTAGAACCGAACATTAGCTACCAATGCTTACTATAATAAACCTTAATGACCCTTTCACACTCAATGTTAGATAACGTGTTTAGTTGACTTAATTTTGCTGGTGCTTTTAGGATTGTCCTTTTTGTAAGCTTTAGCGGTGTTTCTCCTCGGGATATGCTCTACTTAGCGCCTATCAACATTGCCATGAAATAGAGATAAAAAATATATAGTTTAAATTAAGTGAACCTGCATTTCTGTGGTAAACCCTTCAGTAAACAAACGCGTATATACGGCCGGTTGGGATTTTAACCCCGGCCTCCCCATAATCAGCAATACAGACAATATGAGACTGAGGTCTTTGTTAACGTGACCATTGGGGTGATTTAAACTTTATGGTTAGTGTAAGACATAGTAGCAATTTTTATTAATTTAATATATGTCAAACGCAAGGACTAAACATCAGGTCGTCAACTCATTAAGTGAAAAGGAACAAACCCAATTTATGTTATGTCCACATTAGGCCAACAATGGGCAAACATATTCGATAAACATAAATGTTGAATTTCAGCAAACATTGCTATATTTGACAAACAATGTTTTGTGTTTTGTTGATGCAGACGCCTCACCGAACAAAACAAGTTCATGAGTGAACTTTATGTATAGTTTGTCAGCAGCTGTCATAACATCCAATCTCTTGTCTTACCTGTTGCTGTGATTTTCAGTGGCATGTATGTAAATTGTAACTATCGTATGTAGTACGTGTGTGAGATTTTGTGGCAGCAAGATGAGTAAGAAATTCTGAACTCAATCTTGGTGTTTTTAATTCAGCTGTATGAGTCAAACCATATGTTGTGGGACCCTAACAATAAAGAACATAAAATAAAGAATATACCAAAAGATACACTTGCCATTATCACATTGGAATTAGGTAATTCTAACGTGGATATAGTCAAGCAACAAATTCATAGTCTTCTAAAAATATTTAAATTCGTAGCAAATAAACAACTCACCTAAGCAGACATTCTCGAGAATGACTCCACTAGGATGGAAAATATGGAGTGACAACGATGAAGATGATGGTGAACTAACGAATATTCTCTCAGGTCCATCATATTCTTCTAATAAAAGCTCATGGTGCAGTACCCCCATCATAATCATAATCATAATCATAATCATAATCATCATCATCATCATCATCATCATCGGCATCTGATAAGTGTTCAAAAACCAGTAAATACAGAAGTGTCAGCGGAATAATATAAAATAATGAAGTGCTACGCCAAACTAAAGGAAACAGGTTTATGGAGAGGATATTGCGAATGGGTTGAGAAATATAAAAAATTAAAAGATTCTTCGCATCGTAAAGAATAAGATTGACAGTTTTATTTTCAGAATAAAATCAACATTTGGATTTTCACTGCATACATGGAGGTGAGACTACTATGAATTGTCTTGTAGAACGTCATTTTCAGTTGACCAAAATCCTAAAACCATCCCATGGGGCTGTGTCCGTGAGAAATGGAAAAATTCGAAGTCTCTGATTCACCTGCTTACGAATTTGTTGATGAACAATAATAACTCTTGAAAGAATAGAACCATCGTCTTCTTTAGTTAATCGAAAAATTACCGTTGGCACATTTTAGTTAATTGAGGAGCTTAAAGTTAGCTCCAAAACCTTAACCTCTTAACATTACAGCTGTAATAATATTTAGCACCACGTCTTACTACCAGTTCGGGTTATACGCTTTAAGTACTAATTACGCTAATGGATTAGGAATTGGGAAGGTACCCGCATTTGCGTGGAGGGAGAGTGGAAAACCATCTAGGAAAAACCACCCCCAGTTCACCCGACCGAGATTCGAACCTCGATCTCCCCAACCTCACCAGTCGGGCTAAACACGACAAGCGCGTTAGCCAACTATGCCACCGAGGCGGGTGTTACAGCTGTAAATATCTTGTTTTTCATATTATTGTACATTCCCTACTGGGACGTGTCTTGATAAGCACTACATAAACTGCAACGATGCAAACTAGACAAAGGTGGACTGTAACATCACTTATTTAGAATTTTTTTTAAGCATGAATAATAGTTCGTCCAACATTTATTTGAACAAATAAGAATTGACAGTATATCTGCTCAACACACATGTTCGCCCCCAGTGAGGACAAATATTGAACTTATATTTAAGGAACGACAACATTCTCATCGATTACTCAACTAATTAATTGTAAGCCATTAAATTCTCTTGAAAAATTTATATATTAAATCTTTCAAAAACTTTTCTCTTAGTTATTAAAAAATAATTTTTGAATGTAACTACTGTTATGGCTTGATGACTTTAATAATTAAAAGCGTGCAAGGATGACAAGCCTGATCAACCATTACTGTCAGTTGTTTCATATCAGCAGTTGTGTACGTGTATTAAGCTATGTTGGTATAACAGAGATTGTTTTGCCTAATAGCGCACGCAGACTATTGATATAAATAACCTGTGAGGAAAATATCCTACAGCTTGACTCCATGTTCGTTACGTAGGAGTGAGCCTCACAAAGCATCTTGAAAGTCTGAGTTATTTAACAACCGCGCATAGTCGAGCAGTCATGTGTTCTACACTAGTGACTAGTCCAAGTTATAAACACTAAGATATGTCAGGGAGCAAAACTCATGAGTAAAGTCTCTGACATAGTGAGGGCCTTTTACAAACTCTTTCAACTTGTTCTAAAATGCTACATCACATTTATACACTCTTATGGAAATTAATCTATTTCATTGAACAAGATCAAAACGAACCCAACCATTAGTTGCCGCCGCCTAACCCATGCCACTAAGCCATCCTGACGATTAGGCCCTCGACACTACTTTAGTTGTTTTTTTAAATAAACAATAAGATAATGTCGATAATTTCACGGCAGACTTCCGGCACGACACGGCCTTTGAGAACCACTGCAGTAGATAGACAAGCTTCTAACTGAAGTGGTCTAGAGGTAAGGTGTCAGCCTTCTGTGCTGGTGGCCGGGGTTCAATCCTCGGTCCCGGCACAGATTTATCTGATTACCAAACCCTTCCTTCACCTCTGACAAGACATATTGTGAATGTGGGGAATGCCAGGCCTCCACCGTGGTTCGGATTCCACGTTAAACTGTAGGTCCTCCATTTCATTTCACAATCACCCTACCATTTCACATTAACGTAAGTGCGTATAACCCGAATGGAAAGTAAGACGCGGTGCTAATAATAATAATAATAATAATAATAATAATAATAATAATAATTCTAACTGAACCAAAGGGGTGGACTAAAGTTATAAGAAGTCCACAATTTAATCGAAGCTCTTTCTCTTGTGACTTGAGGTCCGCCTGATTTCACTGGAAAGAGAAGTGAAGCTTAGATGGAAGAAGCGGGCGGACCAGTCCTTGATGACTAACAAGGAACTGGCTGTAAGGAGACCCCACACGTCTGTGTGACATGTCAAGGTCATTATAAACTCAACTACGGAGAATGTACCGTACCGGTAACAAACCTGGCCACCAGGGTAGGCCGATGCAGTGCCGAGCAACAAGGGCGCATGTGTAGTGTGCCCTCCAGCTGTTGTTTTTATTAAAGAGCTATTAGTAGAGACCGTGATTTGGCGTCAGTAAAATAATTCTAGTTAACTAAAAAGTTATGTTTCTTTATAAAAATTCCCCAAATAAAATATTTAATTTTGGTTAAAACTGGTAACAAATCAATGGCGGCTGTCTAGGTAAGCGAAAAAGTATCAGCCGGTGTCAGGCCACAAGGGTTAAAGTACAATGATCTGTGTCGTTTTCTGGCACTTGGTCTTTATTCTTTCTGAGCTTATGCCCCCTTTAGCCCTTCACCTACAACCACTCTTTGTCATATATATAAGAAAGAGGAGGGAAAAACCACTAAACTTATCTCAAGGTAAATAGGGTAGCTCTCAAATATTTTAACATTTTCTAATGTGAGCCTATCGAAAAATCACTTTGTTAGAACAAGGATAAATATAAAGTCCTTTTACATCAAGCCTTTTCTCATAGCTTTGCGAATAGGGTTAAAACTAAAAAGTATATTATTAATACATGCGACTATAACCGTAACTAAAAAAGTACAATAGCTTAGTTATTTAATCCATCATAAATTAACTTTGCTGTCAACAGGCCGGGCACGTAGCTTGAATGAAAAGTTCGTTAAATCTGGTTTATAGGTGATGAGGCCTTGGTTCGAATCCCGTCTGGGTGTACTGAGAGTATTCTTTCATAAATTGTTTTCTCCTATCCTCCCACGTATATTCGGCTACATTTCTTCTCAAGTCCAACTTCATCTAATAAAATCCTAAATTGTTACACACATTTAAAATAGGGTTCTTTTCAGGATACGTAAATACACCTCTTCCTTTTAAAAACCTTAATTATCTGCTTGCTGGTGGTAGAGTTTCTTAACTTCTTTATTTATCCAAGCGCGATATAAAATAACTTAATTATGTACAGAGAATGAGGGTTTTTTACTTTAATATTTTATTAATTTCATATTCCATTTCTTCCTCAGCCATGCTCACTCAAATATCCTATATTTCTTTTTCTTAGATAAATATTTGTTTTAAGGTCAATTCACCCCACAGTACGTAGCAACTTTTTTTTAAAAGATACAGTCCCATTATAATAGAAATACCTTTATCCAACTTCTAGAAAAGTTACTATCTCTATTTTCACTTATTAATACGTCGAGTCACACGAAATACTGTTATCACTTTTGACTTTTGATAAATATTGTCAATACCTATAAAATACACTAGTAAAATAGTAAAATATTATCAATGTTGGTTGCGTTTTTTTATGCAGTCTATAAAAGGTTCTTCTTATTAAAATACGGCTATATCAATGAATGTACCCGCCGAAGACCACGTTATTTAGAGGGAGCTAAAAAAAAAATACCAACTCGGAATCGTAGAAATTTAGAGACTTCTAAAACAACCCATTCCTAAAGTAAATATTGAACTAAAACTAATTTGAAAATATGGAAAAGCACCAATTTGTATTTTAATATTATTCCGGCACTCGTCTCCAAGAGGCTAGGTTAGATTAGGCTAAGGTATATGATATAGTGTTCGTAGCTTTTTATGGAAATCCGGTAGATCCTTTTCACGATTCGATGGGCAAAATTCCAGTGAAGCTATACAGGATTTTCCTTTTCCCCCCTCCAGAAATGTTGGAATTTTTTCAATTCTGAATTGGTACGTGTCAGTCGTCTCCTTATTTTGTATTACCGTTTTGGCAGAGGGAAGTCGTTAAACTCAAGAAATGGCTAACGGGGACACTACATCTGCTAGCTGTGAGAATTCTTAATAGTTCTTCTTTTCTTTATTTTTTGTGATGGCCTTATTTTATGAGAACGGATACCATAAAAATAAGAGATAGAAATACAGGGTTCATCCAATACTGAAAACAATAGAAGACGAAGGTGAATCTTAACTCTGTTTAATATATGTTAAAAGACGGTGCGAAATTCTTAAAATAATAAAACTGAATGTGTATTTATTCCCTGATCTGGATGTACAGAGATAATTCACAACAGAATCTGCCCTTAGACTACTAGAACGACGCTTCAATGAAAAACGATCCAGACATAAATAATATAGGTCTACAGGATCGGGTTAATTCGAAAAATTGTATAGTTTGAACCTAACATGATTCCCCGTGAAAACTACTATTCAAATAAATGGTCAAAATAACATTTAATTCGAATTTTAGAAGTACAAAATTTGGTTAATTTAAAGCCTCTACATATATTGTTGATTTTTTACTTTCTCTTGACACCTCGGATCATAAAAAGAATTCGAGCTTGAGATTTTGATAAATTTTGACGTTTGATGACCCCCTTAAACCAAAAGGTTTGTTTAAACGATGCCATCTGTCTGTACCTCGGTCTAGAACCAAAACTATTTCACCAATCGGGCTAAAACTTGGTGCAAAGGGTTTTCATAAGGTCTCCTTCCCCCCCTCATATTCTTGGATTCAAATATATAATCCTAGATTTAAGGGTAGTGTACAGAAGGGCAAAAAAGGAAAAAAAAAAGCTATTTTCTTGAAACTTGCCAAAACTACTTTGATTTAATTTTAAATCTACACACTGTTTATTAATACAAATAAGATTGCATGTCCCATTTTCTCGTGAAAATGACTTTGCGGGTACTTTACATAAGCACATTTTCATCATTTCACCGCAACTCTTTGAGATATGAAATAACTTATATTGTAGATTCGTAGTAGTAGGCCTACATTAAAGATATATATTTTTTATTTGAAATATATTTTTATAAACCCAATAGCTACTGAGCTATAATCAAATATATATATATATATATCCAGGTTTTTGAAAATTAATTTGATTCTTATGCTCTTTGGTGTACAAAGATGTTTCTCTTTAGTTTTTTTTTTGTAACAGTGCTCCTAATCCCTAATGAAGTAGCACTGTCTATTATTTAATTTATGATCTTTGGTGTAGTGTTTCTCTAATCTGTAGACCTACTATTTAGTTTCACAAATCTTACGAAATGTTAGTAAATGTCTATTTTAAGATAAAAGCGGGAGAAAGAAAATGTGTGCGGTGCACCGTACCATTTATTCGAGTTTGTACGCATTTCAAACCTTTCTTAACAATCTTTATATTAAATCATCCCATATTCCAAGAATGCCAAATGAGGTTAAGGTTTGCCTAGTGACGCGTAGTAAAGGAGAAAGCATGGAATTCTGCACTAGCATCGAGGGGGCTTTCATCTTTTATGATTTAGTTCCATAATTTTCTTATGTCTATTATTCCAAGTATTTTTAAATTTTATGTTTACATTTTTCTTGTTTTTTTAATGAATGTCTAAAATTTATTGTGTATGTGTTTTATATATAGCATTTATAAAATGTGTATATGTTTATGTGAAAATATTTTGATGATATTGATTTACTGTCTACCAGATACCTAAATACTCATAAAAATTGTTAATTTGAATTATATATGTTTCAAATGTTTTTTAGATATCATTTGGACTTAGAACAAAAAGGTTCTCATGTATTCTATAGCTCCGTATCCTAATACCCTTACAGACATTCTGACATTTAATTACACTAATGGGATAAGGATGAAGAAGATAGAATTTTGAACAAGTGCGCCCTAATTTTCGTTGAACGAGATGGAGGGGGTGGGGTGGGGGTGACTATCCTCAGTACAACTCATCAATGATTCGAACCCCATTCGTCCCGTTACTTTTAAACCAGACTAGACGATGCTTATGCGAGTATTACCAAATATTTACTGCCATTAATATATTACGTAATTCGCTACTCTATCGTGGTTTTTCTTATTAAATTGCTTAAAAATTCATTTTTCAAAAAACACATACTGTATGTTAATTATAGCTTACAACACAATTGATGGCTTAATATAAATGGTATGGATGAGGAGATTACTTTAGAAGATCTACACCCACACCAGTTTGAAGAGAATATGGAAAAACCGCAGTGATAAACCACAATGTAAAAACCACGCCTCTGTAAAACCTTTCTGCTAACGGGGTAACCTTATATTACACATTATACCACGCGGCCACAGATACATATTAAATAAATGTAACTATTATTAATATAGTTATATTATCAATTAATATATTATATAATAATAATGATTATGATTATGATTATGAATATGATAACAATGATTAAAATGGTAATAATAATCATAGTAAAATTAACGATGATAATAATTTATTAATGTTGATGATAGTGATAAAATGATAATACGACCAAAAAAATATTATTTTTACTGGGACCCGAACCAAAGTTTTCCCCAGGTACAGTAGTCACTTATCATCCGAAGAATTGCGAACACAAGATTAAGACGAGCCTTGTTAAAAAGCTACCAGTGAAATGTTTCACCCAATGAACAGCACTTTTACCAGTCACGGTCACCGCCAATATCCACAAGTCACCGTCTGTATCTAAAGCAGGAAGATATTTATACATTCGAAAGAACAATTTACATTTTAGATCCAACATTCACAAAATATCGCTCTGTATTAATCTGCCTCGCAATTTAACTTGTCAGCGAAATGAATTCAGTTTACATCTTGTTGGACACATTGGTGACCTGGTGGTCTAGGGGTAAGGTGTCGGACTTCTATGCTGGGGGCCGGGGTTCAATCCTCGGTCCCGGCACAGATTTATCTGATTACCAAACCCTTCCTTCACCTCTGACAAGACATCTTGTGAATGTGGGGAATGCCAGGCCTCCACCGTGGTTCGGATTCTATGTTAGACTGTAGGTCCTCTATTTCATCTAACAATCACCCTACTATTACACATTAGCGTAAGTGCGTATAACCCGAACGGGCAGTAAGACGCGGCGATAATAATAATAATAATAATTTAATAATAATAATTATAATACATATTTCTAAGGCGGATGAATACAGAGTTGTGTTTGTAACTTAACTGTCAGAAATGGCCAAAATTACCTCGAATAACTTAGAAAGATATTTTTTCTAGAAGTTGTCCGCTAGAAATGTTTTACTTTACTTCTCCAGTAGAAAATGTTTCTATACGTATGGACCTCCCTAGGGAGGGTCATTAACCTCTAGGGGTCCTAAAGCCACTCTGCCACTTAAATGCTCTGCGCAAATAATTTAAGGTGGTGTGAGGGAAGGGGTTGGGGTGGACTCGGAAATTAAAAGTCCGTATTTTTACAGTTTTTATAACGGGTTTTCTTTTCGTTGAAATAGAATACACATTGATTCAATTGGTTCTATAATTATTGGTCAAAGGTATCCTAGGCTAGTCAACAGGTACTTTAAAATGTATGTCGACGGTAATAATTCCGGGCAACCTGTGATTAATTCTAATCTGTTTTATTGAGTGTCTGAAAACACATAGGCCTACTAATTTTGCACAATTAATTTATTTTCTTCTGGCCGTCTATAGTTTACAGTGAAAGGTAAATTCCTAATTTCACAAACATATATATTTTGGGCATGACTAGAATCAAAACCTTAGCTCAGAAGTCAGATGTGTCCCTGAATGAGATAATGTGTTGGATTTTATTTGGTTGAGAATTCAAATAGTAATAATAATAATAATAATAATAATAATAATAATAATAATAATAATAATATACGTGCTTCGGTAGCCACATGGGCGGGCCTGTTGATGATTGAGTGATAGAGGTTCGACTCTTGGTTGGGTCTACCGAGGGTGGTTTTTCCCAAATGGCTTCCCACTCTCCTTCCACGCAAATGCGTATACATTACCTCTAAAATGCTTCCTTTCTCATCCCTACCCCATTAAAGTAATTATAATATATGCTTATAGCCTGAACAGTTAGTAAGACGCGGTGATTAAAATTCTGTGTATTTATAACTTGGCCAAGAGTTTACTATTCCTCTTTGATTATATTGATACAGACCCATTTTCCCTCTCATTCAGAATAAAGAAAGAAGGGAACATGGACAGAGTAATAATAATGGTAGTAATAATAATAATATCCTCTTTATTTGTGCAAAATTAGGTCCAGCACCTTTTCTTACACACAACCCACCAATTCTGATCGATTTAACTTGAGGTTTGAATTTATATATTTCTCCAGGTGAATTCTAGCATCCTTTTTTTTTCTAATGCACCTCCTCATCACGATTTTATCCATCAGAGCTTAAGGTTTTATTTAAAAAAAAGTCTTAACCATAAATTGGTGATCTTGTAGATACGCCAAAACAGTCACAAAAACTATTTCGTCCATATCAAACATAATTGTTTTGTTTTAGTAGAATAAAAATTACGTACCGCAGTTGCTAATAGGCTATATCTTCTATAGGCATATGTTTTATGTATAAAAATATAATTTAAGCAATTTAAAATCTTGCATGTGAATGTCGATGATGATCTTTTAAATAATGTTTTGTGAAATGCTAAGTTCTAGCCGCCTTAAATTACGTGCAGTACCCGACTGCTCTGTTGTTTCCATGGTTGCTGGGAAGAGGGAGGGAGGGAGGAACCTTGAAATGTACTCGGGCAGTCCTCAGACCTACCTTCTTCTTGACCGCCTCCGCTAATGGCCGAAGCGTGAGGAATTTTGTTCCTCCATTAACCGGTATACTCTGAGCATAAAAGATACAAATAGAAAAAAGAGCCAAGCTAGTGAGATTGCTTTTTTTGAATCTTTTATAAGCATTAACCAAACCTCGTGAACGAGTGGTTAGAGAGGTCAATTACAAATATTTTGAAAATCTGGTTCGAACCTGAGTGGTTTCTTAAAACTAAATTAGCATTCATTAGTGTTGGGTTGAATCCAATATTTAAAGAACCTAAATAATATAAAACCCGATTGGTAGAAAGCTAGCGCTTGTACAATTCTGCATGACTATACTCATTTGCAGGTCCATTTGATAGGCTCGGATAAATAGAAATTGTCGCTGGTACTAGCCCGATTCAAAAACATCAACCACCTACTCGGTTCTATATCTCAAGAATATTTGTTTCGTTACCGTACGATCAGCTATAAGAAATATAATATTATTATTTATTATTATTGGCACCGCGTCTTACTACCCGTTCGGGTTATACGCTCTTACGCTAATGTGTAATGGTAGGGTGATTATGAGATGAAATGAAGGACCTACAGTTTAACGTGGAATCCGAACCACGGTGGAGGCCTGGCATTCCCCACATTCACAAGATGTCTTGTCAGAGGTGAAGGAAGGGTTTAGAAATCAGATAAATCTGTGCCGGGTACCGAGGATTGAACCCCGGCCGCCAGCATAGAAGTCTGACACCTTTCCCCCTAGACCACCAGGTCACCAGAAATATAATAAAAGTGATTTACGGCAATCTAAATGAGTGTTTTTAGGGTGGCTAGTAGCAGCGAGACTCCCATAAGTAATACATTGTGCTATCCTTCGCCAGCTTATCAACTGAACCTGCAAATAACTATAACGAAGTTGATGAGATGAAAATGATCAATAGCTAAGCATCCCCAGCAGCATATACTATCATATTTGTAAAATTAAAAAAAAAAAAATTATGACTAGAATCCTGCATAGCTCAGTGGTAGAGCATTTGCGGGCTAAACCAAGGGTCCCAGCTTTGGTTCCCATGTCCAGGTGTAATTTTTCAAAAATTTTCAGAATATAAACATAAGATGTTCATTTTGAAATATTAATTTTAAAGTAACTCGCATTGGTGGGCACGTGGTCCATATGTCATGCTTGTTTAGTTTGGTCTACCGGTGACTGGGAGGCTGGGGTTGGAATCCTTGTGAATATACTGGGAATGTTTTTTAAAATTAAATACTCTCTTTCCACGGAAACGTGGGTAGATGTACTTTAAATTAAACCATACTCATTCCTACCCTATTAGCGTATTTAATAAGTAAGTACCTTTGTCAACCGTCATCTGGCATCACATAGAGGCATATGCGTCCACTGTTGTAAAATGCTCTGTAATAACTTGTTACATGAAAAGCGTGTGTGTGTGTGTCGTTCTAATTCTGTATTGATTTGTTTTTCCACACAACATAATAACTATAAAAAAATCATGATAAGAAACTTAAAGATCCATTTATCCACTAGGAAATTAAATAAATGGATAGCCAGCTGTTTTAAGTTTTTGTCGAAAAGCATTATGGGTCAACATACATATCTGCTAGCATGTGAATTTCTGGACCACTCGAGAATCTCCTTTCAACGTTCGGTGAACGTGTGAAGAGTCAGTCACTCTAACCCCTCGCCCACGAGGAAGGGCTGGGATACCGATAGTTTGGGGTTAATAATCCCTAAATAAGATTGTGTTTGATTTGATAAACTAATATTTTCAAGTCGTGTTTAAAAGATAACTAAATTCGAACGACAGAACGCACACAAAAACTATACAGCCCACACTGACGAGCACATTCTACACGTAGAGCAAATTTATTTTGCTTAGTCGTTGATGGAATGTTGGAGTTTGAATCCCAGTCAACTGAACTGTGTTATACTAAATGGTTTATCACACTATCCCTCCATGCAAATACAGAAACATTTCCACCTAAATGGTACCTCCCTTATCCTTCCCTCATTGGGTTAGTTAATGTAATAATAGATGGATAGTGTGAATGGGTACCCGATAGAAAACCAAACAACAAATTTAATATATAGCTCGAATGTAATGTGACGTCAAAAATGTCAGTGGATGCCTAATTTGATTGAAGAAATGAAACAGAACTTTCCTTGAATGCAGTTAACGGAATTGTTCAGCTTGCGTGGTTGGGGGTGGGGACAGCTAGTTGCCTGCCATCTTGCCATGGACAGGAAGGAGGAGTGGAGGAAGGACGGTTGACAATAAATCAAATTATCAGCCCTTGGGGAGGTGGGAGGGTGTGCAGGTCTCGCGGGCACATCACGTGATGCCAGATGACGGTTGACAAATGGAAGCTCCTGTCAGTTCCGCCTTGTGGAACGGGTGGCCGCCGCTGATCGCGCTCTGGCAATAGATAACCAGAGAATAAAAGTAATTGATGGGGAGGATACACAGCTCTCGTTTACATCCATTGGTTTTTTTTCCCTCCAACGGTTAAATTGGGACATTCTGCTTCGGTGGTCGAATGGTCTAAGGCGTTACTATCGCAATAGACCGGACTACCGATGATAAGGAGACCGGAGTTTGAATCCCTGTCTGATATACTGAGGGTAGATTTCCCATTGTGTTTTACCCTCTCCCTCCAAGTAAATGTCGGTAAATATCTTTTAAATCCGATCTTCCTATTCCCTAACACATTAGCATTATTTATATATATGCGTATAGCTCGAATGTAGTCAAGCTGCTATAGAATTGAAAATATCCTTCTAGAAAACCCTAGTTTAATATCGTGTGTTGGTAGTATTTGCCAAATTGATCAAAATGCCCATAATCAACCAGGTTTGGAGCACGATTAGACTTTTGCAGCTTCATAAAATATTATAAATTTTGCATTCATCTAGGTATTGGGTCAGTATTATTTAGGAACTCATAGACTCCAGCCAGACATTTTGCAATTAATGTATATATTTAGGCCTACTAGTGGTTCGTTGTAGTGATGACAGCAGATTATTACACTAACATGCGTTCTAAACTTTTTTCTAGGTAAAGATCTCTCTTATAAGCCCTCACTCGACTTTCTATTTAAAAGTTTACTTTTCAAAGGTTCTCTACACAGAGAAAGTGAAAGTGTGTTTGTGTTTGTATGAGTGTGTGTGCGTGAGAGAGAGAGAGAGAAAGAATGCGTGTGCTTAGTTCAACCTAGGTATTAAGAATATTCATGCCTAATTCCTTTAAAATTGGTAGACGCACCTGAAAGTTATCGTTGAACAAACATTCGGACAAACACACAAGCAAAATGGCAAATGGTCAAGTTAAAACAGGACTTCGCTACTCTCATTCAACTACACACTTACTATGGCTTAATCTAGCCGATGATGGTAATTGTTTAATTTGTTCTTCATAACTGTAGTTGCTATCCATTTAACTATGCTAGGCCTAGGTCGCAGACAAGGGTACATCAGATCCTCAGCCTTACGGAAGTTTCACTGCTCTTCTTGAGCTAGGTTGAAAAAATCACTTCCAAATTTGCAGTTGTTAAACGACTCACTTTTAACAGGTTTATCATATAAGGTAATTGGAATGGGCAGCTTTGTGGAAGCAGACTGATTGACTCAAAATGGATTCTCTCTCTATAGTGAAATCATGTTAAAAAGGAGCTTTTTTTAAAAAAAAAAATTGCTCATTGATGACGTACATCACATTGGCAGTCGTTAATGCTACATTTTTGCTCATATTTGACCGAAATTTAGAGATTGTGCTATAAAATTACTCAAATTATAGTGATTTTAATGTGGCGGACAAAGCTTGATGTTAAATAGCTAGTTATGGCTATAAAAACATGGTGATAAGGTGAATGTCAAGGAATTTCGTCAGTATTTGTCTATATAATGGTGGTAATAAAAACTATAAAAACAAATTGCAATCGCCCAGAATCTAACCATGGTCTTACGATCCTGTGAGTCGCTCTAACCAAATCCCATGCCCACCTACTCGAAGGCGCAAACATATTCAAAAATTACCCGCATCGGTTGTATAATGGTCTAAGGTGTCATTCTCACAATATGCTGGAATGACCTAGTTGGGTGCACTAGGGTGTTTTAACTTTCTCGGTATCTTATAGTTAGCGAAAGTATTGTGATCATCAAAAAATTCGAACTAGAGATTTTGATGAATTTTGAATCCGAAAAAGTGTTTTTTGAATTTACGTCTGTCTATACTTCGGAGTAGAGCCTAAAATATTTTACCGATCGGGCTAAAACCTCGTATCTAGGGTTTTCATAGGGCTGTCTCAAGGGATTTTTGGAATTGAATATCCAACTCTAAAATTAAGGGTAATTGACTGAAGGGAAAAAGGAGAAAGAATTGATTCTCTCAAAATCAGCTCTAACAATTTTGATAAAATTTCATTTCCGAGGACCAATCAATATTTAAAACAAAATGGCTACTCTTAGTTTTTTCGGCAAAATTACTTTATGGGTTCTGGTTTGATGTGTAGCTTCTCATTTTTTAAATCTCATCTCCGAAACTATTTGAGATATGAATTACTTATCATTACAAATATGTAGGTATATTTATAATACAACATTTTTATCTGAAACATAACTTTATAAAACCAATAATCTTCAATCTAAGCACACATATACATATTTTTTTAACTTTCGAGAACTAAAGGTTTATTGCAACCGTCAAAAAAATCTAATCCGATGTGTTGACGGATTTCGACGTTTCATGACCCCCCCGAAACCTAAAAAGTGGTTTTTGCAATTCCATCTTTTTGTATGTCTGTTTAACCCTAAAGTTAAGAGTAGTTTTTATAAAGAACGAAAAGAGGAAAATTAGATTTTCTCAAAATCGGCTCTAACAATTTTGATTAAATTTCGTATCTAGGCGTTTATTAAGATTATAAACAAAATGGCTATTTTCTTTTTCCCATGTTAATGACTTTTAGGGTACCTTACAAACGTGGACATTTCCGTATCCCCACAACTCCTTGCGATACTAAATAACTTATCATTGCAAAAACTAGTACTATTAAAAATAAAACACTTTTATATGACATATATTTTATAAAACCAAAAGTTTCGGAAATATTGGCAAATATATTAATACAATTTTGTGAGCTTTAGTTGTACAGAATTACTACTTGAGTTTTAACGAAATAATTACTAAATTAAATCTTCCTCGTCCTTAAGGGTTCATCCATAAATCAAGTAACGCGGTTTTTCTTATTATTTTTGATCCTTCTACCCTATATGTAACTACAAGGAGACATTTAACCTGACTTATTTCCCCTCCAACCTGTGCTACCTACGTAACTTTTCACACCAAAAGTGAATGTCACTATATCATAAAACATTTCTTGCAACTTAAAAGAGGCATTCAAAATCCATTTTAAGTCCTGATTATAAATTATTTCAAAAAGTGAAAACTTATATTATTTTCAACACTAGAATTCAAGTGCATGACTCTGAAACTTAGTATCTTATCTTACACGACTAAAATACATCCAGGATGTTCGAAAATAAGATGCTTAGGAAGATATTTGGTAAAAAAAAAAAAGGGAATGAGGTTATTGAAAAGTGGAGGTGATTACATAATGGTTTGTTACATACCGTGTACTCATCACTAGACATTGTTAGGATAGTAAAGTCTTGTAATTTACCGTGGGAAGACCATGTAATGTGAATGGAAGAATTTATAACCGTGTAGACTGACAAACCCAATGGGAAAACCTAGACGCAGATAGAAGTATAACATTAGAATAGACCTAAAAGAGATAGTGCAAAATAAGGTGTATTGGATAGAACTAGCTCAAGATAGGAATAGCTTGCTCATGATGGGTATAGGGTGTAATGAGGTGGACTGGATATAACTCAAGATAGTTATAGATGGCGTAATCTTGTCAGTGCGGCAATGAAACTTTGATTTCCTCATGCCATATTGCATGTAAGTAGGTAAGAATGAAATTAAGTATACTATACGATATTTGTTGCGTAAAAATAACTGTTATGTACCCTCCCCCATTTAATAACATGATACATTAAGTATCTAAGCTCTTCCCCACTCCACACCTTTCAACAGTGCTACGAGGTTAGCCTCTAAAACTTCGTAACCTAAATAGTAGATAATATGTCTATAGCTCGGAACGGATGATAAATAAGACGTGGTGACAAAAAAAAAAAAACTGACGCCGAGTGATACGAACGAGTGGGTTTAAACATCTCCCTCCTCTGCATCCGAGTCAGATATAACTGGGCCGTTCTCTCGTGGCCAAAGTCAACAAGTCGTCTTGTCGTAGTTGCGAGCTCGAAATAACTCCTCTCATGTGTGCAGCTTGCATGTGCATACGTCTCTTCGACCTACGCACGCTGCGTTTGTTGAGCAGAGGACGCGGATCTCACAGTTCCGGTAACTAGCCCGAACCTATTATGAAGGGAAACTTGTCAACATTTTGGTGGTTGAAAGCTGAATATTGTTCCATTTCAATATGTTTGCAATACCCAGAAATATATTATGAGCAGGGCCTGGATTTTTATAGCTTAAAAATCTTCAAAAAATTACCTAAAAATACAAACAAAAAAAAACACTTCTAATTTTAAAGAAAATTACATAAAAGCATGAACAAAAACAAATAATATAATAAATACATGGCTAAATCAAACACGCACTTTGCAAAATATTGGGGGGAAAAAAAGCTATGATAAACATTTAACAACTTAACAATTGCAATCTTTTGATTATAATATTGCTTTACAAAATAATCTTAACACAAGTAATAGCTATCCGCTTCCAACGCAACACACTACAGCTTAGTTACATTGTATCACCAGGAATGTGTATACTACAACCAAACAAGCAAAGAGGATACAATCAGTAGTTCACTGCCTACATTATCTTCTCATACCGAAAACTGTGTTGGAAACATTAATGATTTAGTAGGCCTATTTATGCATTTGCAAAATATCAAAATATCTCTATCCAACATGAATGCCTAAAAATACTCAAAAGTCCTTAGAAACTGCTTAAAAATGACACAAACCAGTAAAACATGACCCGCCTTAGTGGCGTAGTTAGCTAACGCACTAGTTTAGTGTTGAGCTTGACTACCGAGGACGAGGAGATTGAGTTTCGAATCTCGGTCGAGTGAACTGAATGTGGTTTTCCTAAATAATTTTCCACTCCCCCTCCACGCAAATCTGGGTTCACTTCATTTGGATTCAACCTTCCCAATTCCTAATCCATTAGTGTAATTAGTACGTAAGCGTATAACTCGAACGGATAGTAAGACGCCATGCTAAAAATAAATAGTAAAACACGAATTAAAATTCTAAAATGTCCAAAAAGTTACCTGTAAAATACACATTTCTGCAACCGTAGAATCATGAGCAAAATGTATATGTACGTGAACTTTGTCTGTAATGTATCAAGAATATATGACATGTCATTAAAATCCGTGCTCTGACTATGAGGAAGGGAGAAAGTGAGGAATGTAAGCTATACTATCGCCGGCTCATGGGTAAATCCCTCATAAAGAGACGGCAAGATCCATGTTGTAGCAATTATAAAGTATGTTTATTTGAGACACCATCGGGGTCGAAAGTACTATGACTTTAAATGTAAGCTACTGGCCTAGTTTTGAGAAGGAACATAAAAGTATATTATACAATTATATGAGTGAGAGGGGGTATTTATAACAACCTCTTAAGTTCCACCCCCGTTTCCAACCCTCTTCCTCCATCCCTTGATACAGTTCTGTATCTAATGTCAGGCGGATCCAAACACGTTAATCTTGCTGGAAACTCATTTGAGGGGCTCTTGTATCCAATCCCGTGAGAGGCCTACAGTAACATTGAGTATTATGCAGTCGATTCTCCAATGGGCCGGTGGTAACTGAGTAACTGACAGCTAGCAGGAGATTTATATTGCAAACATTGGTTGAAAATCGATAGTGTCAACCTTTATGAAAATAATAATAATTTCTTAGTAATCAAATATTAGCGATCGAAAATGTCCATAAACCAGGATTCCTACGTGTCATGGCAAACCTGGAAAACTTGGAATATTAAAATATTTCTTCAAGACCTGGAAATGTTATGGAATTTCACATTTTTCAATTTTTTCCTGGAATTTTGTATGTTGTCCTTAAAATTCCTCCATCCCTTTTTTTTTTAACAGGACAGTAAATTAATGAAATGTAAAAACTAAATAACCTTTATTATATTTGTGACTAAGAAATAAAAGGTATGTAATTAAAACATTGTTAATAAATTAATTATTTGCAAATGATTATTTATTTGTGGTATTTAACATGCACTTTCCAAACCGATTAATTATATCTGCACGTGACTTTAGTTTATATCTATAACAGACACAACACCCAAACCTCAACTGTTAAACTCATCACTGTGTAAGGGGAATCCCACATTTCACCAATGTTTATTTGCTAGCGAGGTTAGGTTGTATTAATTATTTGAATAACCCATTGCGTCATGGAATACATGAAACAATTATAAACTGTGTGGAAAGATTCAGATGCAGGTGTAGGGGAGTTGGGAGCCTGCATTACTTTATACACTTGTCCTGAAGGAATTGTAGAAAATCCTTGAAAAATCCTTTAAATGTCCTGAAAAAAAAAATGCACGATTTTGTGTAGAGACCCTGATAAATACTTCCAATAATACTTCCCTAAGGATTATTGTATCATTGGCTATTTGGACACTTATTGTTGTTGTGCACGATAGTAAGTGAAGAATTATTATATAAAAACTTTTATCTTGTTGGTCAGTAAAATAAAGAAATGCGTTTTTAAAGCTTCGACAAAGAACAGTAATAGGCCTATGAGTTTCTAAATAAACGTTTTTATTTTGTAAACAGATGCGCACGTACACAACCGAAGAAACTTGGTATGAAGTCATCAACGACCCACAGTTTTAGCTTGTTCGCCATCTTAATTTATGAAAAGGACGCAGCCTTTTAGAAGCTCTTGGTTGTAAAGCTTATTTAAGTGAACTACAGCCACCGCCACTTTCACAAAAAATAATCATTCAAAAGGTTTATGTTTATAAGTTTGTGTTTCATTAATGTAAATACTGCTAAAAGAAAAACATAATTAAAAGCTTTTTGTTTGTTGTGAAAGTTTTGACTGCCAAACGTGACATATTGTCTTGCAGATCAAATGGTTTGGCAAATGGATACATGATAGTATATCTGGGAATTTTTTATGGCTGACAGTTACCTCTACTTCAATGGTGAGTTTTATTTACACCTATGACGCTGAAATAATAATATTAACAAGGTGCACGACAGTGCATTAACAGAGTGCTCTAGCAACGCCTTACATCTTTAACACGATACAACTTAGGCCAAACGCTCCCTCTAATTCAGCTCCAAAGAATGATACGAACGTAAAATTGTAACACCCTGCTTGGACCAATTTTGTAAATTAGAACATAAATGCTTTGAGGGGTTAGATTTAGTATATAACTTTGTTTGCATGGAGTGAATAGTTGAAAGATAGAGAAATAAAAAAAAAAAATTCAAGGCAGTAACAATATTGGTCAACTTTGTAACTTTAAGGTGGAGATGTAGGGAAAGCGAAAAAAAAAAAAAGCCAGCGTTTTTTACAGTTCTTATAGCCAATTTTTTATTGTTGCCAAACTAAATAAAATAATGCTTCACTAAAACATAGAGATATTCTTCACATGCTGGTATCAACAGTTGTTGAATATCTGTCTTGAGCATAGCAGCATTAGATGACAAACTTTTTAAATTAAGAGAAAAAAATGTTATTGAATTCCAGGACACCATTGACAGATATTCAATAACAGTTGAAGTCATAACGTGAAGAAAATTAATCTCTTTGTTTCTACTGGAAAAAATATTTGATTTATTTTGATCAAAAATATTTTTCCTAGAAGAGTGAAAAGTAATAATATATTATTGTATATAGTTTTCACTTCTGATTATCAACGGCATTTTGAATATAAAACTTCGCTAAACAAGGATTCTAGAGGGATCTGCACTTCCAATGAACTCCACGAGTCTTGAAAGTTGATGTGGTCGTGTACTCAGTTCCTCAATCCTAGTATCTTCGTGTATGGGAGCATCTGATTACCCTCTCCTTTGATCCTGTGTAAACCACCCCCCACCCCCACCTCCTCCTCCCAAGCCAAAGTAAAGACAGTGTTGTTTCAACTGACTTGTGATGTCATCGAGCCCCAGGTCACGTGATGCTTTTGTACCCTTCCACCAGGTAGGGGATGTCTGTTCTGCCTTGTGCGTTCCCATGTGACCCCGCCCTTCAACCCCCGCCAACACAAAGGAGGAAGAGCCTCCTCAACCCTTATGTTCATTATTCTAGATTTTACCTCTCTGTTCCTCGGGGTTATAAATGAACGTTGTTCATCAGAGAAGGAACGAGCTCTACGCCACAATGATGTGGATATTGTGTCGGATTGATGAATTCACGATTTAAGGGTACAGGAGAAAAGGAGGAGGTCCAATTTTAACTAGAATTAAGCAAGTACTTCCATCTGTTAGACACTCATGATTTCTTTCTCTTCATTGTATTTATTCAAACCAACTTTTTAATTAGCTAATTTAAAAAACAGATATAAAGTAAAATTTAAAATTTCACCTTTGAGATGCACTTGCTGTGCACAGGGGCTACACATTTTAAAATGTCAGCCCTCTCTGCGTGCGGTAGTTATCACGCAACGCTGAGGAGTGATGACAAGAAACACACTCTTATTTTATTAATATAGGTCGACCTCGGTGGTCTAAGGGTAAAGTGCTCGCCTCAAGTACCGATGTTTGTGGGATTTTTCTTGAGCGATAAAAAAATCCGTAGCACAACTTCCTTTGGAGGGGAAGTAAAGCCTCGGTTCCATGTCAGTTGTAACATGTACAAGAACCATGGAAGAGATATGTGAAAATAACTTTCCTGGCAAAAGTGTTAGGCCATTTCGCTCTCGCTCATAGAAATTCTCGTGTGTTGATATAATCAGTCAGTTCAGAAAGTGCACGTTAAATACCTCAAATAATAATAAAATATGAATATAGATTCGTATTCAATATTGTAGATACAAATTGTAAGAGTCCAATAAAAATTGGGTTTGACTGATCTCTAAAATATACGTTGGTTAACAAGATTTTCTCTCCTAACAATGAAGCAATCTGTTTGAATATATGCGGCACAAAAACATTCCAGCCGTTGCTTCCTTCCAGGATGGAATATTAAGCGCGCTAGTAAATGGTGTTAACTGTATGATAGACATAGAAGAGAATAGCGTTTGTCGAGAATTTCTCTTTTCCATTTGATTCATTTTATGTTTGGAAATTAAGTTTGTGGTGTATAATATTCCCTTTGAACACGACTTGAAATTTGATTCCATTTAAAAGGATGACACAATGGACTACTCCCGTGTGTACATTTCTTTTGGGATAATCATTTTGTTTTTAAACATGAATATCACATAAAAAACTAGTTCCTAAAATTTAAACCCGTGTGGAATCTTACGACGACGATACAACATAATAAAAACGAAACTTTATTTCTAAAATGTTAAAATCTGCAGATTATATTATGATCTGACGTATGAATAAATTAAAGTAGATCTAGAAGATGTTGTCACTTTAAAATGTCTACATCGTATAGTAATACTACTATATGTGATGGCTACGTCTTGTCTTATAATATTAAGGCCCACTTGGGTGGTAGTTTTTAGATGAAAATTGAATTTATCTCATTTATTATTTTAGTTCACTAATTTTGAAATAATCTTTACCTAAAATACTTATATTCAATTGATTAAAGCTCTTATAAATGGTTTCCAGACAGTGTTTATCAGAGTTTTAGTGATGTCGTACCACCAAATGGAAATTATGTGCACTGGGGGACCACTGGGGCCCTAGGATGGGAAGTTGAGGTTTAAAATTATTCCGAAAAAAAAGTTTAGTAACTCTATTTTAAGACTATAAATACATGGCAAAACGAATCTATTCCATTAAATATTTAAAATATTATATATTTACTTTGAATTAGTAAGTAATAGTTTTTTTAATCTTTAACATTTTAAAGCTCGTTATTTTTGATAAATTACTGTTCAGGTTTGTTGGCTTGAGTTGGTACAAACTTCTTTTTCTATATGACTTGTGTCTACCGAGGAAACAAATAGATCACAATATATACATAATTTCATATTTTATACATATATATATATATATATATATATATATATATAAATATAATTTCATATTAAATCTATTTAAATTCAAATGTTTGTATTCTATATTCCATTCACGATAGGTTTTTACCTGGATGACAGTTCGAAAATCATATGTTTAGGTTTTGGGTTGCCAACACTTGTAAAAGATCACAGTTTTGTTATAAATGTAAAGATCTTTAATTACCTGTTATATATTACATTTAAAATAACGTAAACTTAAGTTTTCTCATATTATTTAATTTTTTTAAATAATTTCTTTTTATCCAACTCGAAACAATATTTTAAACATAATTAAAAGTACTTATTTTTCGTTTTGGAACGTTACTGGTTTTGTGTAATATAGTGCACACATCAATATATTTTAATACGGGCATCGTATTTACTTGGAAAAGAGAAAATTGTTGTCATTTTTTTCCATACAATAAATGATATTATGATTATTTTATCGTATTTTGAAATTTTTAACTGAATAAAATATTTTCATCAACTGCGTGTCTGCATCATTGTAAAAAACGTGTTTACCGTTATGTTCAATCATATGGTTTAGATTCGTCAGCCGCCATTTTAAAGCTATGTTCGTTAGAAGTTTTTGTGAAAGTGGTGATTGTGAAAGTGGTGTTAATATTTTTTTAAGGGGAATAAAACTATAAATAAACTTTGTGTCCGACCTCAAATAAATATATAAATAATAAGTAGCCTAAATTATTATGGTTAACTATCACATTAATATATTACCATCGGTTTTCATTACAGTGATCCAAAATGATCGATGTCAGCTGTTGGCGTAGTGATATATTAGGGATTACTTCTAGTAACATTTTGAGCTGTCATCCAGGAAAACCTAGCTCATGAATGCCTTATATATTAAGGTGTGCGAGATTCCCACATTTTGGGATCCCCGCAGGAAAAATTAATTTCCCATTCCTGACCCGATTGTCTGGAAACATATTCTGTAATCCCGAAAATTCCGGTAAAAGTTCGGGAATTGCTTTTTTACCATATTTAATTTACTCTTAAACTTGCTTTTCATGTTTTCTTTAGTATATAAATATAAATATTTATGTCAACCTATTTTAGATCTAAATTTCGATTTAATATGTGTTTTATAAATGTTTATAATTTAATTAGCCTTATAGCAAAAGTATAAACAATTGCTTAAATTCTCAACTTTACATATATTTGTTTAAATTTCCTCTATTAGGGCCTATGTATCCATTTAACAAATTAAATATTGTCAGTGTTTTAGGGTACGTAATATTAGCAAATTTAGAAATAATTAGTTTTACATTTTTAATTACCGTTCTCGTCTCAAAGTAAGGGATTCTAAAATTCCCGTTCCCGATACGTGTCGATGGTTGATAGTTCCCCATCTCATCTCTAACCAAAAAAATTCCATCTCACATGCCTTTAATTCTGTGTGATCAACATTATTTAATTGATTGCTATTACGAAACTTCCTGGGATTCTGTGGGACCACTTGTTTGGCTTTCACGACCATACTTTGAGAAACACTGGACTAAAACGTCACTTTTACAATATAATAGACTGCTGATAGTGGGGAGATCGGGTTCGAATTCTGGTCAGGTGTACTGAGGGTGTTTTTCCCTATATGGTTTTCTACTTTCACCTACACGGAAACGAGGATACACTTACGCTAGATTTAACCTGCCTCATCCCTTATATATTGGACTAATTAGTATATAAGCGTATAACCCAAACGAGTGGTAAGACCCAGTGCTAAAAAACAAAAATACTAAGAATACTAAAAATACTAGGAATACTGAGAATGTTGAGAACACTGAGAATGTTGAGAACACTGAGAATAGTAGACATAGTAAAATACTAACACTATTAAGAATATTAAGAATACTAAGAATACTAAGATTACAACCCGAATCGTTGGGAAGGGTGAAAAGTGGCTGTGGCATCGATCTACACGGAAGGTTTGTGGAGTGCTACAGTATTAGGTCTTTAAAGTTTCAGATGACCGTATCTCAAAGTGTTTGCGAGAAGGGGGTATTGTGTATTCATGTAGTATTCCTTCTATGTGCTTGCAGGTGGACGCCCCGACACGAGAAATGGAATGAAGGAACCGGGACCATTCGGGGAACTGGTGAGTACTCTTTACCTACCTAATGTAGACTTGGGAGGCAGAGGGTTGCTGAGCGAGGATAGCCGCAATTGTTTCTCTTTCATCGCTAGAGTGGATTTAGGATGTGGAGGGCTGCTTAGCGAGACCAAATGCAATGGTTTCTTTTTCCTCGCTAGAGTGGACTTAGGATGTGGAGGGCTGCTTAGTTAAGATATAGCTGCATAATGTTAAAACTCCTTTCAATCGTCACCATATTTTTGCTCTTAGGTTTGAAAGTGAGACAGGTTTGGAAACGTTATATATTTGTTTGAAAATACACCCGTACCTGCCCTCCTATAAGATATTTTCATTTTGAGTCTACTATGGATTTATTTATTATTAGCTCATACACTTTTCAGCAACGTAATGTCTGCACACCCATGGTTACTGAACATTTGCATCTACGCATTATGATAATGTTGAGATTTTTCTATTTGAAATAATCTGATACTAAATATAATACTTTTTCTATTTTTAAATTAATTTATATAATAGAAATGAATATGATGGATAAGGGTAAGTGTATTTACGCTAACGTGGAGAGGGATGAGAATGTCAAAAGCAAAAATCACACGTGGAAAAAAGATACCCTGTACACCCAACAAGATTACGAACCCTAACATCAACGACGGCATTTTATGATACGAGTCTTAACACCTTAGGCTACGCAGAAACCGACTGAACAGATTCAAAATAAGTTTAGAATGTTTTAGACCAACTTACTACGTACGGTCTGTGCTTATATTATAACCCCGCATTCAGAGATGGTGAAAGCCATAATACCCGCTTCGGTGGACGCGTCGTCTTACGCGCTACTCTCATGTTGGACTAGACTCCTGAGGACGGAGAGATCGGGTTTCGATCCTAGTTGGGTGCATTGAGGGTGATTTTTCATAAATAGTTTTTCACTTTCCTTCCACGCAAATACGGACGCATTCCTCTCAATTAAACCTTCCTAATCCATAACTTATTAGTGTAATTAGAAAATAATCGAATAAACCGGACGGGTAGAAAGACTCGATGCTTAAAAAATCCATAATGCGTCCTCCTATTTTTAATACTAAAACAAGTTTCAAGTGTGACTCGGTAATCAATAACGTCTCCTTACAACGTGGTCGGATATAGTGGATTTATCGTTTTCTTTGTAGCTACGAACTTTTTATTGATCCTTTTACGTATGAGGATACTTATATAATTTTTGAGGTTTTCACTACTTCTCATAATTCTAATAAAACGTTTGATTTGAAATAGCAGCCATCACGTGGAGTCAACCAAACTTCTAATGGTATTACATCTTATTTTAGACGCAACATAAACAATTTTCATAATGATTTAGCCAGTGTCGATGCGTTTATAATCCTTACCTACTCTTTGGCATTAGGAACTTGAAAGTTCGTTGGCGCACCTACAAAAGTACGCTGTCTATCCCATTCTTAACTTAGGGTGTAATGAGTTGGACTGGATATCTTTCAGGTTCATTATAATGTTATCCTTCCATCAGCATCTAAGTCTTCACAGTGGTCTTTTTTCTTGGGGCTATCAGTCAGTACTCTGAACACGGTTCTAGATTCTCCCATTCGCACTGCATGTTCAGCACACCGTAATCTACGAGACGTGATTATCCTAACAATGTATTGTGATGAGTATAGATTATATAACTAATCATTATGTAACCACCTCCACTCCTCAATATCTTCATTCCAAAGTACCATGTTTCGCACCCATAGAGAACAACCGGTAACATTATTGTTTATATTCTGAGTTTAACATTCCTTAACAGCAGACGAGATGTCAACAACTTACTGATTTTACTCTTTTCCTAATTTACAATCTAACATCGCTCTTGCTTGTTAAAACTGTTCCTAAATATTATTTTAAACTCATTAATATTATTAATATAACTAATGATATTAATATATTCTATTTTTGTTTGCGTGTAACCCAAAAGGCTGGTAAGACGCGGTATTAAAATGCTCAAAAATAAATACATAATATTATTATCATTATTGAAATTGACATTATTATTACTATTATGTATTGTACGTATAACCCGAACGGGTAGTAAGACGTGGTTCTAATAATAATATTACGATTGTCAATATTATTATTGTTGTTATTATTGAAGAAAATTTTTCTTACACACTCGCAAAAATAGTTTTGAAACTAATATAATGAAATAGTATAACTTTGAAATGTTTTCCCCCCACGTGTTACACCCTCTGAGTGAAAGTAAAAATAGTCCATTAAAACAGGACACAGGCCGTTGGGAAGTGATCCCCACTCGCTTTGTGCTACGTTCTTTCTCTCTTTCTCTTCATCTCTCCACGGTTCACGGTGTTGCACTCAGGGGGTCAAGGGGCCACTCTTCGTGTGAGGCCCCTTCCTCTGACCCTCCCCGCTCCCTACCTCCTCAACCACCCAATCTTCACCTCCTCGTGAATACTGAACAGTGACTACTATCCATAGAGGACCTGTGCTCAAACACTTCTTTGAAAATAGCGCCAACAAAGGTTTTTGTTTGTTTTACGGCATCTCGTTCTACTACCCGTCCGGGCTATACGCATGCGCACTTTCTACGCTAATTTGATAGGAATGAGGAAGTTTGAATATGGAAGAAGTGTATCTAAATTTGCGTAGAGGGAGATTGAAAACCATTTAGGGAAAACTACCCTCTGTACACCTGACTGGAATTCGAACCCCGATTTCCACGTCATCGGCTGTCTAGTCTATTTCGAGAGTGATGCCTTATACCATTAAACCACCGAGGCGGGTAGTAAAGGCTGTTCGTAACCCGATATCCTCCTCAGTCATGGAGACTAGACAATGGTCGAGAGTGCTTCATCTCATTGAGTTAGGGGTCACGGGTTAGATTCACTGCAAGGCCGAAGAATGTAATCATTGACTAAATTTGGGCTCCCCTTTTACAGTAGTGAAATTGACCGCTGCGGGATTGAGCGCTATTGGTTTGTAGGTCGTATACTCATCTAATACAGCATTAAAGATTATAATATTCAAAAATTGGTCACTATTTTATAGAATATATAAAGTTAGGTTGGTGTACCCAATTTTTAATCTTAATCCACCGGAGATTAAATTCACCAAACTGTTTGAATTTTTGTGCCTGGAATAGTTGTGTTATATTTTGAAAAGTAACCAACACCCGCGATATCATGTCTTATGGACACGCAACTGTCATCGATTGACTTTATCATACGATTTAAATAATAACACCCACACCCTTGCAATAAAAGTTTGTTTTATTCTCTGGGAAATAAATTTAGAGTAAGTCTGAAAATTGTACTTTTTTTTTTTACTTAAAGATGATGAAAATATTGAATTTTCTGAAATGCGGCCCCGTCAGTATCTTCAGTTTTCAATGCGGCACTTTTGACCAAACGAGTTTACATGTCAGGGTTGCACTATGGCAATATCTTATAATTTTCACCATAGTGTTACGCCTCAAGATAAGCTTGCTACCTTTCAAGTTAAACGGATAGCGAATAAAACCGTAAATTCCCCCCTCTTCTCCTCCGTGTGGGCACTTATATGGTTTGGTGTTGTTGAGAAAACAAAGCAAATAGAACATATATATGTCCTTTTCTTTAAGGTACCTGGGATCACTCTCAGTGACTCCGAACACCTGCTCTAACATCAAGTGAAGACTAATAAAAGTTACTCCTTAGAGGCTCGAGTCAATAAAGTAGATCTAAATCAGAGGTGAACTGTTTAAGATTTCACATTCAAGCGATCCCTACATTCTTAGTTGAACAGGCCCGCGAAAAATTATTATTACGACCATTTTTATACATGGTTTGTGAATCATCTGATTATATCATCTCATGACTTACAAGCTAACGTAATTCTAGAACCACCAGACCACCACAGTTAATGCCTAGGTCATTAATACAACACTAAGGTGTAATCTTATGTACGTGAACTAAGGTCAGTATTTATGTGGGTTTTAAAGCAAAACAAAACCTTATTTGTAGGGCCTACATTATAAATAAAATATTTCTCACATTAGTTTAGGAGTTCAACACAAACCAGAACTGGATAATTCTCTTAGGAGACAAGAGGCCATACATATTTGAAACTTGTAGCAACACTCAACAAAATAAGTCATTTTAAAAAGAGCAAAATAAATTTAGAGTGTGAGTTTCTAAAAAAAGACGCCTACTGGTAGCTCGCGATCGATGGCTTAGCGACCCCAGTAATATATGAAGTAACGTTTGATGAGGGAAGGTGAACCTTATGGCTTGTATGAAGTAACGTTTGATGAGGGAAGGTGAACCTTATGGCTTGTATGAAGTAATGTTTGATGAAGGAAGGTGAACCTTATGGCTTGTATGAAGTAACGTTTGATGAGGGAAGGTGAACCTTATGGCTTGTATGAAGTAACGTTTGATGAGGGGAGGTGAACCTTATGGCTTGTATGAAGTCATGTTTGATGAAGGAAGGTTAACCTTATGGCTTGTATGAAGTAACGTTTGATGAGGGAAGGTGAACCTTATGGCTTGTATGAACTCATGTTTGATGAGGGAAGGTGAACCTTATGGCTTGTATGAAGTCATGTTTGATGAGGGAAGGTGAACCTTATGGCTTGTATGAAGTCAATGTTTGATGAGGGAAGGTGAACCTTATGGTTTATTAAAAGTTTATTGCAGTGGGATGTGAGGTACCGTACTTGGTTTCTGGGTAATTATAATCAATGTAAGGAAATCCTCTTAGGTCTTTGACAGATCAGATATAGAAAATATGCCATTTTAAATTGATTAAAAATATCAACATTTAAAAAAAAAGTTATTTAATAATGTAAACTATCCCGTTTCCCCATTATGTTAGTGCGTGCGAGTGATTGAGGGCATGTTAACCAGCTGTGACTGCAGCAGTCTCCTTTCCCGCGCGAGTAGTATCCTCATGACGTCACGTCAGTAGGACACGATTCACCTGACCGCCTCTACCTGTCCAATGTTGCCACATCTCCTCTCAGCGGCACTTCTGCGCAAGGTCGACCTATACTGACAGCACCCTCAACATAGCAGCACGAGGAAAGTGACTTGTTTTGCTCGTCATGGTATTTTGGCGTTTTTGTAACACGCGTCAAGGTACGTGAATATTTTACGGTGAAACCTCGCACCTTATTCCACTCATATCAGAAGAAATGTCTGTAGCTGCTAAAATACAGGTTGACAATAAAGTTTGTTATAGATTTGAATCATTTAGGGCTAGTTTTTTTAAATAGCATTTTTGTTTTTGTTTGACCTAGAAGCATTCAAGTTTGGTTATGAACCGCTACACACTTCAACAACGTGTAAGAAAAACATTAAATAATTGAAATTTATTGTTGGGCTGAAGCTTAGGGAACGCAAGAAAAGGTCGTTGTTTTATCATATTATTTTTTATATAAAAACATTGTTTTGGTCAAAATAAATAAAATATTTCTTTAGCTAAGCCGGTAGCGTGTTTGCCTACTAAACTAAAGGTACCGGATTCAATTCCCGGCCCGGCTGGAAATTGTATCATTGGTGAAATGTAGGTTTCTCCTTTCACAATTAAAAATTAATTTCTGGGGGCTAGGTGTTGTGTCTGTTCTGATTTAAATTAGTTTATAAGACATGTGCTTTTATAATCAGTCGGTTCAGAAAGTGCATGTTAAATAGATACTGTAATATACTATTATATATATATATATAACATACATAAATACAATGTTATATATTATATATCACCATGTGATTACATTTAAACTGTATGTTTCTACCGGAGCAATATTTTATTCATTTTGGCAAAAACAAGTTTTGCAATGAAAACTGCCAATACACTGATCTTTTCTCGCGTCCTCCAAACTTCCACCTTAATTTTGATAACTAGTCTTTATTGTAAAAAAAATCAGTACCTAAAAAAAACTTTATTTCCACCTTGTATATAGCGCTATTAGTTACGTAGACTATATTTATGTAGCCTAATTCCAGTAACAAACCAGTTTTTATTTTATTACCAGTGAGTTGGTTTTTACTGTTAACAACACTCATCTTAATTCTGTTTCTCACTAGTCGCACGTTATAATAACTAAGGCGTCACTTATTCTAGACTGGATTGATGTAGATGAGGAGATCAGGGTTCAATCCAGGTCTTATATATTGAGTTATTTTCTAAATTATTTCCTAGTCTACCTACATGCATCAGTAGATATGCCTGACCAGGATTTGAACCTCAACCTCCCTAGCAACGTCAAATCAGACTGTAAGAGCCTGACGTTTAGTCTGTGCTCCCACCGATACTGGTGATATCTTATCTCAATCTATTGGATTAACGGTATCAGGTTTTAGTCCGGTTCTGACCGGTGAATTGTCAGTTATGGAGCTGAACGTCATACTGTTTTACTATTAGGTTGGTTTGTAAGTCGTATTTTGATTAATCTGTGTTTTCAGAAAGTAGATGTTAATTTGACTTAACGATAATGAAATAAATGGCTTCACAGTCTCAATGGTGACCACTTTTGATGTAGTTTTCTGGAAATTTGACATTTGTTGAAAGAATTAATAGCTTATTCTATTCAAATTAAAGCGTCTAAACCAATGACACCTTACATATTGGTTGAAACTCAAAACTCTTCATTAATCCGATCTAATTCATCATATGATATAAATACATCTTCAATAACTAAGGGCGAGAAAAGTGAACTTTAATGAAATTTTTTTTAAAGAAAGAATGCTTAAGCTGCTTAGGTGAAATCTCTAACCATTCTTCTTCTGTGAATTTGTCCTGAGGTATCAATTAGACGTCTTCCACTTTCTTCGGCCCTAATTTTCTTCTTTCATCATTTTGTAGCTTTTCCCTTTCTTGATATATGCTAGCATTCCAAAACTTCTTCCTTCTACTATATACTACAAGGTAACAGGATGAATATAGTTAGTTATTAAATCAACAAGGATGGAGCAAGGATGTAAAATAAAACCCAATCACCAATGCACTCTGACGGGGATCAAACCTATGGTTTTCCAGATCACTTGAACATGACACAGTTCATCACTCTCTGTCAGTGACTACCTTCATCTCCTCTATCTACCAAAACCAAGATGATATCTAAAAGCAAGATTAATTATAAAGTTCGTGAGCCCCACTCCCTTTTAGGCAATAAAAAATACATATGGCGGAACTGTCTTACCACATTAAAATTGTAACTTTTATGACACAACCAGTTCTTTCACCTTCCCCTCCCTTTTTTTCATTATTATGCATATAGTTATTACTAAAGGTTTTTAACGTGAGTTTTCTAAACCTACTAATTCTAAAATTCTACCTTCTTAATCTTAAACACTATTCCAAGGAAATTTCATACCAAAACAGGCGTCACACGTTAAACGCTACGTAGCCGAGCTTACTAAGCTGATTGGTCACACCAAAATATTAATCTCCCCCTTCACAAAGCACTATGTTTCTAGTAGATTTTGTCAGTTTCCACTCCACTTCGTGTTTGTTAAGTCAAAATAGTTATCGATATATCTTGTAGTGAATCGAATTCCACCCGCTTGATTCCGTGGATTGATGACGGGGACAGTTACGAAACTGTTGACTAACAGTTGCTTTTATATTATTTGTCCAATCAACGATTAAAGACAAGAATATAGTGAATATGATAATATAATGAATAGCTTACACTTTAATGACGAAGAATTCAAGACATACTCTATATTTAGCCACAGACAGTTAGTGCAAGTCCTTCACTCTATAGAGATGAAATCAGGATATAGAATGCGTGATGTTTCACAAAAATCACCGGGAAACAATCGAAAAATATAGCGAGCAATGGACTTGAGAATATGCTACACCCCATTAGTGAAACTGCCCCTTTCACGAATTGGGCGAATTTCTGCTCATTCGGCGAACTGGCTTCTTCGCTTGACAATTTAACAAACTGAGCAAAAATTGCATTTAATTTTGCCTTGTCATGAAATGGTACCTCATGAATTAGTTAACTATTGGAACTGTCCATTTCATGAATTGAGCAGCAAAACGGGGTACAATTCATGAACTGAACTACTTTTTTACCCATTTCTTGAAATGGTCAGGAGAGGAAAGTTCCGGGAACGGGCAGAAATTCGTCCGATTCATGAACTGGGAAAATTCATGAATGGGGTGTGACACATGCGGATAGTCCCGACGGCTAGAAAATCTTTGTACTAAAAAATACAGCACTCATTCCTTCCACCGTAATGCAATCAATCCAGGAAAGGAAACTTCCATGTGATTTACTATCGGATTTGATCATGCCGGGAATCAAACCCGGAACCATTATTATCTCAGTAGACAGATGCGCTAGTGAGCTATGCAGTTGGCCTCCCTCACCTATGTCTTTTCAAGGTTTGTGCTGACGTTTCGACTGAATGGTTGAAGAGGCAGATTTCTAGTGTTTAAAAGCAGTTTACACTAAGAGTCAGAAGCCCCCCAAGCTCTATTAGTCGTAACGTATTGTCTTCAAAGGATAGATAGCCTCTAGACTTCATTCCCATTACGCAAACCACAGTCAAACAAAACACAATGGCAAGGAACACATTGTTTTCTTCTCTGCATTAAGATCAGAATATTATCCGTTTTTTTTTTTTTTTGTAAAAATTAATTCTATTCGTGAGTTAATGTGGCCGTGTGCTTGGAACTGGTACGTTACAGTGCTACGGGACTGCGGAAGCGATGTTAAAAGCCTCTCCAAGGATCCAGTCGCCGCGACCTAAAACAGCTGACACATGAGAGCTACACGTTTCGAGACAGGTTTTAATTGTATGACCTGCATCCTGTCCACAACACAAACCTACAAACATTGTTACATAACCACCCTTCACAGCGGTTATTGTGGGAACAGCTTTATCTAGACCCGCATGATCTAAACGTGTCACTCTCGGTGATGGGGATATCAAGGTTTTATTCTCTCACTGGGGTGCATTTTGGGTGTTTTCTCTCGAATGGTTTTACAATCTTCCTTCCCTTCAGATTCTACCAGTTATCATTCCTACCCCGATATTCTAAACATACTGATAGCCTGAACCAGTAGAAGAACGTGGTATACACATGTAAAAATACCTTTAAAAACATTATCTTACAGCCAATTTAGCGTACTACCACGCCGATAATTTACAATTTTACCCTAGACCATCGAGTATAATAACTGGGTAATAGAGTGAACACATTAGGGTGCGGCAGAAGGGCGGGCGAGTAATTAAACAGTTTTGATGCTATTACCTTTTTTTTGGATAAAATAAATCAAATATTTCTTCAGTAGCAACATAGATTTTAGTTTTCTGCACATTATAATATCAACGGATCTAGAATATCTGTTAAGGGTGTCCTGGAATTTTTGTCAAAACTTTTTCTCTTTATTTAAAAAGCTTTGAAAAAAAATTCAGGACACTCTTGGCAGATATTCAAGATCTGCAGTTGATATTGGCATGTGCAGAAAACTAAACTGTATGTTGCTACTAGAGAAATATTTTATTTATTTTGGTTAGAAAATGTCGATTCTATAAAAACTGTAGAAATACATGCGCTTCCTTCATCCGCACCTTAATAACACATAATTAGCTTAGACACCCGATGGGATTGAACCAGGATCCCTCTGATATATTAATTTATCTCCTTAACCATTTAACTCTTTATTCTACTTATACTTCTTAATTCAAGGAGCTAATCATGCGCAACAGTTATTAAACTTAGTTTATATAACTCTACTTTCAACACGACTTTATAAAGCACTTATGATCACCCAACTTTCATTTCATGTATTAATACAGTTACTGTAGTTTCCCACGCACATACACACACACACACACACGCATTTCTCGTATTGTAACACAGTAAAAAACTACTTTGAAAAAAAATTCTCAATTTAAAATGTATATATAAACATCAGAGGGGATCCAAATTGATGTAATATTAATTGAATAAATATACTTTAAATATTATAGGCTATTTTATACTCTGTAAATAACCATAACAATTTGTTAAATCTATATATGTAAATTGTGAAAACAATCTAATGGTTCACGAACAATAGGCAAGAGAGCCAACGCGTAGTAAGAAGACATTTGTGTTGTATTATATTTATTTAAAAAAATACAGGAACATATTGTATTCGGTGGTGCGTGCCCACTGGTCACAGCTACGCCGGGTATTGGCGGATATTGTTAAGTGGTGTTCATCCAAAATAACCGGGTCCCGTGCACCATGAACTCAAGAGGTGGTGATATATTGCGAATGTGCGACCACCTTTGGTCAGGAACCGTTATAATTATAATATGTAACAGTTCTAAGAAAATTATCCCAGTTAGAGAATATGCCAGCAAGTTCGTAGAGCATAGTTCGATTAAATCATTAATATAAAATCTAATCACTAATTATTATTGTTAGCACCGCGTATTACTACCCGTTCGGGTTATACGCACTTACGCTAAAGTGTAATAGTAGGATGATTGTGAGATGAAATGGAGGACCTACAGTTTAACGTGGAATCCGAACCACGGTGGAGGCCTGGCATTCCCCACATTCACAAGATGTCTTGTCAGAGGTGAAGGAAAGGTTTGGTAATCAGATAAATCGGTGCCGGGACCGAGGATTAAACCCCGGCTGCCAGCACAGAAGTCTTGACACCTTACCTCTAGACCACCAGGTCACCAAATCACTAATTAAAGCGTTAATATTTAGATGAATATATTATTTTGGGCTCTTGTTTATTTAATCACAATCCATAATCGTTTACTACTCGTCTGGGTTATACGAATATGAACTAACTAGATAGCTGTTGCCCGCGGCTTTGCTCGCGTGGAAGTTGATTATATACAAATACGAAAATATACATATGTATTTACAGATTAATTTAAAATATTACGTTACGTTGATGACCATAACTTGACCTCAGATCAAAAATAATGCAAGTCCGATACAAACTTTCACCCCCTTTTTCATCCCTTATTAAATAAAATTTCCAAAATTCCTGAAACACGTATTTATTTGTTTTACGTCAATAACCGAAATACAAAATTTTGTTTATGTAACTTTCAAAATGACGGACTTTCATACATATTATCATACATATTATCATCCCCTATTTTGACCCCTTTGGGGTGGAATTTTCTAAAATCCTTTCTTAGTGGGTGCCTACATAACAAAATGAATATACAGTCCGAATTTCATGCTTGTAGCCTTGATAGTTTGCGCTCGGCGATGATGAATCAGTCAGTCAGTCAGTCAGGACATGTTATTTTATAAGTATAGATTACGCTTAAGTGCTAGGAATGAGATAGTTTTAATTTAGATAAAGTGCGCCCATTTTAACACGGAAGGAGAGGTGAAAACCTTTAGCGGAAACCACCCTCAGTACACCCAACCGGGATTCTAACCCAGATCTCCCTGTCATTGCCAGTCAAGTCTACTGTGAGAGTGATGACTATACCTTTCGATCACTGAAACGGCTAAGGTGATAGCTAAGGTTCTATCTATTTCGTGATTTTCGGAAAAAAATAATCTTCGTATTGGTCATTTTTATACGTCTAACACTATATTTCTTCTTTACTGTTGGATCACAATTTTTTTAAGAAAAAGCCGGGCAAGCATTAACTTTTTTTCCCCTCCAGAAACCTAATTATAGAAAGATTTTAGCAAGAGAAAACTTTTAAACTTTTAGAACATACTATAGCCTAAATTATATTCCGGTCAACATTGATACCATTCTAGATTAGTTGCATGTATTGATGCTATTTATGAAAAGTGAGAGTTGCGGATTACATGACGTATTATATATATGAAAATGGTTTTAAATAGTTTTTATACGTCAAAAAGATTCCTTCTTAGCTTAATCGTAAGGTATGTTATGAAGCAATTACTTTTTTTTAAATCAATTTATGACCTTTAATAAATGACTATATCTACTGACGTTTTATCGATTTTGTTTAGTCTACCATTATTTCTAAACTTATTTTAAGACGATTTTCTCATGGTGATTCAACCATACATTTTCTTCGACTGCCACTTTAATCGGGGCTACGGGTAGTATACCTCGGTTTACGTTCCAACAATCGAAATCTTCCCCACGTTTCGTGTTTCGAGATATGTCGCAATGAGTATTTCAACTTTTGTGGATTCCATCACGACCAGTTTCTCTGGAAAGTTGTCGTGCGAGACGTCTCCATGCGCTATTTGAAAACAACACAACAGATGTTATTCAAGACGATTCAGTCAGATGCGCAAAACGTGAAACGTGATTTAACGGTTTATATATTCTAGTTAATTCGACGTTTGTAAGATTTTATACCTACAGAGCTAATACATGTAAATCAATAATACAGAATTTGAATTGTGTATTTTACATAACTGTATTAGACTGTATTTCTATGCAACGTCATAATTTGAATTTAGCCATCGCGCAGTTCTAGTTATGTCATTTTTTGTTATGTCTATCATTTGTTTAGTTGCAATCTTAACTCATTTAACTGTCAATTGTGGTTAAGTGTAAGAGTAACTTCGCCATCAAAGACATATCATTATTCTATCTAATGTATATTTGAAATAATGATTTTATCTTAAATGTATATATTTGGGATGTTTGAAATGAATAAAAAAACTGTATGAACTACTTGTTTTTCGGGGGGAGGGGGGGGTGATCGACTAAGGTTAATCTTCTGGCGACTTTTTTTTATTGTTTTAATTTGAAGTATTTTAAAAATGCATAAACACCACAAACGATTTTGTTCAAAATGGGTAGGCTATCTGGTAAGTTTTTAACAATTTCCAATAATTTTATCAATTTATTTTCTTATACAATTTAATTTTTATATTAACTTAAATTAGTTTAATTATGGTTTTAAAAATTTTAAATGTTTTTTGAATAGAGCTACAATGATTTTGTTCAATATTGGTATTTGTAGAATATTTTACATTATAAAGAATAAGGTTTGTTTGTTTTTATCAAATAAATTAATTTAATGTTTTATATGCGTATAACCCGAACGGGTAGTAAGACGCGGTGCTAATAATAATAATAATGTTTTATAAAATATTAACTGTTTTGAAAATGACCATTAGATTTAGTGGGAAATGGATTTCTGGGAATTGCTATTCATAAAAAAATACTTTTTATTTTTACAAATAACTGATTTTTGAAAATAGGAAATTTGTTTAAAATCTATATAATTATGAAGATTGTTTATTGTGATTAACAATATGATGTGTTTATTTCTCTGAAGAATACTTACTTAAGGGTAGTTTTCTGAAATCCTATTTTTGAACATTTTATTCCAAAATATAATAGACAAAATGAGAAGGTTTGTGGGATTGTGTCATGCCATTTATTTATTTATTTTGCTGTGCTCTGCGTATTACATTTAGCCCGGATGAAACACATATGTATATAAAGGGGGCAAGAATGAGATTGTTTTAGAACATTTTTTAACTACCTGTTCAGGTTATACACATGTACTAATTACGCTAATGTGTTAGGTACAAGGAAGGTTTGATTTAGAGAAAGTGTACCACCATTTGTGTGGAGGGTGAGGGGAAAACCACCCTCATTACACCCGACTGAGATTCCAAACCCAATCTCCCGGTTGTTGGCAGTCCAGTCTAATGTGAAAATGACGCCATAGACCGTGCCGCTGCCAAAGCAGGTCAGGAATGAGTTAATAAGTTAGGATTTAGAATAACTGCGTCATCATTTGCATGAGGATAAAGTAGAAAACATTTTAAGAAAAATCCCCTTCGTACACCCGGCTGGTATTCAAGTTACAACCGCACTATACGAGACTGACGCGTTTGTCCACGTGTTCACCGGTGTGGATATTTTTTTTTAAGAAAACGAGAAGATAACCCCAATTTTAATACTTCAGAATAAAATAAAAGTTATAGAATTCGGTTCTTTAATTTGGGAATGAATATTATTGTTATTTGTCGAAAATTATGAATGAAAGAGATGTATGTTATTAGGGATCAAAACCCTGATTGTATAGGAAGCCCACTTTTCAGCCCTAGCATTGAAAGTCACTAACACTCGCCATTGTAGAAATATGTATTATTTCATTTATTAATTATAAAGTTAGTCTAAAAAGTTATCACAAGCTTCCAGTGACATTTTCTTATAACTTACTGTATAATTTATCTTTACATCATTAACTAAACGGGTTAAGACTATAAATACAAGTTTTTTTTCCACCGTTGTGGCAAAATGAGTCTTCAATTTTCCAATACCACGATTCTTATGAAAATCGGACGATAGGAGATACTAATAATTCCTTTACCCTCTTATTCACAACGGCCAAACGAACAAGCTGATTATCAATTTCTTAAAAAAGTCGAATTCTTAACAATAAAATTAAAATAGGACTAATTTGGTATTACAAGCTAAACACGATAGCTACAGAGGAACATTTTTTTTTAAAGAAAGAAACTCACACATTAAGGCTGTAGGTGCTATGAATTTAACAAAATTCAAATAAGCTTTTAGCCTAAGTGTTAGGAATGAATACAAAAATACATAACACATATACTTTTGGTGAAATGGGGGGAGGGAGTAAACCTTCTAAACAACCCCTATTTTAACCCCACACGATCCTGTAAAAGACAAAGATGCCAGGAGTGTTAACCACTCACCCAATTCTGCTGGTTAGCATCCTGTCACGTATTGCGAGCTTACAAGAAAAATAATGCTGATTCATTCACTACAATGCAGCTCATAGGATATTGCAGACAGCACTAATTATTTTTAATCATGGTGACTTTAACAATAAGTACTTAACTTATTTAACACCAATGATATTTCATTTAATTTGGCCTTGTTGTGGTTCTTAACCTGAGATCACGATAAAATGTCAGACAGTGAGAGATTGATTTTATCAACCTATAACTAACATTGATTTGTTTGGAAAGAGCTATTAGCTCAATTTATACGCAAGTCTATTCTTTATATGAAACACGACAATATAATAGGATTGATTAATTCAACGAAAACCATAGATTTATTATAAAATACTAAAAGAAAAAATAAGATAAATAAAAAATAATCAATTGTACGGTTGAGAGTTATGAATTAAGAACCGAAAATAACCGGCATTTTTATTTTCTAGAACCGGAACCTCTAAAATCTTGTTTCGAGAACCGGAACAAGAACCATAATCGATAAACATTTCTGTTCTACTCTCTGTTTATTTGTACATTTTGGGCTTTAAATACAAATCACGGTGGGATGGCAGTGAACGCGAGAAAAAGCCAATGTTAGGAGTTTTTATAGCAAAAAATTTTTTCGGTCAAAATAAATAAAATATTGCTCTTCAGTAGAAACATAGAGTTTAATTTTCTTCACATGGTGACCTCAAAATGTATTGAATATCTGTCAAGGATGTCCTAGAATTTAAAGATAACTTTTTCTCTTCATTTAAAAAGTTTGTTAGATAATGCCACCATGCTCATGACATATATTCAGGAACTGTTGATATCAACATGTGAAGAAAATTAAATTATGTGTTTGTACTAGAGAGCATTATTTTATTTATTTTGGCCAAAAAACTGTTTTGCCTAAAAATCTGAAAAAACTCGGGGCTTTACTCGCACCCTCTTCCATTTCACCTTAAATACCAGTTTTAAGGTTTTTGTACCATTATATTTGAAAATGTTTCAGTTAACTTATGTGAAGCAAACACTGATTTCTCTTATTACTTCATGAATCGGATCTAATTGAAATGGAGACAGCTGACAGGGTCATCAAGGATGTTTAAAGATGTTACTAAACGTGTTTGTAGCGAGGAGTACGTCACATTCTAGGTGTTTTCCTATTCACTGACGGCGGTAATAATATATTCCTTATTGCTGCGCATTAAATGCACCTAAGAAACTGTCTCGTCATTGGTGGAGCAACTTATAGACCCGTTTGACTGAATATCACTTCAAGTAAACTAATCGGTACGAATGTGAGACTGTTATGGCTGTTACGGAAAGTTGTAAATATACGAATTGTTTCCAATAAACCGGAGCTAGACCTCTTCTGCAGATGCGCCCTGAGTCACCACTTATTCTTAACAGTGTGTTTTTATTAGGCTGTTTCACCACCAGTCTGCCATTTTCACTATTTATTATTATTATTAGCACCATGTCTTACTACCCGTTCGGGTTATACGCTTAAATAACAATTACGCTAGTGGGATAGGAATTGGGAAGGTTGAATTTAGAGGAAGGTAATCCACATTTTCGTGGAGGAAGAGTGGAAAACCATTTAGGGAAACCACCTCCAGCTAACCCAACCGAGAATCGAACCTCAATATCCCCGTCCACGGCAGTCAAGCTCACCACGAAACTAGCGCGTTAGCCAACTACACCACCTAGGTGGGTTGGATTTTTACTCATTGGATTAATGTGGTAGGATCTAGGAATATGGAATTTGGAGTAAATGTACCTGCATTTGCAGGAAGGGAGAGTAGGAAATTTTGTAGGATAACTACCCGTAGCCAGCAAACCTAACTAAACGAGTTTGACGTTTAGAGTGAGGATCACTGAAACACATAAACATTCTACTGATATTGTAGGACGCCCCTATTCAGGGACGTAGTGTGTAAACCATGCGATGAAGTTGTCCCTAGGGACGCCATAAGTGACCATCCGCCCTTCCAATAGCTGTAATAACAATAAAAACAACTTTCAGGGACCAGGTTGATGTATGTCATGCAAGGCTGTTTGAGTTTTTATCTTTCATGAGGAAGAATTAGGGGTATGACGCTCTGGGGAGCTCTTTTGAGACCAAATATTCGCCCTCTGGTGCTGTCGTAAGCATAATTTAACTGAAAGCGCCATCATCGCACTATAATGGATTGCTGTCAACAAGGAGATTGGGGTTTGGATCCTGGTTGGATGTATTATGGGTATTTACCCCCCCTCCCCCCTCCTTTCCTTAAAAGTGAGATAGAAGAGGACGCGAGAAAAGGTAATTGTTTTTGTAGCCTTTGTGTAAAAACATTTTTTAAAACTTTTTAAACGAATAGAAAAGTTGTAATTAAATTCCAGGACCCCCTAGACAGATATTCAAGACATTTTGAGATCAACATGTGAAGGAAATTAAATTCAATTTTCGTTCTGGAGCAATATTAGATTTATTTTGGCCAATGAAATGTTTTGACCTAAAAACTACAAAAAAACTGTTTTTTTTGTGTGCGCTACCATCCCACCTTAATGTGGTAACAGGTGACCTGGTGGTCTAGGGGTAAGGTGTCAGACTTCTGTGCTGGTGGCCGGGGTTCAATCCTCGGTCCCGGCAAAGATTTATCTGATTATCAAACCCTTCCTTCACCTCTGACAAGACAT
>CABFVZ010000663.1:53108-86095 GCA_902151445.1 Timema monikensis
CCCCCCCCCCCCCTCTCGGGCGGGCAACAAGACGTCGTCGCTCTTTGCATTTAAGTGGCGCAACACTCTTTTAAATTCGTGGGGAGAAAGATGGCAACATCGGGGTTTGCCAAGTAGGTCATTGTACGCCGCCGCGTTACGTGTTGGGTTATCTCATTATAATTTGGTTTGAGAATCGTGCCTGGTAGCAGATGACGGTATTAAACAAGTCATGTAACAAAGTTTGTTTTAGTACGAGTTAGTAGTGTCAATATGTAGGTAGGGCGTAGTGGGGCTGGCCACTGTTTTTGAGCCCAACTTGCCATCAATTCCCCCGAGATGGATTAGGCTCTACCACCTTGCACCACGAATTCCCTCCCAAGTTATTATTATCATTATTATTATTATTATTATTATTATTATTATTATTATTATTATTATTATTAGCACCGCGTCTTACTACCCGTTCAGGTTATACGCACTTACGCTAATGTGTAATGGTAGGGTGATTGTGAGATGAAATGGAGGACCTACAGCTTAACGTGGAATCCGAACCACGGTGGAGGCCTGGCATTCCCCACATTCACAAGATGTCTTGTCAGAGGTACCCTCCCAAGTTAAATTGGGTCATTCTAGCCTAACCTAACCTAACCTTGCCTTGCTCCTATGTCTAATTCTTAAATTTTATCTCGAACATGTTCTACTTTAGTAATAATAATAATAATAATAATAATAATATACTTTAATGGCTAAATTAAGGCTGCCATCTTTTTTACACTTAATCAGAAATTATAATTAAAACAGAAGTTAAACAAATAATATATGTCTTAAAAAAATTACCCAAATGACGACATAGAGAAACCAGATCTAATTATATATGTATTACATAACATAGAAATACATTAAAAATATTTTTAAGGTTTACGAGAAACGTAGTAGCTAACGTTCTGATGGATGGACGGCTTTTATTGAACTATAGTCTGCTGGCGATTCATTTTATTATATTATAATTAATATTCTACTATTAAGTGACCAATATACCGGTTTATAAATTACTTCTAGTTGAGTCAGCGGTGCCCAATTAATAAATCTCTCACATTAAAATCGCCCAATCCACCACCGTCCATTTTAGTATATGGACAAATACAGCGATCATATCCTAGACCATAATTTAATAACCGAATGACCTGCTTCGGTGGCCGTATGGTCTAAGACGCTACTCTCGCAATATACTGTAATGCCAGAGACGGAAACGAGTAGATTGGTATTTAATCCCAGTCAGGTGTACTGAGCAAGGTTTTCCTAAATTGTTTTACACCCTCGTTCCACGCAAATGCAGGAACACTTCCTATAAATCCCACCTTCTCAATCGTTAACACATTAGTTTAATTAGGACATAGGCGTATAAACCAAATGAGTAGTGAGACGCGGCGCTCGGAGAATAAGCTACTAGGTGAAACGGGCTCAACCCAATTTCACATTGATGCATTTTCAGCTTTGTTTGGAATCCAACCTCGGACTCTTAAATCGTTAAGTTGATGATGCGATACTGATCAGGCTAATAGATGTCGAACAAAAATATTGTACTAGTATGATTTGTGGCTCAAATAGAGTCACAGATCAGATTAGAGGCTACCTTAAAGGTTTTTACCTCTTTTGACTTAATATTGCTATTTTTACACCTCCTATCTCTACCAGGGCAGTTTTGAACACGGGAATGAAGGTATTACGTCAGTGAGTGACATAAAAAGACGACTACTACTTGGAATGGTAGGAATAGTTTTCGCGTTAACCAATAGTTTTTCTAAGTTTGTTTTTATAATCTGTCAGAGCTATTCAAAAAGTTTTATATAAATTCTCTTGAAATGAGACTCGCGTTGTTTTTTTCTCACTCCAATCGCCGAGTGTTTTGTGTCGAACCAAGGTCACACGAATATGAATCAGTCACGCCCACCACATGACCAGCTCTATTCTTTACTGTGGTGTCGATAGGAAACAGCTTCCTAATGTAAAAAAAAAAGATCTATGTTAAAAAAAAATGCTGTTTTGTAAAGAAAATAATGTAAACACAAACTATAACAAGATATAACATCTATAAATACTGCTCTACAAATGATTACTTGTCATCTTTTGAAAACAAAAATCTAATGCCTGCAAGCATTTTAGAGGAATTCCCCTTTCCCCCTTCACACAGCCTTTCCTCAACTTCACACCTCCTTCCTCAACTTTACACACCGCAAAAACTCTATCCAAACAAAATGTGTTACGAAGTAAGCACTCCCCTTCTCCGAAATACTGCGGTTTTTAGACACGTATTGTCACCTGAATAACGGACATATTCGCTCCACGTAGCCTTCATATCCCCCTTATTGTCATCTAACCCCCTCCTCCCTCAAACCTTATTTCCCCTCACAATCCACACAATCAACTTCTCAATATAATTATGTACACCCAACCAAAATTGACCTGTCCCACGAATTCCCTCGGCCATTCTTATACCACTACTCTATACTTTATTTTATTACTGTGGCTTTTAATTTATTTATTTTTTAACGTCGTGCTATGCTTTTTTCATTTCCAGAGATCATACAGTGAATTCTGAATAACTTCTACATAGTTTTATTTCGTAGTCCGTCAAAATTTACACGTTCCATAGCTATAAGTTTTCTGCTCTTGGTAAGAATTTACCCTCAAACTGAGTTAATAGCTCTATTTTTTTCACATTATTTGACTACACTCAGCCATAGCTAGTATCTTATAGGCAGTATTCGCTCACCTTCTATTAAAACAGTCAAAGATCCATTGATATTAATTTGTAAAACTATTAATTCTTTATGAAAACGTTGTATTCACTGAAATTATGATTGTACACTCCGTTTGCCCTGAAAGGTATCAAGTTTAGCTGGCTTGTTTCTCCCATGATGAACCTTAACTAACAAGATGGTAGTGTAGCCCGCAGGTAAGACTGGCTGTAAACCTCAACCTTAAACGTAAAACATAATATTATGCTGGTAAACACTAGAATACTTATGTAAACAAATTTACATTAAGAATAATCTTTGAACTTTTGTTATTTGACTTATCTATTTTTAAAAATCCACCCACATTGGCGGTCTAGACCATCACTCTAGGTATGGTCTGAATTGGTGGTGATGGAGAGGACAAGGTTCAAATCCCACTAGGGTGTCTTTGGGGGTAGTTTTCCAACCCTAATTGGGTGACCTGGCGGTCTAGAGGTAAGGTGTCATACTACTGTGCTGGCGGCCGGGGTTCAATCCTCGGTCCCGGCACAGATTTATCAGATTACCAAACCCTTCCTTCACCTCTGACAAGACATCTTGTGAATGTGGGGAATGCCAGGCCTCCACCGTGGTTCGGATTCCATGTTAAACTGTAGGTCCTTCATTTCATCTCGCAATCACCCTACCATTACACATTAGCGTAAGTGCGTATAACCCGAACGGGTAGTAAGACGCGGTGCTAATAATAATAATAATAATAATAATAATAATAATAATAATAATCCAACCCTAACTAATGTAAAGGATTTTGACTTTCTACTTTTTCATACTGAACGTCACATTTGGGAGTGGGGGAGTTGACGTGGATTTGATCGACGTCTCTTCTTAATTGAAGGTTTTATCCCCATTCATTTGTCAGTGTCAAACAACGTACCCAGATTTACTAAAAGCTTTTGCAGGGAAGTGACGGGGATGAGACAAATAGCGGGGCTATCAACTACAAGACACGGCTTTATTGACGAACAATACAAGGGAGGAGATACTTAGATGACATCTTGAGAAAATACGAGCACCTAAGCGACGGAATATGAATTGCCAGTCATTCAACTGTCTTTATGCAAAACTTAAGCCGGCCTTGTCCTCCCGCTCTGGTTTCTCTCGAGGATGTAATCTATAACGAATTAGTAACGACTTTGTATTAGTTTAGTGGCTTGAATAGCCTGTAATTAGGTGGAAGCTCTGTTTCGTTAAACTAAATGATTGTTTGCACACATACAAAAACACACATTCTAAAATTATGTATCATTAAACCTACCTTAAATTATTATTATTTTCAGTAAAACGAACATATATTATTATTTTTCGTGTAAAGTATTCCTTTTAGACCAATTTTAAACAAAATAATTGAAGGTATTTTCAAAATATTTTGAATTTCCAAAAATTTAAAAATTCAAGACTAGAATAATTATATAAAAAACTATGTATGGCCATATAACAGTCTGAAATAAAAACATCAAATATTTTCGGCTGTAGTTCAAGGACAGAAAGAATTATTGCGAGAACCATAACAAATTTTTTTTAGGCTAGCGGCATATAAAACGCCCATATTTGTCAGGTCTCTAGCACTAAGATGTTTATGATTTATCAATATGAGAAAGCAAAAATATTAATCGAAAATATTCCCTTGAGTATCAGATTTAGTCTCAGTTCATGAATTGGTTCACACTTTTTAAAGAATACACAACTATAACCCAATTATCTTATGAATGGACAGTCTGATTGAAAGAAAAAGTTACTAGATCTAATTTCACCTCTTAATACGTTAAGTCATATGATCTGTCATTGTTACTTTTGATTGATATCATCACTACTTTAAAATATCACTAATAACAGGCCTAAATTAAAAGTCACCAATGCTGAGAGCAAAGTTATGTTTATATTTTCTAAAAAATGCTCCAACTGTCGTTCGTAAGAAAATCAAGGTATACACAAAATATTATGCTAGATTACTTCTGTCCGCACTTCGTCTTACTAACCGTTCAAGTTATACGGTTATGTAATAATTACGCTAATGGTTTGTGGGATTAGAAATGTTATATTAAACGAAGTGTATCCGAACTTGCTTAGCGAAAGAGTGGAAAATCATTTTTAGAAAAATGCCACCCTCAGTACACCTAACAGAGATTCGAACATCGACTTACCCGTCATCGGTAGTATAGTCTACGTCAAGAGTAGCACCTCAAACTATGCGGCCACCGAAGCGGGTAGGTTTGATTTAAATTTAATTCCAGGCTACTGGTTGAAAATTAATAATTCAGACATCTTCAGGGAAGTTTATTTTTTATTTTTTATACAACTGCTGGTTGATGTCAAGTCCTTTATTATAGCCATGACGTGAGTTGGTTTTGTGCTCTAACCACAATTTATATGCGCTCTAATTGAAACTTTATATCGTCGTATTTATCTGCACGCGTTTATTTATGTGGCGAATAGTATGAGAACAAGGAGAAGTCTAAAGAAAATGGCGTGTAATTAAACCTGAACAAGGATACGGAAGATATTTTCACGGTTTCTTAGAAACAGTCTTATGTTCCCAGCGTGAGAAATGCGTGTGTTACTATAATGAAACAATTCAATTAGACACGAGTAGTTACAGCCAATGTGTCATTGAATTGAGGTAGTTAATATTACCCGCATTGGTGCTCTTGATCTGTATTATGTATATGCTATTGGCACGATTCTAATAGATTATATATATTACAGTCATTTGTGTACTAGGATGAAGTAAAAAATAAAATTATATCACACATGACTTACATACTAGCTTAATTCTAGAACAGACACGACGCCCAGTCCCTCGGCTATCAACTTATACCCGTGAATGGTTAAACCTCAAATTTACAAGAATGATCCAGGATCTACATTTCAATAAAAACTAAAGTAAATGCAAATTTTCCGAAGTCATACTCTACTCAAAATGACCCGCTTCAGTGGCTGAATGGTCTAAGGCGTCATTCTGGTGTCAGAATGGCTTTGGGAGACCAAGGTTCGAAACTCGGTTGGGTCTCTTGAGGGTGTTTTTTTCCTAAATGGTTTCTCACCTCTCTACCACCACGCAAATGTGTGTACATTACCTCCAAAATGCTTCCTTCTTCATCCCTGACCCATTATAATAATTATCATATATGTGTATAGCCTGAACAGTTAGTAAGACGCGGTGATAAAATAATAATATAATGCTAAAAATACGGCTCCGCATATTATCTCGGGACTATTTTTTGTTTCACTAGCATAGAGCTAGTAATATTTATTTTTTATACCGATACGAACACTGCATTGCTCATTTTCTAGCTTCTCTTTGCTTTCGATGTAACAATGTGCATTTACATTCTTTGTATCTGTGTTGTTGACTAAACGATTATTTCTTATTATCAAGACTTAATAATCTCTTTCATACCGTTTAATGGAATTATTGTTTTTTTCTCTCTCTCTTTTATCTACTTCAACTTTCTTCATTTGTTTGATCTAATATGTTCTAAATTTACAATTATGTATGTAGTCAATATTTTTCTATTATTAACAATATTTCTTTTACAGGTATTATAAATTAGTTTTTAGCACATAAGTATTAAATGTAGATTTTTTTACGAAAAGGTTAAGTGTAAGAAAAGGCGCTGGCCTTAACTCCGCCCAAATAAAGATATTATTAAATTATTTTTATTATTATTATTATTACTATTTTTAATTCAACAAATAATAATAATAGTCAAAACCTTTACACGAGAAAGGAATATATATATATAATCACTGTGTCTTACTATCCGTTTGGGTTATACGCTTTTGTACTAATTACGCTAATAGTTTTAGAGATTGTGAAGGTTATATTTATAGGAAGTGTACCCGTAACTGCGTGGAGATAGAGAGAGTAAAACCATTTTGGAAGAACCACTATCTGTACACCCAACCGCCATTGGCAGTCAAGTCTCCTGCGAGAGTAGCGCGTTAGACCATTCATCCAACCGAATATTCGTATATTCGTCCGTCAGTTTGTACTGGCGGTAGCGGCACGCCCTTGTGACGTCAGCCTGCCCTGCTGATCGTCAACATTTCATGACTAGAGGGCGGTGGTTCCTGTCGGCAGACATGCCAACACAAGTAACTCATTTCATTCGTACACTCGCTCTCAATATTCATACAACCGGGAGCAAATAGTTCGGGTCAAATTATTTTCATTACATTTTATTCTCGCTCGCATGGTCTAACGTGCTACTCTCGTTTTGGACTGGACTTTCAATGATGGGGTGTACGGGTTTGAATCCCGGTTCAGTGTAATGCACTGATTATCTCTTTATTCAAAAATGGTTTCCAACTTACCTCATGATCTTTAACAATTGTGGGTACATTTCCTCAAAATTCTACTTCAATCATCTCTACAGAACTAGAGTTTCTAATATATTAGCGTTTAGCCCTTAACGGGTAGGATATTGAGGCGAGAAAAAAAATTATTACAAAATACAATGTTCTTTTAGGTTAGTAAATAATGTTTGTTGAACTACTTTATATGATCTGGTGCGATCAAAGCGCAGGAATATTTTTATATGGTTTTATAATATCGTCTGTTAAGATCGACCACTTTCATTTTACGATGATTGCACCTGACTTAGCTTATTGACCAAGTTAAGAACACAAGTTGAACTCAAGAAAATAAATTAACGAACACATCCGAAACCATTAAAAAAATTAATAGCACTTTTTCTTACATCTCGTTTGGGATTACACTGGTACCGGTCATTTTAAAGAAAATGTAAACTCTAATGGATAGGGGTTCAGAAATATGTTTACATACTCTATCGTTATATTCTATCAAGTAGTAGAATAGTTCATTACATTGTAAACTATTTTACTTTTACTGTTCTCAGAGTGATATTGTATACTTCGAACTTGAAAAAAGAGATCATAATTTTGACCAGTTTTTCTGCAGGATCTGCGTATCTTGGACCATGTAAACCATACATACGGTATTTCTAAAATATATGTTTTCTTGCACCTGGGATCGCCTAGAATGTGTTTGTTTTACAAGCAGAATCCCCTCCACCGTATTTTACGAAACATCGGTATACAATATACAAATATCATATTACAGTAAAACCTTGCTATACCGAACTCCGATATTATTATTATTATTATTATTATTATTATTATTAGCACCGCGTCTTACTACCCGTTCGGGTTATACGCACTTACGCTAATGTGTATAATGGTAGGGTGATTGTGAGATGAAATGAAGGACCTACAGTTTAACGTGGAATCCGAACCACGGTGGAGGCCTGGCATTCCCCAACTCCGATATTAAAAAATCTCTTATAATCCGAACGCACTTTTCGTAAAACGGGAATTTTTTTAAAAGTCAAATGAAATCTATTTTATTGGTTAACAAGCTCAAATTTAGAAGATAATTGTAAGAAATAATGATATATGATAATAATGATATATGATAATAATCATGTTTTGGCGGAGCACTCCGAAGATTACTTTCCACTTCCAAGTAGACAAAGCTGTTTGTTAATTACCCAAAATTCAATATTTATTGTTTGAAATTCATCAATTAATCCTTGACTTTTGTGTCAAATTTCTGTTCTGCGAGCATTTCGGTAGTATTGCACGTGACTTGCAACTGGTAGGAAGTGTAGATAGGAGAATTTGGGGGTTATGCGTGAGCACTGATGTCTTACGTTTGGCTAGTCCCCTAGTTAATAGTAGCATTATAACTGGTAGGAAATGTTGCCAATACCGCAAGAAAAAAATTATCCTTCTTTGGAAAAGTTATTGAAATAAAAAATGTTTTCAATTCTTATCTGGTTTTTAACGTTATTTTCTAATTGTTCCACACCCCTCTTGAAATAGTTACGCGCCCCCCAGATTGGGAACCTCTGGCTTATAAGATAGGGCCATAACATACTCGATCATTGCAGTCTCTCAATGATTTAAGCTAACAAAATATTCCATCACTATTTAAGTTTTGAATAAAAGGGCGAGAACGGGCCATTACAGTGCAGTTAAAATTTTAGTCTGAAAAAAGTAATTTTATTATATTCCGTCAGAGAGGATGGTATTAGACAAATGACGTATTTATTATTATTATCTTTGTTTTTAGTGTATATGTTACAGGAAAAATAGATCGTTAGGGAGAGTTGACTCGGCCTCGGTAAAGTCGATTCTTACTATAAGTATCAGTAAAGTTTAATGAGAATAAACAGAGAATAAACAGATCAACTTTTCCTAGGAAGAATTAACTATGCCTGCTATGGTTTAGTAAAAGTTGATTCCGCGTTGTTGCTCTCCACATGCAACTGTTTTGAATATCCTAGCTCTATTTGTTTACTGTTGTTTTCTTTGATCACTCGTCCAGATGTTGCTCTCCACATGCAACTTCGCGCGCAACATCTTTGTTTTGAATATCCCAGCTCTATTTGTTTACTGTAGTTTTCTTTGATCACTCGTCCATTTGTTGTAGTTTTCAACAGTGACCAAAGATTCAGCGTGTGTTTGATTAATTAGTTTCAATGTGTTTTTAGGTTAGGTTAGGTTAGGTTAGGTTAGTCAACTTTTACTAACTCAAGGTATACTTTCCCTAGGTACAGTCAACTCTGACTAGTAAATGTTGATCGAAATTCATCACTTTTCGCTTTTAATCAACTTTTACTAAAAAGACCAGTAAGAGTTGACTTTACCTAGACCGAGTCGACTCTTACTGGAGAATCTACTTTTCCTGTAACATATACATGTGGTGTGTGTGTGTGTGTGTGTGTGCGCGCGCAATGCGTCTTACTACCCATCCTCATATAGCTGCACTAGTGGGCTAGGGACGAGAAAGGCGGAATTAAGAGGAAATATACCAAAAATCGCGTGGAGCGAGAGTGATAAATTCTTGGAAAAAATCACTTCACGACACTTGGTTGGGCTTCGAGCCCCGGAATCCCCGTCACTGGTAAGCTAAACTTAAAATAACCCGTTCTATTAAATATAACTAAGTAATAACTCTTAATATGATTTAAAATAAATTTTAGCTGAATAATTAGGAAATGAAAATAGAAACTTTTATAGATAATTTATTTTCGATTAATTTACTATTCAATGGCCCCACCCTACAAATTTAGTATAATTTGGTGAGGTTGCAACTAAAGCACTTCCGTTGTGCGCCTGCCCACGGCTGTACCACTGGGCTCGTAATGACCTGGCTATAGCTCTGCGTCATAACTTCTTATTTTCTTAACTCGGTTCATGCTCCTTTTTTTTATGATCTTGGGACTAAGATGTATGTCCAATGGAATCCAGATTACTTTTAATATCACAGAAACTATAAATATCCCGGATGGCGTAGGAAAACACATGTTTTTCTTACCTGACTTTTTTTCCCCCCCTTTTTTTTTGCATCCAGACGTAAAATTAGAAATATATTTTATTTACGGACTTCAGAGCGGATACGTCTTGTCACGACTCAATCGTCTGGGGCAATACGGTGACTTTATTTTGTCATGCTCCGAAATATGTACCGACTGATCCGTTTTTTCATCAGGCTACCATAAATCTGCCAATATCTTTATTTACTTAACACGTTTAATGATTGTAATATCTGGTTTGAATGGTTCCACCATATCGTTGATTCTTTGTAGTTATGCTTCAGACGTCCAACACCCTCTGATAGACTTTCTTTCGAATCCCGGTTGAGTCCAAATTTACTATACACTGGCTGTGAACACAAACCGATGTGATGGCTGAGTTAAAGAATGGACCTTGATTAAATAAATATATTTGATATACTCTAGTCTATATTTGAAAGTTGACAATGTCTTGACATAATAATTAAATGTTAAAAAGTCTTCTCCTACAGTTTAACAAGAAATAAAAATAAATAAATTAAGGTTGAAAAAGTCAAAGAAGAAACAGAAAATATGTAGGTACTAAAAAACAAGAAAAATCAAAAATAAAATAAGACAAAGAGTGAATATGTGGTTTTATAAAAATAATTAAATTCATAAACTATAATATTAATAATAAATATCAAAGAAACTTTTTATCATGTGAGTTTTTTCATCAAAACCTTATCACACACACATTTTGTATTTTTATTTTTTAACTTCCTTCTAACAATACTTTTTTTTTTTAATTTTAACTTGCTAGACAAAGAAATATTAAGATTTTTTCCCCCCCACTTAGGTTGGTGTGGAACAAAATGGAATGAATGGATTTTACGATCCCTAAATTTAATTGTCACGCATTTTGACGTGTAAGTTCTGCTGAGAACTGGGCGCTGCAGATCACATGACGTGCTTTGTGTTAGTTTATTATTTCACTAAAAAAAGCATGAACTCTCTAATTGACACTAAAGTATGACACTTTATACTAAATAAAACGGTGTCGTGAAAATTGCGCCCGGGAAAACTGTGTCTTCCCAGAAAAAAAGGGAAAACTGCGCCCTCGCATGTTTCATAAAACTAATAGGTGGGAAAAGTGCACTCACACGACCTTGTCTGTCTCACCCACTTTTCTCACTTTCTTCACAACCTTACCATTTTCACCGGCGTATATAGGCTCATCGCATCCTTTTGTTTAGGAGGTGGATATTTCAAATCGACTCTTCGAACATCATGAGGTCTTGAGGAGGTCAAAGTACATCGATTCATCGCACCTGTCTCTTTACCTGTTTCTTAGGTTAGGTTAGGTTAGGTTTGGTTTTTAAATGAAACAAAGATTAGTATGTAACTGTAAGCATTTGATGTGGACAAATAAATTTAAGCTACCAAACTAATTATTGACAACCTCTTTCTTACACAATTTAAAAAAAAATCTAGGTTAGACTCTTCAAACACTTTGTTATGTCCTTGGGCGTACTTGTTTTGTTAGTGTGTAAAACAGTGTGTGGGGGGCACACTTTTCCCACCTTGGTGGGATGATTGAGAAGAGGGCGCAATTTTACCCTTTTTTCTGGGAAGGCACAGTTTTCCTCGGTGCAATTTTCCCTAACCCAAATAAAACACCTTAAATGTGGATTCCCACCGAATTGTGTTGTTATTGTTTGGTCTAGTCTATCTTTGCAAGGAGGTTTGTGAAGATATTTCACATTTGTACAAGATTAAAATATGCACATATTGAATAAAGAAAATATTTTTTTTATCACCGCGTCAAGGCTATACGAATATATGAGAATTACTCTATGAGGTAGGGATGAGTAAGGAAGCATTTTGAAGGTTATATAACCGCATTTGATTGGAAGGAGAGTGGGGAAATACTTAGGAAAACCACACCCAGTAGATCAAACCGGATTCAAACCCCAATATTCCTGTCATCAGCAGGCTAGTCTAGCACGAGAAGTGTTTTTTTTTGTACAAAGTTAGGTAGATGGCTTTAATCTTCATATGTGTATTGTCTACTATATTGTCTTCGTATTACCTTCCATTTGTAGAATGAGCTGGATGTACTCTCCGTTTCCCTGAGAGGCAGCAGGCTTACCTTCACTGGTGCCCACTCTGGTGGTCAAATGGCATAAGGCGTCATTCTCACAATATACTGGACTGTAAATGACGGAGAGATTGAGGTTCAAGTCCCGGTCGGATGTTCTGAGGGAGTTTTTCCTTAAATAGTTTTCCACTCTCCCACCACGCAAAGTCAGGTACACTTCATATAAATTTCAAACTTCCTCATTGCTATCACAGAAGCATAGATTATACATATGCGTATAATCCGAACGGGTGGTAGGTAAGGCATGTCGCTTTAAACAACAGCCTTGATTGATTCCACTATAATGTAGCTTATGAGACCGGGTCATAGTGTAATCACTCAAGGTAAGGCCGCTTTTTTTCAGGGTAGCCTGAGTGTACAAATATCATAAATGTACTATATTGTATGGCCGTGAGTGTACTACGCGTGTTGTGATGTCTGGCACGAGCTGTAGGCGCGCGTCACATGAGCTACGAACCCTCTCTCGTCTGTCTGTCTGTCTGCGGTGTATCTATATTTACCTAGGGGACCGAGAGTACTCATCCCAACTATCCGTTCTTCGAGCTGTTCCCGTAGTCCCGCGAGTTACTTGCGACGAAACGGGTGAGGATTACCTTCAGTGACGACGTCGGTGACGCGTGTGAAATATTGCAGGTTCAGAAACCTGTTGAACGCATAACTATAACTTCGCAATCAGATTAGGATGAAGTAGAGCTCCTCAAACGATCGTCGGGTTTCTTGAACTATCTCAGTTCCGTTGAACGACAAGTGCGGCTTCGTCGTCGCCGGTCTCCTTGGTCTTCGACTAACTAGGTGTTAAACCTGTTCTGTAAGAACAGCCGGGTCTGCATGACCTTGCGTGTGAGTCGTAATGTTGAGGATGAATGACCGCCCCATATTAGCGTCGAGAAGTGCGGAACTACGATAGGTACAGGTACTCTTCCGCGTCTTCTAAAATATCTATTGGGAAACATCATCAGCGTTTTTTTTTTTGCTCACGACTAATGAAAGTTTGTGTTAATGACTCGCTTTAGAGGTTTTGTGAGAGTATAATTACCTTTCCAAGAAGTCAATTATTCTTCACCCGCTTCAGCGGCCGTATCATCTAGGGCGTCATTCTCGCAACTCATCTGTCTTGACTGGGAGATCGGAGTTCGAACACTGGTCGGCCTACTAAGGGTGGTTCCCCCTAAATGTGTTTCCATTCTCCTTTCTCGCCAATGCGGGTACACTTACTCTTGTTTCAACCTTCTTCGTTCTTATAGCATAAGCGCAACTAGTGCAATTGCGTAGAACCTAAACGGGTAGTTAGCAAGACATAGCTTTTAAAGATTAAGTTTATATTATCTTTATTACTGAACACAGTCATTAATTAAATAAAACACGCTCCTTGAAATAAACGTCCGGAATATCTGAATTTGGCTACACCAATGGTGTTATGGTAAAAAAAGATAGAGTTTTAATTTTTAATACACGAAACAATAATACTATTAATAATTGATTTATAATAATATTTAGATGGTTTGTAAATTATATAATACAATAATATTAAAGAAGTAATCACCAAAGTCCCAGATATTGTTCTGCCATGTTGCGCAGTATTGTTTGAAAAATCGTCATTCTGAGAACTCGCATAAATATCTATCCACAATAACATATCTAACTTATATGTTCGAAAGCTATTCTAGACCCTTTGAGATATAATTTTATATTTTTATCCTGTATAAATTTTTTTAAGCTTCTATTACATGATGTTGGTTGTCACAAAGACCCGCTACTGAGGGTGTGCTTTACTAAATGGTTTCCCACTCCCCACGCAAATGCTGACACAATTCTTTAAATTAAACTTTCCTTATCACTAATACCTTAGTGTAATTAGTGCATAGGCTTATAAATCCAACGGGTAGTAAGAAGCGGGGCTAAAAAAATAAGAACAATTAACCATGCTTATTCATAGAGCATAACCACTTTTCTATTGGCTCCAGGTGACCTGGTGGTCTAGGGGTAAGGTGTCAGACTTCTATGCTGGCGGCCGGGGTTCAATCCTCGGTCCCGGCACAGTTTTATCTGATTACCAAACCCTTCCTTCACCTCTGACAAGACATCTTGTGAATGTGGGGAATACCAGGCTTCCACCGTGGTTCGGATTCCACGTTAAACTGTAGGTCCTTCATTTCATCTCACAGTATTACCCTACCATTACACATTAGCGTAAGTGCGTATAACCCGAACGGGTAGTAAGACGCAGTGCTAATAATAATAATAATAATATTGTCTCCATTGTTTATTTCTATTGGCCCAACTATTTGTCAAATTAAATACTTTCTATCTCTATGGCTAAATGAAACGAACACAACTACTGCAGTACAAGGCCACTTCCCAAATTCTGTGTGTTGATGTTTTTATTCTTAACATCACTGGTTTATTTTATACCTTGGCTCAGGTTTAACAGGGAAAACAGGGAAAAGTCAGGGAATTTTTTGGATGACAGGAAAAACAAGAAAATTTCAAGGAATTTAATTAGAAATAAAGAAAAGTCAGGGAATTAAAAAATATGTCTAAAATATCCCATTAATTTTGCAACTAAACACTAAAACAAGAGTTAATAATACCTAGTTAAAATAACATTTTAATTTTTAAATAATTGATCAAATTGTTTATGTTTAGTATAGACAAACTTTTTTTTAATATGTGATCAGTAATAAATTAAACAAGTCCTCATACATCATTAAGACTGGAAAAAAGTAGTCAGGGAAAATTGAAAAATGTTGCCTGGAAAACCTGAAAAAGTCAGGGAATTTTGTAAAATATGTTATGTAGCCACCCTGGAGAGAAAATCTCCGTTATTTTTTTTTTCTCCTCTCATTCCCTGTTTGAAGTTTCTCATCTCTACTCCACTGACTGTTTATTTTAGCAAGCAAGAGCTTCAGGCGGTTGGTTTATAAGTTGAATCCTCTGTGTAGGAGGGAACGCAATACAATGCAACGCTATAGAAATACACTCACCTTTGCGGTCTGGTTTACATCATTTTCACTATCAGGTTACATAAGTGGCTGACAAGGGTATCATTTTATTTTCAAACCTTCTGCAAACTTGCAGAACGGTGTTGTATGTTATTATTATTATTATTATTATTTCTTGTAAATGTGGTGAATGCCAGGTCACCACCGTGGTTCGGATTCCACGTTAAACTGTAGGTCCTTCATTTCATCTCACAATCACCCTACCATTACACATTAGCGTAAGACCGTATAACCCGAACGGGTAGTAAGACGCGGTGCTAATAATAATATTATTATTATTATTACTACTATAATTTTAATCGTAGCTATCTAAACCATTGTTTAGTTTGTTGTACTTTCAACATTTGGGATTGGTGCTAATCAATGTTCGCTCTTTTTTATTTGTAATATTTATTAAATATACACTGGTTCAATAAAACTAGACAAAAAAAAACCCCACTATAAACACTGTTGAGACAAAAAAAAAAGTTTGTATTTGCTATAAGATGGTCAAATATCCAATCTTATTAAAACCACCGTATAGTTGATATTGTGAGATAAAGAAATTCACAGAATTTTCTGTTTTGGAATTTTTCAATGATTTTTATTCTAAACCCATTTCCAGATATTTAAATGGAATCATTGCACTCGAGATATCTAAAGTTTTAAAGTTTATACTTCAGTTTAAGTTCCCTAAGAAACGTATATACCGGAAATGTTATCAAATAAGTTACATTGAAGAAACAACGGCGAGTATACAGTAGCTCTCTTCTCCAAATGTATTGACTACAGCCCTGGTGGTTGAATGCGTCACCAATCTAGGTGCTGTAGACCATATATAAGAATACTTCACTATTATGATAAAAGCCGTAATGAATACATTCCCTTCCTCCAGGATCCATTGATGTGGATATTTTTCCGAATATAATTATTGTCATCTTTGATTGTTTTTATGGGATACAGGTGTTATTCCTGGCATGGCTAAACATGTATCATTGGTGTTGGTGAATCTACTTCCTTATACTGGGTGTTGTGTTGGTTCTTCAATTAAGTTAGTTTGTAAATTGTATGTTAGTATTATTAGTGGTTTCAGAAAGTTTATTATAAATGTTCCCATCAAAAATAAATTATTTTAAATTATATAACCCAAGGAAACATAACAAAGAGTGTTTTTATTGTTTTTTAGCTTGGAAATAAATATTGAGAATCACGTTAAGTAAAACTACCACATGTGCACCTAGTTTAGATTAAACCCCAGCCCATTGAATCAGAGCATTTGTAACCATTTTGGATGATGAGATAAGATAACATAGGACTTTATTGGAGGTTTTATTAAAATGGTTGATGTTAATAAAGCCAATATAGTGTCTTGTCGACCACAGCTAGCTACCCATACACTCCCTCACAAGCTGTTTTATGCACTTACATGAACGTTGTTGTTATTATTATTATTATTATTATTATTATTATTATTATTATTAGCACCGCGTCTTACTACCCGTTCGGGTTATACGCACTTAACGCACTTACGCTAATGTGTAATGGTAGGGTGATTGTGAGATGAAATGAAGGACCTACAGTTTAACGTGGAATCCGAACCACGGTGTAGCCTGGCATTCCTCACATTCAAACTTGTATGTTTGAAGAGGGAAAGAGGATGATATATGAATACATAGGGGTTCCTCGGTAGGTTTTATAGTTTGTATAGCCTTCCGCGGGATAAAATAGTTTGAAAACCACTGGTCTATGGCGTCACTCTCGTCTGCTGACAGGAAGATTGGGGTCCGAATCTCGGCTTGCCCTATGTCATTTCATCTCCAATGATGAATTGACAACTTAAATTTTCCATGCGTATGAATATATAATTGTTTTGTAACTTATCTGTTTAAAAAGAGGGACAAAGTAATCTTGAATCAGTTATAGCAAGTTTGTATGCCTGCCCCAGACAATGCATTGCCAGCCGTGCTCATAGCTGATTGGATACATCGACTAGAACAAAGTGTAATAATACCGTATAGAAAGTTCATTAGCCATCACATGCATGTACCATTTTAGAATAATTAAGAGACAATACAGTTTATATTGTCTTGTCGCGCCATTTTTATGGGGTGTCTGGGGGGTCTAAATTGTGTTTTTAATAGAATGCAAGAGCGCAGTGAGGTGGTGTAGGCCCACATTGTACAAACTATTCAGAGTTCAGAAGTGCAATCTCAAGCTCTAATAAATCCACTCATGTTGATAGCTTGTAACACAAAAACAATAATAGCATGTACTCTTATTTAACCCTGTAAGGTAGCAAGCTTACATACTTGCACTAAGGCACTAGGAGCTAGAAAAATCATTACCACACTCACAAAAAGGCACCCCTTATCCCTTTCTTGAGCTAGTTGTATTGAGTCCCCCTAGTTACACCATATCTCTTTAAGGTGCATTTTAATATTATCTTCTTCTTCTTCTTAATGGTCTCTTCCCATTGGGTTTGCCTGTCATTTCCCTGAAGAATCTTCCACTCGCACTGTATTTCTTGCCCACCATAATCTACAAAACTTGATTATTCTAACAATGTCTTGTTATTAGTACAGGGTATGTAACTCATAATTATGTAACCTCCTCCACTCACCAGTAACCTCATCCCTTTTTGGACCAAATATCTTCCCAAGCACCTTGTTTTCGAACATCCTACAAGCTTACCTTGTATTATTCCACTATGGTATATATCATGAGATAGGGTCACAATGTAACCCATCAAGGTTAGGCTGCTTCTTTCAGAGTGAAGGGAGTATGCATAGCCGCTTGGATGATCACATGGTTTAAGGCAGGGTCTGAAGGAGCGCTCTCACTGCCTCGCAATATATTAGACTGCCAATGACGAGGAGATTGGGGCTCACATTCCAGTCAGGTGTACTGAGAGGGTTTTTACTAAATGGTTTCCACTTCCCTCAATGAAAATGCGGGTACATTTTCAAAAACTTATTCATACCTACCGTAGTCCTGGCGTGTATAAGGCCGCGGTGTCTGGAATAAGTCAGTAAAGGCTGGTATCCCTGCTTAAGAGGTATGACGTCAGAGGATCTCCTCAGTGGAAGGAAGGACAGGAATGTAAGCTGCATAGCGTTGTGTTCCTCTTGGCAGGTCGTACTGAACAGCCAAGTGGTCACCATGTTTAATATCTTCACCCGGAAATAATTCACGAGCGGTGAGAGCCTCAAATGTTTTCGAGAGTGAGATGAATGGCCTGCCGTGAGATCTGACCGCTGTGAGAAACTACTTTGGTCAATTCTGGTCTCCACTAAATAAGATTTCTTTTTAATCCTTTCTTGTCAACCTTGAAATTGAAACTGTTCATTTCATTAATTGTTTGTTTTAATTTGAGAGTATTATTATGATAAATATTACCAGAATAGCTGGAAGCAAGGATAGATAATATAGCTCTAGCCCGGGAGGTCAAAGGTTTTAATCCCGACAGGATTTAATTTATCCATACTGACTTCTCACACACTCTTCAAGCAAATAATAGTGCAATTGTTTTAAAATTTATACTTTCATCCTGTTCTCGTAAATTATAAATTTGTGATAGTAAGTACTCACATATACTAAGGTAGCTACTCTCATAATTAGTATTAGTTTACAAACGGCCTTGGCCACAACAACAAATAATCTGACTTTCACTGCGGAGCTTACTGAGCATCTAATCACATGTTGTAAATCGGTTCTTTAACTATTTTGCACTTATAATCATATCAGTTTTCAGTGTGATCGTTACGTTTAACAATCACCGTTATCGCAGAATATGTTAACTTTTTTTTTTTTACAAGCATCAGGTTTTAGATGTGAGCAACTCGTTTTGGCTCAGTTCCTCTAAAGTTCCAAATAAATATACAAACATACTGTACTCGTTGGCAAGGCCATGAAGCACTAAATTATAAACATTATATTTTGTCACTACCAGATTCATTAAAGTTGACTAAACATTTGTGAAGATAATAGATTCCCTTGTTATATTTAGTTAGGGAATATTAGGAAGGCATCTACCTTTTGTTATATAATTTAATTAAATCATTCATTCACAACTGATAAGGGGTAGCTATATAGCTTAGACTGCAGTTTAAAGGCTTATGAACCACGCTGTTCCCAGATCTTAACCTCTATATATTTCATATTCAAAACTTATCAAATGTAATGTAATGTGATGTGTATTGTATTGGTTGTTATACGACGCATATACATTAATTGATAATACCTTTTAAGTTTGGCTTATATCAACTGTGCTGCACACGTTGTGAATAGTACTACAGATAAACACAATGAACTATGAATAAATAAATAGTATATAACAATACTTAATAAGCAAGGAATCGTTATATTATGATTATGATTAAACGTTCCTTTATTTAATTTGAAGTATTTAACGTACACTTTCTAAATGTATTGATTATATAAACACAATACTTACAAATTAACTCATTACTAGAACAAACTCAACACCCAGTCGTCACCCAGCCAACAATTTTCCATCAAGATAAATCTTCGTCCATGCCGAGAATAGATCCCACTTGCTCCAAACTGTAATAATGTTTCTGTTCTTCACTAGTGAATCTAGTCAAGATTCAAACCCTCGTCTTATTTATTGACAACGATTATAAAGTGTAATGTGAGCATAGCGTCCTAGACCACTGGACCACCGTTGCGGGTAGAAAGATCTCTTTATCGGAAAGTATATTTTAGTATGCCTACTAAATTATTGTTGTTCCACTTAAAAATATTCTAGACCGAGCAAGGTTTGAAGTTGAGACAAAGGTTCGAAACTTCATCAAAACGTATTGAAGTAAAGGAAGTGAGGTGTCATATTCTCTTTCAAAAACAAATCTGAACTATTCCTTTAACTTCTATAACATAATACAGTACAACCTTGTAAAGTCAAAAGAAAATAAGTTTTTAGCTTGTCAACTTTTTCATACTTTTCTTTAAATAATCAGCAGGCTTAACATTGTTTTGACCTGCTTTGGTGGCCGCATTGCTTAAGGCGTCACTCTCTTATTAGACTAGACTGCCATTTACAGAGAGATCGTGGTTCAAATCGTGGTCGGGTGTACTGAGGATGTGTTTTTCCATAATGGTTTCCATTTTCCCTCCACGCGAATGTTGGTATACTTAAACTAAACTAAATCTTCCTCATCATAACTCACTAGCATAATAATTAGTACATATGTGTATAACATAAACAGGCAGCATAAAGTGATGCTAAAATACTTTTTTTTTAATTTATAACAATACTTAAAGAACGATATATTTGAAACCTCTTGAAAATGAGATATAGTTTCACAATTATTATGAAAAATTCAAAAGTAATAAAAATATTCATTCTGGATATTACGTATTTAAGGTGCGGAAGAAGGGGCCGCGAGTAATGTTACAGTTTTTAGAACATTAAATTTTTTTGGCCAAGTTTTCTGCACATGCTAATATCAACAGATCTTGAATATCTGTCAAGAATGTCCTGGAATTTTGTCAAGACTTTTTAAATAAAGATAAAAAGTTTTGACAAAATTCCAGGACACCCTTGATGAATATTCAAGACCTTTTGATATTAGCATGTGCAGAAAATTAAACTCTATATTACTACTGGAGAAATATTTGTTTTATTTCTTCCAAAAAAATGTAATTTTCTAAAAACTGTAAAATTACTCGTGCTCCCTTCTGCCGCACCTTAACACTGGGCCAATTCACGGAAAGGTTAGAGACGCACGGAACAATTGATACATATTGCAAATACGTATATGCTCATCTGTAACGGATGTATACATTATTCCTGAAAACACATGTATCTATCGCTAGCATCCAGGCAATATCGAAACTAGTTCTCCTCTCTAATATGTGCCAGAGGACTAACCCGCCGAGTGTGATGTAGCAATCCGCTACCTGTGTCTGGAGTGTTAAACTAGTGACAATGTTGAACGTTGACTCTTTGGCGAGCAGTGAGGACAGCGACAGCAATAGTGACGACGGAGCCAGTCTTTCTGTTGATGGCAGTGACTTGGTCCACGTGGATATCAGCAAGGTGGCCTGTCTGCAACGCGCCTTGAAATGGGCCGGCTTCAAGCAGGTAAGACTCTTCGGGCCAGCAGCAGGGACAGGAGTTGTCGAATCGAGGACATCTACAAGTTTTTAATCTACACTCTGCTCCAGGATAAAAACAAACAAAAAAAACTGAGATCTTGAAAACTTAAGGATGTGTCAAAAACCACTGCATTTGGGTCTTTGGGCCAGTTTCGTAGTCAGTCTTAACTAGGGTTGCCAGACTTTTGCTGGGGCAAACCGGGGCACACACACACAAATCAAGTATCACAATTTTAGTTCAATTTTTATGTCACATTAAATAAATGCCTTTTACATATTACGAAAAAGAAAACAACAGCATTACTACATTTTTTTTAATGACAAGCAAAAGTTAAAATTTTACTCATATTTGTGATAAGATTTTGCCTCCTTCATCCTGCATTGTCTTTTCGGCATGTTTAGACTTTTAACACTGTAAATTAAATTTAATATATAAATACATTTGAGAAACATGAAAGAAACATATCCCTGCATATACACTTGCCCTCTAACAATGACGCAATGACGCACAAATTCAAGGAGAATGTAATCACTAAATTTATAGAATCGACGGGACTTTCCCTAATTGTGTTATACTTATGCATACCAACCTGACAAAGATAACGTTAATAGGACTCTTACATCACCGATTGCTGGGTAAAAGGTAAAAAAAATCATGTGTCTCTAAGAGGTATTTCGGGACACCGGGACTATCATATAAAAAACTGTGCGATCCCGGAAAACCGGGACTTCTGACAACCCTTGTCTTGGCACGCCTTAAGTGCGGCATTATAGTAAACACAGGCTGACACCTACCTGAATTAGAAGAGCAAAGGCCAGTTTTATATGCGAAGCTGGTCCATTCCATTCAGGTAAAGGCAGGCATCATACTTTATTTAGTATAGCGCTCCACTTGAATAATATTATTTCTGACTATGAAACTGGTTGGTCCTTTATTCCAATATTTCCCTTCGCTGTTGCGCTGATAATTTATGTTGCATGGAATAATTGAGAGCTAAAGAGTATTTTAGAAGTATTTAATGTTCTCAACGTTACTAGGACAAAGATTAGGCTTACGTATTTAATTTTATAACAAAATTAAGGTACTGTTTAACACATAACGTACGTAAGTAATATAGGTGGTTTCTAGTACGCAAACACTCTACTTTACTATATATCTATATATATATATTTTCACTATTCACGAAAATAACATTACCAGATAGCGTTATTAACTTTATATTGGTGACCTGGTGGTCTAGGGGTAAGGTGTCAGACTTCTATGCTGGCGGCCGGGGTTCAATCCTCGGTCCCGGCACAGATTTATCTGATTTCCAAACCTTTCCTTCACCTCTGACAAGATATCTTGTGAATGTGAGGAATGCCAGGCCTCCACCGTGGTTCGGATTCCACGTTAAACTGTAGGTCCTTCATTTCATCTCACAATCACCCTACCATTACACATTAGCGTAAGTGCGTATAACCCGAACGGGTAGTAAGACGCGGTGCTAATAATAATAANGTAAGAGGCGGTGCTAATAATAATAACTTTATATTTATTTGACACATAAAAGGGAAATGCGTTAAAATATTGAGACAATTTTTAATTCAAAATTCTATATATTCATATTTTCTCATAACAACACATTAGCATAATTAGAACGGTACATATGTGTAATACCCGGACGGGTAATAAGACGCGGTTAAAAAAAAAAACAAGCCCAAATTATTAACATAATAACTTGACTGAAAATATCTGTCACGCTATTATTTTCTTCACTAGGACTTTATTTTTGGGCCTTAATTGTGTAAATATATTTGTGTATTTCCATTTTATGTGGCAAATAATGTTAATAACGTCATAGCCATAGTGTCATTTCCGTGAGAAAAAAAAATTCAGAATTAAATTGTTTGCATCCTCAAAGCTTTAACATAGTGATAGATTGGGAAAATATTTTTTATTTAACGCAGTCAAATTGATTTCTTATACTCGTATTTATATACTGGTACATTAACTTTTCTTTCTCCGAGTCATATAAATTGAATGGGGTGACTAAGAGATAGAAGTAGCAATACATTAAATCTTGTTCGCATCTTGAAAATAATAGTAGAGTGGAACGAATTTCATGGCGTGTGTTCGAATAGGTTTTTTCGTTTGTACCACGTCTTAAAACTCTTAGGGGCTATCCAAATAATTATACTGATGAGGTGGAATTGCAGAAGGTAGAATATAGATGAGATGCACTTGCACGTGCGTGGTGCCTTATCCCTTATTCCCACCGAAAAGGGTAATTATTAATAGATCTAGTACCACTCTAAACAGTCGATTAAATTCATTTCTATGGCTATCCGACTATAAGAGCATATTTGTTCGGATTTGACGTATCTTTTAAATTATCTTTCAAATTAATCAGAGGTAAATGTTGGCCGTCCAATGAGTTCAGGTATGTTAATAAAATAACCAATATTTGTGACCCACTTTGGTAGATACATGCACAAAAGCGTTGGTCTCGTTGGGTGTTGGTGGCAGGTAGTTCGGGCTCATAGCCTATCGGGTGTATCTAGGAACTTTTTTTCCTGAAAGGTTCCCTTCCCTCAACATCATTGCCTCTTAAATACACCCTCTCCTTCCTTAGCTCCATTAGTGTAAATTATCTTATAGCCCACACAGGTGGTAGAATGGTAAATCAATGTGCGATGGATCTTAGCGGAAATTTTGCCTCATTAGAACCTCTCATATCCTTTATGGGAACCAGTGAACAAGGATATCAACACAGCCATCCATTTCGAGCCAGGTCTCCACCGTGGTTCGGATTCCACGTTAAACTGTAGGTCCTTCATTTCATCTCACAATCACCCTACCATTACACATTAGCAGTAAGTGCGTATAGCCCGAACGGGTAGTAAGACGCGGTGCTAATAATAATAATAACATTTCGAGCCATTTACTATTAAGTTCAGTAGGGGATCGTGTCTGACGCTCGTATTATATCCAATAAATTAATATTATAATACTACCCATTCAAAATGGAAAAATTGCTTTTTTCTCCTCTAAGGCAAGTGTTGGTGTGTGATAAACCCTGCTCCTGCGATGTCGAGCAGTTTGTTACAAGCCCCAACGGGGATAGTTTGATAGGTTTGTGGGAGGGTGACTATCACGACAAACAACTAATACCATGACGTCACACTAAGAGACAACCAACATGCAAAGAGAGGAACATTGTTAATAGGATAGTCTGGGAACATATTCCAACATTACAAATATCTGGATGACTTTCCACCAAACAGAGCTAAGCTCTACCATTTTGAAATATTTTTAAAGAAATTTTAATCAAGGGTGTTCCAGTGAAATTTGAATTAAATTTAACATTCTACTATCCACTTCAGGGGCTGCATGGTCTAAGACGTTATTCTCACAATTGACTGGACTTCCGACGACAGAAAGATCAGATTTCAAATCCTAGTCGGATGTTCTGAGGATGGTGTTTCATAAGATAGTTCCACTCTCTCCCTTCAAGCATATGCGGGTACATTTAATCTAAATTATATATTCTTAATCCCTACCATGTTAAAGTCTGTTCAGAATAAGAATTGTGTTTTGAAAGGCCTTTTTCCCTAACAGAAATCTATTATATAGTAGGATATTGGTAGGAAAAAAGACCTAGTAATATTCGTTGCAAAAGTAAGTTAGTCAATAAATACATATAGTTGTTTTTATTATTATTATTATTAGCACCGCGTCTTACTACCCGTTCGGGTTATACGCACTTACGCTAATGTGTAATGGTAGGGTGATTGTGAGATGAAATGGAGGACCTACAGTTTAACGTGGAATCCGAACCACGGTGGAGACCTGGCATTCCTCACATTCACAAGATGTCTTGTCAGAGATGAAGGAAGGGTTTGGTAATCAGATAAATCTTTGCCGGGACCGAGGATTGAACCCCGGCCGCCAGCATAGAAGTCTGACACCTTACCCCTAGACCACCAGGTCACCCTATAGTTGTTTTAAAGCAATGAAAATGTTAATGAAGGTCATCAAATATGTTTATTTTAAAACGAAAGTTTGTTAATCAATATATTACAAAACGGTTTCCAAGCAAAAAAATAAAATGTTAGAAGCAATTCAATATACGTTTCAACAAACTTTGGGATACTACCTCATTGAAGACTCATTTTTACTTTACCTGACCACAGATCTTTGTGACTACAAGATCACCGCTTCTTTATTCTACATATTGACCTTCCTCTTCACTGTAGCATGATGACACCTATGTATTAAATACGTCACGCCACATGTTCTTTAACCTAAAATATGTATAGTTTACGTCTATTTTGACTGATTTATCAGCTACTCCAGCTTATTCCACTGGTGGAACGTCTGAAGAATGGAAAAGAACGTGGCCCCTGGCAAATTCTTCAACAAGCTGACCCGCTCTACTGCGCGGTTTCTGGGTTGCATAGCTATGTTTGTCCATTACTCTTTATTCTCTATCCCACCCCAATACTATCCTAATTTATTTAAACATATTTATTCGTAGTTATGTTTTGCACTTTTAATGGTGAGACACAAGCTCCTTATTTTTGATGACTAATGAGGAGACACATTTTGAAGAGTAGGCTTCAGTTAATGAGGACGTTCCATTTGAGGACTGGTAAGCAAAGGGACCTTTTGTTCAATCCTAAGCAGTTTAAAATATTTAAATATTTTTGTCTGGCTTTTACCAGGATGTAAATGTATTAGCTTTACAAAGTCGTGGGGTAGAATAGAGTTTGGTTGAAAGCATGCGCAGTGATATTAGCCGAAGTTATCCAGTTTACAGTAAGACCTATTGGTAAAACTGTCACTTTTTGTGAGCGATACTGTACTTTAAATATACACAGTTAAAAAAAAATTAGGACTAGAGTTTTCCTTTAGCACCACGTATTATTACCCATTCGAGTTATACGCCTATGTACTAATTACACTAATGGTTTTGGGATTGAGAAGGTTCAATTGCGAAGAAGTGCAACCGCATTTGCATGGAAGATAGGAAACACTCTAGGAAAAATTTCCTCAGTGCACCCGATTAGGATCGACCCTGATCTCTCCATCTTCAGCAGTCTAGTCTAACACGAGAATGGTGCGCTAGACCACGTGGCCACCGAATCGGTTCGGGCTGGAGTTAATGTTTTAGGTAGAGCAGCCTACCCAACATAGATTAGTTTTGATAAAAAGTCTTCTAGGATATACAAACATCTATTTTGCGGTCAACATTAGTAACATTTTAATATAGGCTTATTATTATTACTATTGTTTACTTATATATATGTATAGTATTATATCAAAAGTGACCACTACAGATTACATGGCTTGATGTATGAATATGTGAAATTGCATTTTAAAAATGTTTTAGTTATGAAAGTTTGACTGTACTCCTGAATATTTGTAGTAAATTTGTAGTAAGTACGCTCGTAGTTTCTAGCGAGTAGTTCTAGTTTTATATATATACAGTGATCTTCGAAAATACCACCGTCGATCCTTAATAACTGTCATACTTCTCGGCCATGCATGCTTAATGACACAGTCACAAAGTTGTAATGAAATGGTACGATTTTATTAGCAAACCTATCCATGACTTTAAACGAACACGTGTTCTCAGATGAAAATCTGTTGAAGTGATTGTGTAAATAAAAGGTCGGCAACACTTTTGGGCCCCTTAGGCCCCAATCAACTTATTTACTTATCAAATGTCTCGCGATCATTCACCTTTTCTCCGCTCTATTTTCGCTTTTTTTTTTGTCTAAAGATCTTGTATTTATTCCTTAAAATCAACCTTCCCCAAATACTTACATCCGCACCATTCTAAATTTTTTTAATAAAAAACATGTGTATCTTCTTTCTTTTAGTACCTCTTATACTACCCGTTAGGGTTACACGCTTGTTTACTAATTACGCTAATTAAGGCTTAGGAAGGCTATAGTTAGATGAGTGTAGACGAATTTGTATAGGGGGAATGGAAAACCACTATAGAAAAACAATTTTGGAAAAACGACCCTCAATACACCCGACCAAGATCTGAACCTTGATCTCCCCGTTATCGGCAGTCTAGTCTACTGCAAAAGTAACGCCTTAGACCATACGGCCACCGAATCTGGTATCTTCAGACTAAATTATTTCAATTTCTTATAACATTTCCTATTATAACCGATCCAGGTTCTTTTGGTCCCACGCAAATATTTTATTTAGGTAAGCCGAGCTACGAAGACTCAAAGATTGATTTTTAATGACGGTAGAGTTTTGTTACATGGTCGGCTGAAAATGGCAACGGGATCAACTAGTCATCGACCCCTGTTGTAAATACATAATTACGATTTGAGATTTACCCGATTTTATGGACGAATGGTCTAACCTACTAAGTAAGGCATCACTCTCACAATATAGTCCGGCAGCTTAACAAGAAAATGTGGACACACTGGACAAAAGCACCAAATTTTTCCACGTCTTACTAAGGGTCATAGCTTTCAATTTTTTAAAGAAACCATATCTTCTGGCAACCATCTTGAATTATATAGTAGACATCTTGAAATATAAGTATATTATAAATATCTCGGCTTCTAAAGCACTTAGGATAACAACCTTGGTGTTGTAACACTATTGAATTAAATCGATCCGCGTCGGACGTCGATTGAAACACTACGGATTAATTCCCTGATATAATAATGCCGTGACGATGTTTAGGTTGTCTATAGCTCTGTGGTCGAGCGCCTATCATCACTGTACGGAATTGATACCGTTTAACCAGCTGTCTATAGCTCCGTGGTCGAGCACTAATTAAATCGGTATATTAATAAAATTAAAGAAAGAGAACTGTTAATGGCTGTTTATTCACACACGGTTTATTTAAATGACATCTGTTAATTACTTATACATACTCAAATTAAATACTTTATATCAATGTAAGTTATTTTATACTGTGTTAGACTGTGACTGCCAGTATGTGGCTCTGACTGACTTGTGCGTGTGGATGTTTGGGTGTCTGTCGCTGTTTGGGATCACTGGCTGATACGCACAAACGGTTTATATATGACATACCCCTTGCATTTTGCTCCCCTCGTCAACAGAGTAAAAACTAGCTAATAGAAAGTCTCCTGGCGACAGGTGTTGTGAAGGCTAGCTTCTTATTGGTATAGAGAAATGGCGTCTTTTGCCAAATACTGCGGAGTTGTTCCTTTTAACAGGAAATAGCACAGTTCTCTTAACAGGAAATATGTTATACAAAATATATTTTACCTGTGAAATCCTTTTCCCATTATTTCTGAGAAGCACGTGTTTCTTCATGGATGAAAAATAAAAAGATAATCTACATATATTACTTTAAAGAAAAATTACCTTCATCCATGACTTTTTATATATTTTATATTGATCCAAACCAATATCATTTCAGTGTGCAAATATACATTTTCGGTGTCAGGGGATACAAAAAGACAATTTTTAAATGCGCTAGACGATTTATTTATTCACAATACTAAATGTTACAAAAAGGATATTGATACTTGTGCAACTGTTTACCATTTACAAAAACTTTAAAAATGGTTATCCATTTTGTTTTATGTTGAATTTTAATACGAGATGGATTGGAAAAAATGCTTGATGTGCCATGATATAACTACATAACATTTGAAATACCCACTCAATGCACAAGGAATCGGGGACAAAGCAGAACCATACTTATCCTTCTTGAACAATGTCACTGAGTTCAGAAGATTGTAATAATTGCCAGAGAAACCTAATTTAGGCGGAGACATGGGTGCAGATAAACTGTTCCATGGTCTAAATCTTGTTACGTCAAGTTCGGCAATATGAAGTTAAAGTGGGCTAAAAAGAGAGGAAATACTTATGGAAGCTGCACACCTTGGAAGAAACGACCTCGACGTGGGGTTATAGCCAATTTTTTTTTTTTTTGTCGTGTAATGATGGGCGCTTTCATTAGCTTAGAATGTTTGTAGCTGATACGAGAGTATGAAGAATTACAAAAGAACTGCACGAAACAGTTTATAGCAGCATTAGGTGGGATCTCACCGTCCATGACGCCAAGTTTAATCTGGAGTGTTAAACAGATCTGCGAAATCGCTACTGGTTCCACCTGAGGCAACAAGAGCAGGAATTGGCGAGAGAATCTTCCAAGGTAAGTCAGACAAAGGCTAGAGCACTTGTGTAGTTGTATATTTAATTAGAAAACTGTGTGGAAGATGGAACCTTCTACTTCAAATTTTCGGTATTGCGTCATCTTTATGAGAACCGGCTATGAATCCTGCGTGTTGAAAAGGAGGCTAACAGAACCATATTGGAGGAGAAAGTGCTAACGTATTTTCCACAATCACAAGAATAAAGGGATGGAATAAATAAGGTTTTGGTGTTCGAACAAGTCATGCGGGAAATGCTTCAGCAAACTTTGGCTTGTGATTACGAAGATGATGCCTTTTTGTTAGCTAAAACTGCCAAGTTAATAAGCAAAAAAATGGCAAGCTACAAAGGTTTCCACCTCACTGGTACCTTTCCTTCTGGCTGTCAAGAATAAGACACGAGAAATCGGACACCAGGCTGCTAATCCACTTACAGGATGCGCTTTGAAATGGTTGTACTAGCTGAATGGTGCGTATTATTTACACGGATGTAGTGGGGATCATCCTTGGCAAACTCCATCATTTGATAACCTTGTGTCAAGATGTGAATATTTGGGTTGCTTTTGGCACAGGCAAAACATTCACTTACCATTACATTAATGCTATCTACGAGAAGCCAGGTAGAGAGAAATCCCTGAACCTCTCTGTTTTCCACAGTTTCACGGGATTTGATATCACATCTTCATTTATCGGACGAAGCAAGAAGTCCACTTGGGAGGCATGAAATTGCTATCCTGATATGACACATGCCTTTACCTAGATGGCACGACACACCTACACAAAACTTGAGATTGATTATGACAATTTCAAACTGCTAGAATGACTCGTCGTTATCTTGTGTGATAAGGCCAGTAACTTAACATGTGAATTTAGCCAAGAAGAAGCTTCTTTGACAGAAGAGTAAGGCAATGCAGAAACTTGCCCCAACTAAGGACGCACTACTGCAGCACTCAAAACTGGTTGCATATCAAGCAGGGATATGGTACACCAGTGAGCACAGTGTACAGAACGCTCCTAATCCAGAAGGTTGGGGCTGGACTCTGAATGGAGACAGTATATCCTGGGTTCCTGTATAGAACATGTTACCTGTTGTCTCAAAGGCTTCTAGTGAATTGGTGAAATGTAACTGTAAGAGCCAAAGCTGCTGTGGTGGTAGGTGTGCATGCATAGACGCAGGTTGGAATTGCACATAGCTCTGCGGATGTCAATGTTTGAAGATTGCATAAGCAATGGCATATTTTATATAATACATCATCTTTAATATAAGAATGTATAAACATGTATGTCTTTCAGTATTTATTTAGTATATGTGTAATTTTCAAAACAAGAAATTGGTGAATAATTTATATAATGATACACAGGTACACTAGTAAAATATTATATTGTGAATAAATGGATCATCTGATGCATTTAAAAACTGTATATTTGTATTCCCTGATTTCGAAAATGTTTATTTACACACTAAGATTGTGATCCCATTTGCTTTAAAAGCTGAGATATTGCTAATATACATATATTTCAAGATGGCCACTGGAGGAGGTGGTTCCTATTGAAAAGAAAGCTATCGCCCTGATTAGCACGTGGGAAAAATTTGTGCTTTTGTCCGGTGTGTCCACATTCACCTCAAATTCGACGTCAAGCTGCTGTACTAATAGACTAGACTGTCGATGACAGGGAGATCGGGGCTCGAATCCTGGTCGGGTGTACTGAGGGTGTTTTTTTCAAAATAGTTTTACACTCTTCCTACACGCAAAATACGGATATATTTGTTGTAAATTCATTCTTCTTCATCGCTAGCACATTCGAGTAGTAATACACAAGCTCACAACCTTTATGGGCAGTAAGACGCGATGCTTAGAAACATAAGATTGTAGGTTTGTATATTCAAACTATTCGCTGAAAAAGAGATTCGAGGTAGTTCATTTGGCCACTGAAGTGGGTTGTACCACAGTTGATAGCTAGATCTACAAATGTCGGTTATCTCAGTTCAATGTTTTACCCACTTTGTAAATTTAATCATATAGAAATCTATTATAATAGCATATTAATACCATTTTTGGAGCTCGAGTGGTCTAAAGAGTCACTCTCGCGTTAGACTGGACCCACAATAGTGAGGAGATCTGTGTTCTAACTCCAATCGGGTGTACTGCGCATGGTTTCTCCTAAGTGACTTTTCACCCTCTCTCGCTACCGACTGAGGTAAAGTGTTAGACGTAACTTATATAATTGCTCTTAACAACACGAAAGCGAATAGGAATGTAAAGGGGCTTCCTTCATTTGGGATGTTTACAGTAATGCTTAGGCCATAGAGTTTGCGTCATACTACGTTACATTAATTGCCCTATGTGACTTGGGGTGAAAATGGCGTGCCAGAGGGTCAGCTCCTATCTTAATGGTCCATGTCTTTGCTCCTTAATCATGGCCTGTGGTTATTGAACGTGATTCTGTACATCCTTTATATTTCTTGTCGTGGAGCAAGAAAGAAAGATATACACCCCAACGTTCCTAGAGCTCCACTGTAAAGTGTCAGACTTCTGTGCTGGGGTTCAATCCTCGGTCCCGGCACAGATTTATCTGATTGTCAAACCCTTCCTTCACCTCTGACAAGAAATCTTGTGAATGTGTGGAATGCCAGGCCTCCACCGTGGTTCGGATTCCACGTTAAACGTTAGGTCCTCAATTTCATCTCACAATCACCCTACCATTACACATTAGCTTAAGTGTATATAACCCGAACGGGTAGTAAGACGCGGTGCTAATAATAATAATAATAATAATAATAGAGCTCAGCTACTGGAAATATTACGGAGGTATTATGCTTCGGATAGTGTTAAAAATAGTTTTTTTTAAATAATTTGGTTAAAATTTCATCAAGGTTAATAAAGGTAGATTTTACGTGGTGCAAAAGATGACCCGAGTTTCCTAAAAAAAATTTTAGCACCTATTGATTAAAGGTTAAAAAAAGCCACATCCTTTCTGTTGAAATGTTTTGTAATAATTATGTCTAACTTAATGGTTATTAAGTACTACTTTGATATACAACAGTAGGGAAAGGGAATGGGGGAAACCCCGGTCGAGATTTGAGCCGGCCACTCACTGGCGAGCTTGACACCGAATGTAACGTGAGGCATCCCCCACCCCCGAATACCATTTAGCAGGATGGTGATTATTTACGCCATCAACACTCGCGCGGTTTAATGTCATGTGACGGCAAGTTATATTATTTTTAGTGGCGACTATTGTGCCATGATTGGAGCAAGGGCTCTGGCGTTCATTTCACTTGTTGATTGGGAGGTTAATTACAGGGCGTTGTGGGGATTTATGTTAGGGTTTATATATCAACTGAATGGGAGTATTTAGTTTAATTTATTTTCTGGAAGTCAGCGCGTGTCGTACAGCTGGCTGATCAATAGCTCACACCTCTAATATTGGAGGGAAAATATACTCAGCAAATATTTAGACTATCTTTACTTGTCTTTTTTTTTTTTTTTTTTTGCCTTTTTTT
>CABFVZ010000663.1:86124-146685 GCA_902151445.1 Timema monikensis
TTTTTTTTTTTTTTTTTTTTTAGCCGTGTCTTACCACCTATTAAGACCATATTAAATTTAAAGACACCAGTAGGGTATTGATTAAGAAGGTAGGATTTAAAGAAAATGTAGCGATATTTGCGTGTAGGAAGAATGGGAAACTGTTGGGAGAAAAAAAAAACATACTACAGCTGGCCGAGATTCAAACCCCGACATACTGGTAGCCGGGAAACCAGAATAATTGAGCCTGACAATTAGTCCACGTGTCCATCGATGCAGGATGCGGGGTTCACTTGTATAGACATAAAAGTGAATTAATATACACTTAATTGAACACAGTTTTATTAGCACATGACTTACAAACTGGCTTGACCTATAAAAGTACACACCCGACCTTAGTGCCATGTATTTTTAATATCAGACCAACCCGCTTCGTTGGCCGCATGGTCAAAGACGTCACTCTCCCAATATAATAGACTGCCGATGTTGGGGATATTAGGGATTGAATCTTTTCGTGTGTATTGAGCGTGATTTTTACTAAAATTGTTTTTCATTCTACCTCCACGCAAATTGGGGCACACTTACTCTACATTCAAACTTCCTCGTCCTTATAACATTAGCGTAATTAGTACCTAATATGCGTATGTCCCAAACGGGTAGTAAGATGCGCTGCTGAAAAATAAATTAAGAAATATCAGACTACCTGTACGATCCTACACGATACATTGTAATTAATGGTTTTAGACGCTATCTAGGATCGAAGAAAGGTCCTTGGAACCTGTAGTCTTCCTTCCTAATTTTATAACAAACCCATTCTTATAGAATAGTCGTAAATTGCCCATAAAAATAACATTAACAAAATATGTATCTATTTTTTACGTTTTACAATTTACATGGCCTACCAAGATGAATCAAGGATGTTATTTAATAGGCCTACTAGTAGATAGATAGATGGATGGATAGATAGATGGATGGATGGATATATAGATAGATAGATAGATAGATAGATACCGTAAAGGTCATTCTAGCTAACGGAGATAGTGCCTGTTTAAAATATTATTTGAAAATAAATATAAATCTCTTCTTAACAAAGTTTTTATTGGTGAGGTTTATTCTTACACGCTTTTATTTATCAATTATCGTGACCTTGTAATTCTGCGTGCTACCTCGAGGAGTGAAATTAATTTTCTCTTTTATCTCAAAAGCTAGTGAAGGCTATAAGAAAATCTCTCAGAAATCGTGAGACCACTTAGTGTTTATTCCTTATATAAAATAAGGGGAGAAGAAGAGGGTGCCAACTTGACAAAAAATCTTCTGTATAAACCTTCATTAACTAAAAGCAAAGAAAACATCGCTTTTATTTTAAGTAAGAGATAGAGAATGTAGACGAGACACTGAAAGAATCTATTTTCAAAACGCTCTTTTTGTAGTCACTTGTTTGAAAAGGTAAGTGTTTCTTTAGAAATTTACACATTCAAACATTTTTATTTTCTTTGATATGTTTGGGATTTGGCTTCTCACCTAATGAGTCGCTTTGAACGCTAAGGAAAAAAAAGGAGACACTTTTCAAACTGCCAATAGCGGTTTGAAAATAATGGAAGTAGCTTTGTAAGAAAATGTAGTAGATGAAAATAAATTCAAAAACAGAATTGCAAAGATTTTTTTTTATAATTCCAAAAGTATTTTAATAGAAAACCTACAGCAGTGCACCACACAATTTTGTTCCCGTCAACAACACACTTAGGACAGCGAATATCAATTTAAATATATTCCAAAGTCCTTAAATGTTTATAGATTTACTTTCACTCTTGTCATTGTTAGATCCAAACGCTATAGTCTTCGTTTTTGAGAGCTTGATAGTCATGGCTTGTTAAATATAATAATTAATTACTAAATAATACAACGCTTACCTAACTGCCCCTGCGCCAGAGTAAAATCTAATACTTTGTGTAAATACAATTTCCTACTTACTGCCACTGCATCGAATTTAAATATATTAATTCCCGAAAAAGATCGCTTTTATTTACCCACTGCCCATGCGTAAGATGTAATCAACATGTATGTTAACTTATAGTGGGATGGAAGAGAATGCGAGAAAAAGCCGCGGTTTTTTCAGTTTTTATGGCAAAACACTTTTTTTGGCCAAAAATAAATAAAATATTAATCCAGTACAAATATAAAGTTTAATTTTATTCACATGTTAACCACAACATTTCTTGAATTTATGTCAAGGTTGTCCTAGAATCTAATGACAAGTTTCTCTCTTCATTTAAAAATTGTCATCTAATTAGGCTATGCTCATGACAAATTATCAACAACTGTTGATATAACCACGTGAAGAAAATTAAACTCTGTTTGTACTGGAGCAATATTTTATTTATTTTATATAAAAAAAATTTTTGCCATAAAAGCTGCAAAAATACTGGCCTTTCCTTGAATCCCATTGCATTTCACCTCAAAGGTACCAGAGAAATGCATCTAAAACCATTTTATATGGTGTCTTACAGATATAGCTAAACACACAAAACGTCTGTAAAGAAATTATATATTTTTTACTTTATTTCGGAGGTAGTCCCATCTCATTATTACCTATATATAAAAGCACCATTTACTTACGGTAAACTTCTTGCAGTTTTATCGTTCCCCCTCACACATTCCTCTTGGTTAATCGGAAGGTAGGCTTGACTAAATAAATCCTCATAAAAAAACAAGTGAAAAGGAGCTGGAAAAGGGATCATTTTTACGATCCAAAATAAAATAGTCCTGAAATAGAACTAGCATGAAATATGTAACACGTTTTATTGGTTGAAGGAACGGAGTTATGCAAATGTTGGTAAGTTTTATGAAGCCCTAGTACACACGCAATTTCCATATTTCACCCTTCTATAACAATGTAAGAATGGTGTGCAGGGATAGTCGGAGGAGAGATGGGGGTTGTAGGTCCAAGCTGCGTCGAGACTAATACCCTCCCCTCCCCCCCTGACGAAACCTACTAACTGTATTCTTTCAAGAGGACCTTAATGTCCGCCTTTTTGTATTACGGTGCCGTCCATTCTGTCAGGCATATCAACAAACTTATTCCAGTTCTGATAAGGTTATATTCCTATGGCGATCAATCCATTCAATACTTATCATAGCCGGCTTCAGTGACCGTATGGTCTAAGGTGTCTCTCTCAGGTTAAGACTAGACTGCTGATGACAGCAAGAAGTGAGTTCTGGGCTCAAATCCCGATCGGGTTTACTGAGGATAGTTTATACAAAACGAATTGTTCACTCTCCCTTCGCGCAAATGTGAGCGCACCTCTAAATTCAACATTCCTCATCCCTAGCGTACTTGCGTGTATAGTAAATATGCGTATAAACTGAACAGGTAGTAAGATGTGAAAATAAACGTATCATCCTTTTATTATATTTTTAAAGTGCACTGGACAGATAATAAGTAAATAGGTGATCTGGTGGTCTAGGGGAAAGGTGTCAGACTTCTGTGCTGGCGGCCGGGGTTCAATCCTCGGTCCCGGCACGGATTTATCTGATTACCAAACCCTTCCTTCACCTCTGACAAGACATCTTGTGAATGTGGGGAATGCCAGGCCTCCACCGTGGTTCGGATTCCACGTTAGACTGTAGGTCCTCCATTTCGTCTCACAATCACCCTACCATTACACATTAGCGTAAGTGCGTATAACCCGAATGGGTAGTAAGACGCGGTGCTAAAAATAAAAAATAAAAATAAAATAATAATAATAAGTAAATATATAGGTATGGTGTCCTTATTGGGATGTGATTCTCCTGAATTTCTCGAAAAAAATAAAAGTCCCCCCCTTTTTTTTAGCATCATGCCCTACTACTTGTTCAGGCTATATGCATATGTACTAATTACGTTAGTGAGTTAGGAATGAGAAAGGTTGATTATTAAAGGAAGTGTACTTGCATTTACGTGGAGGGATAGTGGACAAAAATTATTTTTAAACACCCCAAGAACACTTGACTGCGAACCGAACCGTGATCTCCCCGTCATCATTAGTCTAGTCTTAACATGGGAGGGACACCCTTAGACCATGTGGTCACCAAAGCAGATAAAAAAAAGCTATTTATTTTTACGTTTGTAACCAAGGTTTTTAACGAGTTACTCTAAATAATAGGAATTAGAAAGGGTGTCTAAGAAGAAATGCACCCTCAATAGCGTTGAAGGGGGGGGGATGATAAAACCACAGTTAAAGCACACGTGGTTCCCTCCTCCTTATTCTTCCGGTCTATATTTGAACCTCAGACACTCCATCACCGACAATCCAGTTAATTGTGACATTGATGCCTTAAACAGCGTTACCATGACTTATTATATTACCTCATTGTGAGCATAATACACTCTTTCTTACAGAAAACTCTGATGGCATTTTTCGATTTTAGCATAGATAAAAAAATTAATACTTTGCAAATCCTTATTTTGTGAAAATATTTGATTGGAGATGTTTCCATTAGAGCTGTGGCATTAGCTAAGCTACTTCTTGTCTGTGTAAGACCGCCTTTGTAGTATAGTGATCAGATGTCCTAGATACAGATCCAGAGGTTACAGGTTAGATCCCTAGTGCGAAATAGTGGTTCTTAAACGGGGTCAACTCAGCCTCGTGAGGACAAATGAGGAGCTACTTGAATAAAATAGTAGTGGCACCGGTTTAGAAAACTGAGATTAGCGGCCAGAGAGCACGTTGTGCTGACTATATGACACCCTCTGGCAGAATGGTCTAATACCTAATTCTCGCAGAAAGCTAGACTGTCAATGATGGGACGATCAGGTTTCAAATCCCAGCCGGGCTTAATGAATTTTTTTAAATGGTTTACCATTCTTACCGACTTAAATTCGGGTACACTTACGATAAATTCACCCTTCCTCATGTTGAACACATTGGAGAAATTAATAGGCTTTCATATGCGTTCAACCCGAACGGGTAGTAAGTCGCGGTAAAAAAAATAAAGCAAAAACAAAACACTGCTCGAATCCCTGTGTGATCCCTGTGTGCTCAGTTTTATTTTTCATTAATAATTTTTATTTTTTCTCTAAATGGTTTTCCACACTCAATTCACGCAAATATGGGTATATTTCTTTTAAAATTTCTACCTTCCTCATCTCTATCTTATTAGTTTAGCTTTGACTCAAGAGCACGGAACTTTGGGCACCAGCTGTCGAATGAATCTAAAGCATCCGACTCACATCGTACTTGGCTATCGTTGACGGGAAGGTTGAGGTTCGTATCCTTACTATTTGAACTGGGTTTTTCCCACTTGAAGTAGAGTATCGTTAACAGTAGCTATCGGTATCGACACAATAATCAGAAGATTTTTACAACCATAATGTTTTTAATTTTTTTTATGTACAAAATTATTGATTTTTTTCAATTTTTTCCAAGCACCACGTCTTACTACCCGTTTTGGCTATACGATTATATACAAATTACGCTAATAGTTTAAGGGAGTAAAAAGACTATATTTAGATGAAGTGTACTCACATTTGCGAGGAAGGAGGTTGGATAACTCTTTTGGGAAAACCACCCTTAATACACCCGATCGTGATTCGATCGGGGAATCTCCCCGTCATCGGCATTCTAGTCTACTGTACTGCGAGAGTAGCACTTTAAACCATTTATCCACTGAAACGAGCCTATTAAATCGTTAAATCAATATGAATGGAATCATAATGTTCTAATTTAGGTCCTAGCTATATGCCTATCTCAATTCTTAGCGAAGCAAAAGGACCTCTTAATCAGGTTATTGGTGTAGATACGTAAATTAAAAACAAATGATTTTTCCCTTTCGATACCGGGATATCGATATAGGTAAAATATCGATAATTTTTCCACATCTCTACTCACATGACTTTTCGCTGTATTTTTCCAATCGCCTCGCTTAGCTGACGAGGGAACACTTAATCTAAAACCACCTTCCTCTTACCTACTCCATAGATGAAATCGTATTTTGATTTGAATCGTTGATTGAAGGTAAAACAAACACGTTGGACTACCCAAACATAAACGATATGAAGTTAAGGTTATTCTTGTTAATAGGCAGGCTTGTAAATAATCTGGAGGGTAGGAAAAATGGCGAGTAATCCTTGTCACAATCTGTGCTCGCGGTGTATGCTGGGAACATAATCTTTATAGTAACAGCTTTCATGGGTTGGATTCCCGGCTGGGACCGTAACCTCGGTCCAGGTATAGCTCAGAGGACTCGTAATAACCGACTATCCGGACCACCCACTGTTATATCATATATCCTTTCTCTATGGTTATATTATCTACTGGAGCTTTCTCTGGATGAATTAGTGACCAGTGGCGCACCCTGGATCTGGATTCAACGGAGATATTTACACAAACTGGATGAATATATACCATTAAAATATTATAATTTATAATTTTAGGGTGCCGAGTTCCTGAAAGTATCTATCTTTGCAGACCAGTCAATATATTCAAGGGGAATGGCAGCTCTGACGTTTTAAAAATGATAAAAGAATTCTCAAATAACTTACAAAATTATGTTGTGATCCTATTAATAAAAACCAAATCAATTTAGTGATGGCTAACTGGATCTAGCCTCATACCTAACATTTTAGTCACATAACTATAGAAATATGTTTAAAACGTCGTTGAAAATGAGCTAATGTAACATTTTCAAACCCGCTTCCGTGGCCGTATGGCGTAAACCTTAAGGCGTCACTCTCACAATAGACCGGACTGTCGATGAAGTGGGAATAGAGGTGTGATCCCAGTTGGATGTACTGAGATTTTTTTTACTAAATGGGTTTCCACTCTCCCTCCACGCAAATGCAGGTACACTTTCTCTCAAATTTAATCTTCCTTATCCCTAATACATATATTAATTGGTTCATAGGCGTATTACCTGAATGGGTGGTATTGTTTAGAGTATAGCACTGTTAGTATGTTTTTTTAATTTCACTTTGCGGTGAACCGTATTTTGAAAAAAAACCATTATTTAGAAATTTCGAAACAACTAACTAAATGTCCGCAATGCATTTAATTTTAAAATGAAGACCATTGGGGGATCATGAATTATTCAACCTACCAGTGTTCGGTCGATCCACAATTATTGATTGGAGCCATCTTGACACTCTTTTACACCGCGTTTTCGTTTCATCAAAAAGCCACGTCACGTTTACCCTTATATTCTCCACACTGTCCCAATATCTAGTGACTGCTACTTTTAGGTAATTAAAAAATATATATATATATTTACAAATAAAGTTTTTGTAATAGTTTTTCCTACTCTTACGATTTCTTCAGGTTATCCGCATATTTAAACTACAGTAGAGTCTCTGTAATCCGACGTATATCGGACCCAGTGGTTGGGGGGGAATGGGGATGTGGGGGTGTCAAATTAATATATTTTGAATAAAAAATATAACTTCAATTACCCTAACAGTGAAACATTTTGTACAGTAACAGGAACTAATTTAAACAAACACAAAATCAACACTCTTTGAATAATGTACAGCACAAACAACGCACTTGGTTCACATGTTAGTTTATCGTATTAATCACGCTAGTATCTGCTTTGCTGACCGTAAGCGCAACAAAAAAACTAGCCACTGACAGTATTGTACTGTATAAATCATTCTCTCTCTCTTTGTCGCACACATCGACAAGTCGTAACACGAAAATTTCATGTATCGACCCTACCGAGTGTCTGATTACTGGACGTAATGGACTTGCGAAGTGTTTGGACTATAGAGATTCTTCTGCATTGGGGTAGAGGGTTGGGGAAGTATTATTATTATTATTATTATTGGTTCTGTCTTAGGACAGGTCCATTCTTTTTGTCAGTGAGCTTAGACCTCCAATGCGCCCTGTCCTCTGCCTCATCCTTCAGCTCCCAGAATTTTCTTCTTTCCTTCAAGTCATCCAATATACGTGTAGTGAGATTGAAGAACTATTTAATAAAAACCCATCTTAGTACATCCAGCCGGGATCTGAATCGTGACCTCTCCATCATATCCGCCAAACCCACGCAAGTCAAGATCGACGCCTATGTCCACGTAACCATCGATACTGGAGTTTTGTAGTGTTTACACCTGTGGGTAAGGACATGCTTCATTCTTGCAGCTGACTGGAACATATTGAACACGAGTAGATGTGACACAAGAACCTAATAAATAAAATCGCTGATCCTCAAAACTCGTATATAATATGATCACCATCCTACGGTCGTGTTTCCCTCGCAGAAGATTTCCTCTCCGCTTCAGCAAAGACTATTTCCTGTTCCGTTTGTTGGTTTATTCTGGAGGTTTCCCCGAGACGATAACTGGTGAGATGGAAGTGGATATTTCATCTCAACAAAAAGAAGAGATCCTCTGAAAAATAACTTGTTTATATACACTCCCTTGAGACCGCCACAGTTTACTTTCATCTCGATCTAACAGACACGTGCTCTCTACTTTCATGGGAAGGTTTTTATCCCTCAAATAAAATTAACTCAAATTTATTCCGGTTTAAACATCATAGTTTTTTCTTCTTCCACTAATTAATATCTTCAGATGAGTCTTCTTTCACTGATGGAAGTGCACAAGTCTCATCAATTGAGACATTTATATTTTAAGTAGATTGGTGACCTGGTGGTCTAGGGGTAAGGTGTTAGACTTCTGTGCTGACGGCCGGGGTTCAATCCTCGGTCCCGGCACAGATTTATCTGATTTCCAAACCCTTCTTTCACCTCTGACAAGAATAAACTGTAGGTCCTTCATTTCATCTCACAATCACCCTACCATTACACATTAGCGTAAGTACGTATAACCCGAACGGGTAATAAGACGCGGTGTTAATAATAATAATTTAAGTAGATTATTTTCCTGATGGAGAACCATATCAGATGAATATGGAGTCGTGGCTCAAGCGTAGATTGTATTCACACCAAACGGCCAAGAAAATCCTTGATTTGTCATATAAAGCAGTTTCTCACTTGTTTTTCTTTCTCTTTGGGAAAACGGAACCTATGTACAGTGAACATTTAAGGTGGGATGTAGGGAACGTGAGAAAAGGCTAGTATTTTTGTACTTGTTAGAGCAAAACATTATTCGCCAAAAACAAATATCGCTCCAGTACTAATATTGAGTTTAATTTCTTCCGCATGGTGATCTCAACATTTGATGAATATCTGTAATGAGCATAGCAGCATTAGATGACAAACTTTTTAAATTAAGAGAAAAGTTTGTCATTAAGTTCTAGGATAGCCTTGACACACATTCAAAAATTGTTGAGGTCACCACGTGAAGAAAATTAAACTCTTTGTTTCCACTAGAGCAATTTATATTTATTTTGACCAAAACAATGTTTTATATATAAAAGCTGCAAAAGCACTTACCTTTTCTCGCATGCCCTACATCCCAACCTTAAACATTCCTATGTTGATTGCTAGACATATTTTTAACGCTGTGTGTTAAACTGTTGCCATATCTTTTGACTAGGTTGAAACAGGGCTTTGTTATAAAGTAGAAGTGTGACACAATCTAAATGAGTTCCTCTGTAAATGTTATCTTTAAAAAGACTCTGGTGGTTATTAGACTGGGTCGGTTGGGGACGTAAATGTTTCCACTCTTGGATGTCAAACGACGAATACGTTGTTGGTAGCAAACATTTCGAAAGTCCATCCCTCTGGGATTGCTTTGCTGACATTCCACCGTGAAATTACTTCGACTGAAATATGCTGGGATTTCCCTGTGGACAGAAAAATCATATATATAATTTTTCGAGATTTATTAGTGACACATAATTCATAGGGACCTTTGTAAATAAAGTGGGAAGTTTATTTTTCCTACATTCATTTAACTTTTTTAATCCGTGCGCACCAAACCTTACTACCCTTTCTTACTATCCGCATATTAACACTAGTTTGGTAGAGATTAGTAAGGTATAATTTGAAGGAAATGTACTTGCATTTGCGTGTATAGATAATGGGGAAACAATTGAGAAAATAATATACCCCCACTACACCTTAATGGGATTCGAACCTCAACCTTTCCAGCAACAATAGTGCAGAATATTGTGAGAGGGACGTCTTAGACCATGTAACCAATGCTATAGACCACATCTGTGGACTCTTGGACTAAATGTCAGGCTCATTTAGTTTGAATTCAAAGGTGACCATAATAGGCAGGTTCGAATCCTGGTCTGGTTCACTCAGGTTGACTTTCTCTTAATAGGTCTCCACAATTTTCCCACGTAAATGCCGGTACATTTCCTTCCAAGTCTACCTTCATCACCTATATCCCATTAGCTTAGTTAAAACCCGCATAGCCCTTACGGATAATACGTGAGGGAGTAAAAAAAGCTGAATTTTTAGAAAATAAATGGTACCAGCGACATTTCGTACCACTCAGGGGGATGGCCACCTGAGAAGGGTCTACTAATGCCTTTAAAATATTTACGATGCGACAAATGGTACCACATGATGGGAAGTTGTGCCAGGCTTCACTTTTAAATTCATTTTGGCAAATTAAATATAATTAGTGTGTAAGATGCCTCTGATATACAAGGTCACGTCACAAAAGAGAATGGCAATAGTAATGGAGCGTTTCAAGTATTTGAAATCTAACATAACCTAACCAAACCTAACCTAAGTCACTATTGAACTCACACTAACTGAAATTTTGACGTTCTTACAGCTATCTCCTATCCAGCAATGAACCTTGCTTACCACATATTGGGTATTCCTTTTTTTTAGGATAAATAGATAGACGTGGTACCATTTGTTGCATCGTAAATATTTTGAAGTCATTAGTAGACCCGTTTCAGGTAGGGTGGTACGATATGTTATTGGTACCATTGTCAGGACACCGAATTTTTACCGTAGTAGGCTAATTTTTTCTCTCCCGATCTTTTCCGTGGTGATTCCTCTTCGTGATGGAAATATTGAACGCTATTTGAACATTTGAATTAATAAGAGAGTAAAACTTAAAAAATTAGGTTACTGATGTTGAGTTGAGACTAGAATTGAGTCATTAGTAGAATAATAATTGTATTTCTCAATTTTCTGTAAGCTAGTAAGACAGTTTGATTTATTAAAAATAAACCTTTATGATTACATCAAATAATAAGGAATATCTAATGCCCCTCTTCAGTTGCCACATTGTCTAAGGTGCTACCCTCGCAGTAGATTAGTTTGCCAATACCAGTAAATTCAAGGTTTGAATCTAGGTTGGGTGTACTAAGGGTGAATTTTTACAAAATGGTTTTACACTTTCCCTCCACGCAGTTGTAGCTGCACGTCCTCAAAATATAACCACCTTAATCCCTAAAATCATTATTGTAATTAGTACACACGCGTATAATCCGAACGGGTAGTAGGATGTTGTACTAAAAAAAAATGGGTGTGTGTACTTATGTACGCGCGTGAGAAGTTATACTTCTTTGGCATCATTAAATATAAATATTTATTATTTATTCAATTTAATAATAAATATTAAAAATTAATATTTTAATTTGATGTTCGATTTAAATTTTTATCACAAATTTTTTATTAAATGTTTTATTAATTTTATTTCTTTATTTTGTAAATATTAAATAACCAATAATAAATATTTAACAATAATAATTTAATAATATTTAGTATTAATTATGTTAAATAATATTTTAATTTATATCAATAAATAATACATACGGATAGTTAACCTCAATTATATTGGAGCACTTGAAAAAGTCTATAAGCACAATTTTTTTCACTAATATTTACGAATAGTAAATAATATTAATCAAAATATTCAATTTAAATCACTACTGAATATAATTTATTAGCACATATATAATTCGCACTTGTATGAAACTAAAACACGTGTTGTGAATGTAGAAACTAGAAACATGTGGATAAATATTATATATATGAAAACAGTGATCAGAGGCGACGAGCGTACCAACATGCGCGACTAACAGAGGTTCTATTTCTATTTTGTTGGTAGCTTTTTTTTTCTTTCGAGACTTAATGAGCGGTTTAGCTTCAACCTGTTACTTTTGTGTTATAGTGATGCGCGCGCATCTTAAAATTTCACTCGCCTCATTTTTTCATAATGCGCCTAAAGAAGTATAACTTCAAAAAGTAATAGTTTTTTTTATCTTTTACTCTTTTATTTGAAAAAAGTCCACTTAAACACTTATTTAAAACCACCTTCTAATTAGTTAGTTAAAAGTGTTAATCCTAGTCAAACATTATATCATGAATTGAAATACAATCTGATTTTTTTTAGGGACGCCTAACCCATAATTAGATATTGATGTAAGCTCTACTTACGGGATGATGATAGCATTTTATAGTGCGTTTTTAGGTCGGTGGCCTGGTGGTCTAGGTGTGTCGGAATTCTGTGTTGGGGTTCCGGGGTTCAATCCTCGGTCCCGGCACAGATTTATCTGATTTCCAAACCCTTCCTTCACCTCTGACAAGACATCTTGTGAATGTGTGGAATGCCAGGCCTCCACCGTGATTCGGATACCACGTTAAGCTGTAGGTCCTCCATTTCATCTCACAATCATCCTACCATTACACATTAGTGTAAGTGCGTATAACCCGAACGGGTAGTAAGACGTGGTGCTAATAATAATAATATAGTGCGTTTATCCTCTTGGCTCTATAGAAAATCATACTTTGTCCACCCTGTAGGTAGCAAACCTACCTTAATCGGGCTACACTATGGCGATGGCTAGAAGATAGGAACTCAGTCAAGGTAAGACGTTTCGGGTAAGCAAATTGAATACACTCCGTTTAACCTGAATGGTAGCAAGATCACCTCCTACATTACAGATATGGTGTAGCTTATCAGATAGTGTAATCCAGCAAGGAAAAAATGGTACAATTTAGGGTAAGCGGAGAGTGAATTTAGCTACCTTTGTGACGTCAGAAATTATGTCACTTAGCAATGAAAGAAGATGTGAACAACTAGAAAAGTATCCACATTTGGCTGAAAATGACCATCCTTATTATAATTCTTGATTGAAATGCCCATTGAAAACTTTAAAATCTGAATAATTTTTGATTGAAAATTGGCAACCCGAAGGTTGTTTTAGTGTTCTTCATCCATCAAGAGCAACATGTATTCGGCTGCTTAGTGCCACCCACCCACTCCATTCGGGATAAAGCACATGCACTCGGTAAGTCGTGAAGGGGTGTTTTACCGTTGCCTCTCATACTGGATTTCTATGAGCGAGAGAGAAATTACCTACACATTTGGCAGAAAAGGTATCTCGTGTGTTTAAGGGATTGTTTATACCCCTCATTTGACATGGGCTTGATGACTTAATTTACCCTCCAAAGAAAGTTGTGTTGTTAATTTTTGTGTCTGTAAAAATGCATTGTCCTTGGCCTGGTTTGACCCTACGAACTTTGTGTCACTAGACGAGCAATTCACCCTAAGAACACCGAGGTCGATATTTGAATTAATTTCCATGAATTACTGAGTACAAGACCAACCACTGGAACTTGGTCACTTTGGGCAGCTCGGACTTTGGATCAAGCCTCTGTCCAAGTGATTGTGGTGATAGTTACAAGTCCAAGGAACGTTGGTTTGATCCTTGCTTCTCCCTAAAATAAGTATTTATCTCTGAGTACATCATAGTGTCCAAATTTGGAAGTAGCTGATTATGTACTTACACTAAGTTAAGTCGATAGTCTTCTCTAAGATGGGATGCACACAAGAACGATACGATACATATCGTAAGGTCGCAAGCGATACGAAACTTTTATCTTAAGATAATTTTGCTGCAGACCGAAGCGAGACGATCTTTAGTCTGGACTCTGGAGACATAATTTAAAGTAAGTTTATCAGTTGTAAATAAAAGTATTGTTGTGTTGTAAATACAATTAATTTTGTGTTGCAAATAAAAGTATTGTGTTTTAAATAAAGGTATTGTTATGTTGTAAATAAAATTATTCCTTACCTGTGGCTTTTAATTCAGCTGCAATTGTCTTCCAGACAAAATTTGTCACGTCAGTTTTACTATATTTTTTAAGTGTATAGTTCCACAAACAGGGATGTTTTTCCACCATATTAATTAAATAAATTAAAAATGTTTCTTCAACCTGTCTTGACCTAGACATTTCGTCACCTTGAAATATCGTACGATACTGAGTGAAGAGACGAGCAGAGCGTGTCACTTTAATACACATATCTTACGATGGATGTCGCTGTCGTACTGTGTGTGCCTGTTTTGTCACGTCTGTACAGTTTGAACGCGCACAAGTGATACCTATCTTATAAAAACATTATCGCGTATCGCTTACGACCTTACGATATGTATCGTATCGTCCTGGGGTGCATCCCGCCCTCATATCGCAGCTTTAAAAATAATACAATGGTTCTTCTTCTTCTTATTATTATTATTAATAATAAAAGGTCTCGAAAGTTTATACTTGGAAATAAATATGAAACATACATTTGAAAATTTTAAAAAACCTTAGAAATTAAAATATTATTTAAACATATAATGATGGCTTTTTACATTATACTCTATTCTGTATTTGCCTTAAATATGGTTCAAATTTACCCTAAAACAGAAAAAAGCCAAAATTTGCATATATTTATGTAGAATAAGGCATTAACTAGATCAAGGCAGCTTCAAACAATCTTATTCGCCATTAATATTTCTTAAATAATTTTAATTTAGTTACTTAGATTCTTAGACGGAGAATATGCGAGAAATTAATTGCGTGTATGTGTCTGCGCTACTTGAATGAGAGAGAAGGGCGGTAAAAAGAGGGAGGGTATATGAGAGAATTTGAGGGGGAGGGGGCAATGTATGTGAGAAAGGAACATACCCTGCCCCAAGTTTGTTAAGAGGCTTACAAGAATTTTCCCATGAACTTGAATGCGGTGGCTCTTGAGTCTTGTTGAGATATCTCGAATGCACGGAGGAAGAACTTGAGAATAGTTGAGAACGTCTCTATAAGTCTGGTCAAAAGGAGCTGCAGCCGTATAACTTCATCAGAGCAGATCACATCAGGCAGCAGAGGTGGTCTGCACAACGAAACAGACATCCACAGAAACGAAAGATCTGTTTGGCACGAGCAGACAAGCGACTAACGATTCAATTTTATTTCCTCGTGTATTTTAAATAGCGACAACTAATTATGTGGAGTAGCTTAGTGTTTAATTTTTCATTTATTTAGCACCGTGTCTTACTACCTGTTCGGGTTATACGCCTCTTTTAGGGATTAGGAAGGTTTAATTAACATGAGGTGTACCAGAATTTGCATGGAGGTAGAGTGAAAAAGCATTTAAGAAAAATCACCCACAGTACAACGGATTGGTATCGAACACCGATCTCCCTATCATTGTCAGTTGAGTCTGTTGTGAGAGTGATGCCTTAGACCATGCGGACACCAAAGTGGGTTAGTGTTTACTTGATTCCATGTTAAATATAGTTCGAGCTAGATAAAAATAAATCTTAGAATAAAAACTAATTGTTTTTGCTGTCAATATTGGTAACTTTTTACTGTTTTATAAATGTTGTTTTATAATACGTATTGATTATATCTACCAACAATGATTGCTTCATATAAGATAATTTAACGATTAGGTAGGTGATAATAGATCAAGTAGTTTTTCTAGATTTTAGATAAATCCTATTATTTTAAATTTAGACTATATAGGCGTAATTATTTCTTTCTCAGTAATGTCGATCGTTGAACATTGTGGAATTTAATTTTATCAACTGGGGTCCGGGGTTCAATTCTCAGTCCCGGCACAGATTTATCTGATTACCAAACCCTTCCTTCAACTCTGACAAGGCGTGTATTAATCACAGCTTGTGAATGTGGGGAATGCCAGGCCTCCACCGTGGTTCGTATCTCACGTTAAACTGTAGGTCCTTCATTTCATCTCACAATCACCCTACCATTACACATTAGCGTAAGTGCATATAACCCGAACGGGTAGTAAGACGCGGTGCTAATAATAATAATAATAATAATAATGATAATAATAATATAATTTTATCAAAAAAATATTTATTTTGTCTGGAGCCTTCAATGTATATTTTATATAAACAAAGCAATATTAGTACATTGCCTACATACCAACTCAACCTGGCCCAGCACATCGTATACTAAAAATCACACTTTTGAACCAAGAATGTTAGTAGGGTGCAAAATATTTGTTTCGCAAATCTTCAAATGTTCCAAAGTATTACACTTCCCCAACCCAGCTACATAATAATATCACCCGGCTGGCAACATTTTCTGGGCATAACACTGAATAATATAACGAAAATTTGCAAAAAGAGTAAATTTGGACACGAAAAGTGAACAGTTGAGGTCCTTGCACAATGGCATAGTATCGTATACGTACGGTTAGTAGTTTTACATTCCTCTTTGAAAGCGGAAAGACACGTACGATACTGTCATGGCGGCCGTCTTCTACCCTCCATTATACCCTCTCAAACACTCCTCTCGCACATCAGTAAGTTTTTTCAGCCATTGAGGAATCATTTCGGCAGTTGCTTAAATAATTTCAAGTATCTGCTAAGGCTGAAATATTTATCTTGGTCTCTCAGTATGAGAGAAAAGATTTAGAATGAGAGTAAAGCTATTACCCTGGTCATTTTCACTTTTACCCTCAACAAACATTGCAACCCCATACATCCAACGATCAGCTACCCATGATAGGTAGAGACCTCATCAAAATGTTCCTCATTCACTCCCTCAAAAATCAATGTATCCTCTTTCTTCCCATCATCAAATTTCCATGACTCCTCAACCGGCTAATAATGTTCCTCAACAGCCATCGTCTCCCACCGCATTCAACCTTCAGCCTCTTATGCTTTCTTCTCATGATCGTCCTCAACAGCAAGCACCTCCCACCACATTCACCCGTCATCCGGCAAATGCGGGTACATCCAATATAATTTTATATTTTCCTTTTCAGCCTACTAACGTAATAACTCTAAGGGATAGCGTGACAAGTTGCAAAATAAAATTAAAATAATATTTCAGCTACTCTTTCTTCAGAAACTTCATCGTTTACCAGCGTTTGGTTTTACCAAATGGAGTGAGGTTGATCTCGCAAGGGTGGACGAAAAGCAGGGTGAAGGACCACCACAATATTCTGTTGAGAATTTCCCGACTGACTGGAGTTGTTTGTTTTGGAACTTGGTTAAGAAAGAGAATGTTGGAAGTGAATTAAGACGAGGTGTAATTCAATTATCAGGGCACTTGCTGCTATCTCCTGTCAAAACTAGGACTCTAGGGGCAACTTAGGATGGGGGAAGTATCTCGACAAGAACTGAAGCTCAGATAATTTGAGAGTAGTCGCGGTAAAATTTGATCCCCACTATAGTCAATATACAAATTGAAAAGTATTATGTTGCATAAACGTTATTCTTTTAAATGTATACGCCATGCAACGTGTTCCTTGGTTCTCACTTTTGAAAGATGTTATCTATTTTGCTAATAAGCACGATTAAATTTCATCCATTTTTAATATTATTTAATGATTTTTTATTTAATCTTAAAATATTCTTCAATCCTCAGATGAATTCTGCAATCAATGTTATGTTGTTTAGGAAATCCTTCAGGACGCCGATTGCACCCTTTGTTTAACCTGAGAGGTAACAAGCAGTCTTGCCTTGGCATACTACACCATGACTCTATCTTATACGCTATACCATAGTGGAATAATGAAAGGTAAGCGTGTTAAGGCGATTGTCCCTTTTCATTTGGCGTGGAAATGCAGAGCCATGGAAACAAATGGTTATCTTCAAGAATGTTAATTGTTTTGCAATTTTTATTTCGGGAACTGTTTGTTCAAGAATAGAAGCATGTTGATTAAGTTATACTTTATATACATATACACCTCCTCAATAATTTTAACAATGATCAAATATCGATAAAATTGACATTTTTCGGTAGAAAACTGCCGGTTTTATAACAAAAAATAAGGTAATATAGCAATTAATAAACATTGATACATTATCTTAGAAGGGGTGTTGAAAATATTAACATAAACATTTCACTCTTTCTTGAGAAAACTAATATTTCCAAACGTGTGATTTTTCCGCAAGACCTGCCCGGTAGCTAGCGCCATCTACGTTTTCCATGATCCATCTGTTCTTTTTGGCGTGGAAGGATACTATGTTCGGTTGTGAAGCCACGCCCACCTTTCACCCTCCCGCCAACTATCCCACAAAATAGGTTTTAGACTTGCACTCGACGGGGCCAAGGGCCTTAACTTACAAACTAAAAGAAGGAAAAACTCCGCAACTATGAATAGATATTCATTGTGAACGTAAATTTTCATCTCAAGGATATACATATATTTTTGTTGAAAGTGATGTATCCATATAGTGGTGTTAAAGTATTGCATAAGCACCTTTTTGGTAATTTTGGATCCCTTGAATCCTTTGTAAGCAAAAATAAGAAAACGCCTATCTTCTTTCCCGTCTTGCTTACGTTATATTTGTCACCTTTTATTTTTGTACGTTTTTCACAGGAATAACTATTTATTGTCTACGTACTCAATTAAAATACGTCAAGTGACGATTTTTACATGTGTTCACTTTTGACAAATGAGTTACATTTTGACAATCCAGTGAGCATCACTCGACCCATGAATACATAACCATTGACTTATTAGCATTTAACCGTAATACTCATGTCCACCAAGATGGTAAATTAATTATTATAATTGTTGAATATTTTAGACGTAGGGGTAAGAGTTGGTGGGCTGGCCACAGAAGTGGCAAATACTTAAAACATACTTCAGCTACTTCTAGTTATCTACTTAGAGATGTGTCAGGAAGACATTTTCTAGTCGGGGATGTGTGTGTGTTATTAAGACATGTTCTAGTCTGGGATGTGTGTCAGGAAAACATGTTATAGTCTGGGATTTTTGATAGAAAAATATGTTCTAGTCTGGGAACTGTGTTAGGAAAACATGTTCTAGTCTGGGACGTGTGTTAGGAAGACATGTTCTAGTCTGGGATATGTGTCAGGAAGACATATTATAGTCTGGGATGTGTGTTACGAAAACATTTTTTAGTCTGGGATGTGTGTTAGGAAGACATGTTATAGTCTGGGATTTGTGATAGAAAAATGTGTTCTAGTCTGGGATGTGTGTCAGGAAAACATGTTCTCGTCTGGGACGTGTGTCAGGAAAACATGTTATAGTCTCGGACGTGTGTTAGGACCTAGGAAGACATGTTCTAGTCTGGGATATGTGTTAGGAAGACATGTTCTAGTCTAGGATGTGTTTCAGGAAAACATGTTCTAGTCTGGGATGTATGTTAGGAATAAATGTTCTAGTCTGGGATGTTTTAGGAAAACATGTTCTAGTCTGGGATGTGTGTTAGAAAGACATGTTCTAGTCTGGGATGTATGTTAGAAATACATGTTCTAGTCTGGGATGTGTGTTAGGAAGACATGTTCTAGTCTGGGATGTGTTTTAGAAAGACATGTTCTAGTTAATTCAGAGGACGTATACCCGAATTTGCTTGGACGTAGAGTATGAAATTATTTTAGATAAATTCCCTCAGTACAATTGACCAGGATTAAAACCCCGATTTCACTATCATCAGCGGTATATTTTAACAAGAGAGTGACGCCTTACACATTGTAGCCACAAAAGAAACACACATTATAGACTGAGAGGTGTGATAGGAAAATTTGTCCTCGGAACACACGTTACAGTCTGGAAGGTGAGATAGACAAGTTTGCCGCTCAATCTATCAGTATAATAGCATTGGTAAAACTGGCACCAAGGATTCCCGTCCAAATGACCCACTTTACGCTGGTCACCGCTCGAGCTGCCAACATCTATCTTCATCCATCACAACACACCGACACATTGTTTGGAAAGGAAAAAGTGTGCTCCTTTGAGCACTTATCCGTCACATCATACAGTGTTGTACAGGAATACAAATACAAACTTATATATTACTGTTATCTCTAAAGCGGTGTATAGAAGTTAGATTTTATTTACATTTCTGACGAATAACAAGATGTATTTAAATGCAAGCTTTCATTGCAGCTACACACAATTTTTGGAGGCTTTTTGATCATATTATGTAGACAATTTTAGCGTACTGATCTTTATTATTGAATCACAATTTCGTTTCTTTTTGTGGAGAAATTATAAAAAAAAAACACTTCTATGAATGTTTGTGTTTGGAAATCTAGAAAACCTTGATAAGCTACAGTCAAATTTTCATATAATGAGTCATTCTGACAGCTATAAAATACTAACCTAGACACTAAAAAGGTATAAAAGATGCATTATTTATAATCTCGGGAAGGGTTTTAAACCTGCAATCTCCTATCCCCCTTTTCATTTCAGTACGGCCCTGGAATAAAATATGTTTTGAAATATCGAACCAGTACTTAAATAACTCTAGATATTTGAATGTCTTAAATTCTCCGGTAGGTGGCCCTCTTAATTAGTAGAATATGAAATAAAAATTAAATTAGTATTTTATTAAATAGTGATTTGACATGTTTGAATAAAACCACAGTTATTAAGTTTAAACCATTTTACAGTAGCAATAAAAAGGTTTGTTAACTGTGTCAATATTATTAAACAATTCAAGCTAACTTAGCTTTTCAGATGACAGCATATAAATTGTTATCTAACAGATGTGTTTGTTAAAATGTAATATTCCTCTTGATATAGATTGCTATCTAACAGATGTATTTGTTTAATGTAATATTGCTACTATGAGCCCGTACAGAAAACGCCGTAGTTTAAAATCATTGTTGTAATACAGTGCTCTCTTGTAGCAAGTGGTGGTACTACTACTTAGCTACATCAGAACGTTTGGAGGTTTATATAGTTGAATGCTCCCTAAAGGTCATCCATAAACCACGTAACGATATTTTTACGTCCAAGGCCGGAGATTGACTTGAGTCGAGCTGTAATGTAATGCTCGATACGAGCATTACATTACAAAGCTCGGCTCGAGTTCCTGATTGGATGCGGCGAATGCTCACTTTGAATGCTCGTCTCGACAGTGTTCCGGTTTTTCTCATTTCTAGCTGAAATGTCGGATATACAAGTCGCAAGGGAAATGTTTTTTTAAAGTTATTTAATGTTGTTGATCTTGAGGATCCCACAAAATAGTTTTCTTCCTAAATTGTTCAATAAAAATTAAAGCGTTTTCTTGGTTCCGCCACTTGCTGCAAAATGCATGGTAATAGCACAAAACACGTCTTTCCTACAGTATTCACTTTGACAAGTGGATCCCTGTGCTCGGCGCGAACACCTGCACCAGCACTGATTTGTAATTTAACAACCAAAGAAAGGGATTCGTGGAAAGACCGAAAGTCAAGTGGAGCACGTTTCCATCGAGCATCGAACATCGAGCGGCTCATCTCGTTGCTCGCTACACCGGTCTGACTAGCGTGTTACATTACAATGCTCTGTTATTAGTCAGCCACCGCCTTAAAGCTGCGTCCATAATAGCGAGCCAAGCCTCGAGCAAAAACTCAACATAAGCCATATTTTGTTTCATAAAGTTATGTACTTCGGTGGATCACACACGAAACGAACAGGGGAAAATTAAAATTGGATGCCATGGCATAATTTATCTACACCTTGCAACAAAGAAAAAAAGACAGGACAGATGATAGTGACAAACACAACTGAACTAAATGCGATAGGAATATAGTGGAAATAGTTTGCTCCAATAACTTAAATTTCGATAAATTAGTGGTCGTTACAAATACTTAGCTCGAATGTCACCAAGTGATTAAGTATCTAATTATTTTGATTGGGCCAAAAGTGAAAAAAAAAGTTTACTTTTAGGAGAATCCATAAGTCTATCCACATTTGCGTGGAAGGAAAGTGGGAAATATAGAAAAAACCACCCTTAATAAATGTGACTGAGATTCGAACCCCAATCTCCCTACCTTGAGCCAGCCAGTCTAACACGAGATTAACGCGTTATACCACTACTCCACTAAAGTGGGCACAAAATCTACCTTAGGAGACGGTCTGTTCTTTGTTCACCCCTCTCTGCCCAGAGGCAGCTTCAAACTTATTTTAAGTGTATAACAAACTTTATAAGAACAAGTATTACCATTGTTGTACAGTTTACAGCACGCGAGTGATCATGTAGCTGTAAATATTGTTTTTAATATACTCTCTAATTTTTAAAGATTAAACTAATTATTATTTATTTCCCTCGGCCTATCATAACACGTATTTGTGGTTGTATTTAATATTTCAATTACAATAAAAATTACTTTTAAAACAAAATTTCAAGATTTAGTAAAATTTACAACAGGCAACTGTTCATCTAATATTTCAAGCGCGTGTGACAGAAGGTTAATTATACTGTACATAAATAATAATTTAAAGTTGCAAGTGGTTTGGCTCAAGACTAGTGAGTTTTGAGCCGAGCCTCAAGCCGAAACACTTGCAACTTTAAATTATTGTTTATTTATAGTTAACCTTCTGTCACCCGCGCTTGAAATATTAGATGAGCAATTGCGTGTGTTAAATCTTACTACCCTTGAAATTTTGCTTGATTTTTTAAAGTTGACATTAATTATTAGAATTTGTTTTATAATAGACCAAGGGAAATAAATAAAAATTAGTTTAATCTTTAAAAATTAGAGAGTATATTAAAAACCACATTTACAGCTATATGATCACTCGCATGCTGTAAACTGTACAACAATGGTAATACTTGTTCTTATAAAGTTTGTTGCACACTTAAAATAAGTTTGAAGCTGCCTCTGGGGAGAGAGGGGTGAACAAAGAACAGACCGTCTCCTAAGGTAGATTTGTGTCCGCTTCAGTGGAGTAGTGGTCTAACGCGTTAATCTCGTGTTAGACTGGCTGGCTCAAGGTGAGGAGATTGCGGTTCGAATCTCAGTCACATCTATTAAGGGTGGTGTTTTCTATATTTCCCACTTTCCTTCCACGCAAATGCGGGCAGATTAGCTCTAAAATGATTCTTTTCTCATTCCTACCTCACAAGATTAATGATCATATACTGTATTAATCATATATATACTCTGTTTAGAGTCTGTTTAAGAGGCATTGGTTAAGACACGTAATGCTATTGCGAGACTTTCCTGCACACATTGATTCTATTAAACGTAAACATTTTTTGTGCTATTTTGGATCATTCAAAATAATTGGATGCTTAATCACTTGGTGACATTAAAGTTAAGTTTTTATATTAGCCACTAATTTCTTGAAATTTAAGTTAGTGGAGTAAACTATTTCCACTATATTCCTATCGCCTTTAGTACATTTGTGTTTGTCACTATCATCTGTCCTGTCTTTTTTTTCTTTGTTGCAAGGTGTAGATAAATTATGCCATGGCAGCCAATTAAAAATTTTCCTTGTTCATTGCGTGTGCCATCCACTGAAGTACATAACCTGATGAAGCAAAATGTGGCTCGCAGGAATGTTTAGGTTTGGCTCGGCTCGGCTCGTTAGTCTGGCCACAGCTTAATGTGTACATGGTGTTACATAGAGGGAGGACAGCCTGGAAGGTACATCAGCACGTTAGTACGCAACAAAGATATTATACGTTCTAATGTTGAACAAATTATATTATTGTTCATGTTTTCATCGTAAGTAAACATTCTCATAGATAACTTTCGATACTGAATAGTATTAACATTTCTGAGTACTTGTTTTAGTGCTCAAATGCTACGATAAGTTTGGTAAATCCCTTTGAGAGGGGGGGGGGGGAGGGCTTATACGCTTAAGTACTAGTCACGATAATGGGCTAGGTTGCATCCACATTCGCATGAAGAGAGATTGGGAAACAGTTTAGGGAAAACTACTCTCCCTACACCAGATCAGGATCAAACCACCATCTCCTTATTATCGACAGTCTAGTCTTTTGCAAAAGTAGCGCCTTAGACCATGTGGTCTCCAAACCGGGTCCTTTTAAAAATAAAAGTATTTCACTGATACATATTTCTATACGGTCAAGTGAAGTGTGGAGAAAACCACACCCGATACGATTTCTATTTTATTGATTTATTACATGTGCACGTTTTGAACCGATATATTATATCGGCACACGAGAATTTCTATGAGCGAGAGCGAAAGGACCTACCAATTTTTCCTGGAAAAGTCTTTTCACACACCTTCCAGGGTTCTTTTACATGCAAAAATCGACATGAAACCAACGGCTTTACTTCCTCTCCGAACGGAGGTTGTACTATGAAATCATATCGCACAAGAAAAGTCCGTCGACCACAGATGGGTTTGAACCCACGAACGTTGCATCCTGAGCCAAGCACTTTACACCAAGACCATCAAGGTCGACTATGCAATTTACATAGCTTGAGCAATACAATAGATTATCTCTTATTATTTCCACTTCTTTGGGGGCTTAGAGTTTCATTCATTCCTCTCGTGTCAATAACTTCGCACAGTAATTTTCTTTTTATTATGTCGAAAAAGTCGGGTTGAATTCAACATAAAAAGAACTTATGAATAAAATTGGACAGTGAGGTTTTGTCTGGTTTGAAGACAATAATGAGCTCATTGACTCATAAAGACTAGGGGGGGAAACACCTTCTTTAACGAATTTCTTTCTTGAGTAGTAATTTTCCCATCGCTTGGTTCCAGGGGCTATATACTCCATTCACGGTAGGAATTACTCTCTGAAAGGTCTTTTTTCCTACCAATATTCTACTGTATAAAAGATTTCTGGTAGGGAAAAGGGCCTTTCAGAAAACAATTCCTACGGTGAACGGACTTTAAATGTGCGCTGTGTGAAAATCGAGACCTTTTATCCCTTTAAATGCGAATTCACGACAAAAACTACGTATATCCCCTAAGAGTTTAAAATGACCCAAAACCCCGGATTATTTTTTTTACGAAATGAAAGTTCTTTCCCTGATGAAGTGGTGTGGTGGAAATATTTTCTCTTTCATAAACAATTATAGCTTACCTTTTTGTTCATCATGAGTCATGACTAATGAATGACTCTTGAGATTTAATGCTTGTTCAATCTGTTCGCAAATATATAATTTAACAGCTTGTGTAGGATGATTTTTTCAAGAAATGCACCGGGATAGAATATGAGAAAACCACATCAGTTCGTTTAAATTCTGGCTGGTACGAGCTTACAAATGGTCAATACCATCTCTGACTCCCACCAAAGAGCCTAGCTAGACAGACAATGTCCAAAAATACCACGAAATAAAAAGGTCACCTTACTCTAAGGTCACTTAGATCACTTAGATCTTTAAACAGGCCTCCTTTGCCACTTGGATACGAGAACGGGCCTTTTGGGTTCACGTAATTGTATTTTTATTTTGGCAGCAAATGAGACCCGATTTGCTGTAAAACAGTGTTCAAACGCACAATTAAACCCATTCGCATTAAACTCGATGGGAACTAACTGGTCAAATTTTCATTGTGACTGAGATATCAATTACAGATTATCTTTCCTCACTTCCGTGCAATTATTCCTCCGTTTGATATATAATTTTTTATTCCTCATTAATGCAAAGCTATAATTCCCACAACAGCGCCATACAAAATTCTCTAGTTTAAATCATCTTTTGTTTTTATACTTGCTCACGTTTTCGTTTATTCCCTTTTTGCTTTGTTTAGCAAAGCAAAATGTTCAATAAAAAGCTGTTAAAAATGTGATCCCTCAAAAATATAAGGTTTCATTATCATCTTACACCAACCTCGGTGCCTCTATGGTCTAACGCGCAACTCTCACGGTAGACTATACCGCCGATGAAGGGAGATTAAGGTTCGAATCTCGTTCGGGTGTACTGAGGGGGGAGTTATTCCAAAATGGTTTTACACTTACTACCCGTTCAGGTTATACGCTTGTGTACTAATTATACTAGTGGTTTCTTGGAGGCTAGGAAGTTTATTTTCAAGGGAAGTGTGCCCATATTTGCGTGGGTAGAAAGTGTAAAACCATTTTAGTAAGACGTGATGCAAATAAATAAATTAATATTTCACTAAATAATATATATTACATTTGATATAAAAGGTTAATATAGTTTTTAGCCTCAAGTTGGCTGAGATCATACAAATTTAAATACTTTATATTTTATGGTTCAAAAAATGTCTGGTGACGGGATAAAGAAACCTTTTATATTATCTATTAAAATGTGTAGGCCTATTAATAGCTTTGAATTAAATTAACAAATATTTAGTAAAGCTGTCCATGCACAAAAACTAAATAAACATCTCACTACTCCCGGTTTAAAATAAACACTATCGAATCATAAAGAAAAAGTAATGAGGAATTATTTTGGCTGCAACCATATATTAAAACTGTATTTTATTGGTTGGTTTAATTATTGAATACTAGTTCTGATAAGATTTACTGATAGTGTTTTTCTCCCAGATTATTTACCACTTTTTATTCACACAAATGAAGTTTCATTTCCTTAAAATTCTACCATTCTCATCCTTACCCAATTCGAGTAAATACGTGTATATCCAGGACTGATAATAATAAGACGCGGCGCACAAAAAAAACTTGTCTTGGTATTTACAGGGCATAAAAAATTAGTTAATATATATATATATAATTGGAAAAGGGTTGAACCACGGATTGGGCTACCGGGACACTACCCGGTGGGCCGGTTTGATTTGGGCTGCCGCAACTACTTTAAACTTAAATAAAACCATTCAATTTATAGTTATTCACAAATTGTGAATGTGTGGAATGCCAGGCCTCCACCGTGGTTCGGATTCCACGTTAAACTGTAGTTACCCGCCTCGATGGCGTATTTGCTAACGCGCTAGTTGTGTTGAGCTCGACTGCCGAGGACGGGGAGATTGAGGTTCGAATCTAGGTTGGGTGAACTAGGGGGGGGAGGGGGNTCTCTCCACTCAAATGTAGTTTCACTTCCTCTAAATTCAACCTTCCCAATTCCTAATCTATTAGCGTGATTAGTACTAAAGCGTATAACCCGAACGGTTAGTAAGACGCGGTTCTAAATAAAAAATAAAAAAACTGTAGGTCCACCATTTCATCTCACAATCCCCCTACCATTACACATTAGTATAAGTGCGTATAACCCGAACGGGTAATAAGACGTGGTGCTAATAATAATAATAATAATAATAATCATAATAATAATTCATAGTTATTATTTTTATTAGATTTGATTCAAAAGTTCCCGTGAGTAAGTTTGAGGACGCCCAGAAATACATCACTTGTGGATATATTCGATGGTAGTAAATGTAAAACTGTCATGTTTGTTTCTTGGTGTTTTTTTTATAAACAATCTCTGAAGACGTACGTAAAGTCACATGTTTAGTGATCTACACAAGAAACAAGTAAGTGGAAGATCATTTTACAAACTTAAATATACCAATAAAGACACCCAGCTATTGTTCAAGCATTTTTGCCCTTTTCAGTACAAAGTGGGAACTGGTCATCGATATTGTTCCTGAAATTTCTTTTGGATTAAACAAACTAATAAGAGAGATGCAAATACCTCACGCCACCACTTTGGCTTACATTGATATTAATTCTAGGAATCAAATAGCCAAAGTTATTATTTATGCTTTTTAGTGAGGATTACTCCATCTAGCTATCATAATCTGAAAATTAAATAATGACACCTGTACACGAGAATCGATCCCGAGACCTTTGGCTTAGTACGTCGATGTTCTAACCACTGAGCTATCCAGTACTACCAAGTTAAAGGTGGCTGCGTTATCTGATAGCTCGTGATCGGTGCGGCGGAAGGAACCGCGAATAATTTTACAGTTTTTATAGCATTACATTTTTTTGGCCAAAATAAATCAAATATTTCTCCAGTAACATCATAGAGTTTAGTTATCTACACATGCTAATATCAACAGCTTTTCTTTATGGAAGCTATTCAGAGTAGTTCATTCCTGGATTTTTTTTTCCATATATTTATATTTTATTAAGAGTGATCAAATCATAAGACTCTGGAAGTTATTTAGAGCTATTTTTAAATTGTAATAAGAATTATATGCATCCTTCTCACACGAAGCAATGATTTCTTAGAGCTGTATGTGTGTGCGTGCGTGCCTGCCTCATTGAATACAATATTTGAAAGAACAAAAGGGGGGCCTACCTGTGCCCTTCTGTGGACACGTTTATGGAAAAAAAACTGGAAGTTTTAAAATGTCTCGGTAATTGTAAAATTGTGACTAAACTAGCCAAGAAGTTTGTAGTTGGAAAACTAAAGCTTTCGCCTCACTTTAGGTTTTGAATTGGAATTCTCAAGGGCCATTGCCTTACATTTGTCAGCCTTTTGTTTATCTTCAATAGCCTTTGTTATGTAAGGTGGATTTCTAATCGGCATGGATCGTCTGCGTCTTGGATCTACAAGCTCTGGCAGGAGACAATCTAGATAGAACTGTCTCAGTTTTTTCTCCATGTGGCTAGCCCAAAATCATCGTCTCTGAAAATCTTCTCGACCTTTATACCCACATTTTTCCATAAAACCAAGAGGCAGTAACTTCTCCTGGTCACGTGAAGTTGGCCTTTCACTTGATAGTAGTGTGTTTTTTGTTAATGCACGTAATTTCTCTTTTGTCCTTGCTTATGTTCCAAAAAGTAAACTTTCTTTTTAAAACAGCTTCTTCTGGTGTCATGTTCCTTGCTGAGGGTGGACACTTCACTTCAATAATGGTGTCAGATCCTATTAGACCATCGGGAGTTGCTCCCAAGTAAGATAATTCCGGATCAACAAAGAGCCCACAAGGCTCAACTTTAATATTCATTTTATTTTCAAGAGCCAATATACCATTCTTCTCATCATCTCTACCGTACAGCATTGCATCTGTGTCAAAATAATCATAGAGCATTCCTTGAACAGCCTTTTCACAAGATGTGTGAGGAAGTCTTCGACAAACGGGTCCAAAGTTAGAGGCAGTGAGCAGCTTTCGCCGTACTTCTTTCCATCGACCACTATTTATTTGGAGAAGTGTCCCTCTTTCAAGCTCCTCACGTTGCTCTGATGTGCTTGGTAGAGTAGCAATAAATCTAATTTTCTCTCTATCAAATTTTTCCGTAACCATATCAGGCTTCTGAGCACAAGGACCATAGTATTTGTCATTATTAGTCAACCTAGGTCTAAATGGGTTCTTTTTCTTCACTTTTGCAGGCAGACTTCTTGTTCTTTCAATTTGACGAAGTCTTCACGTCTCCATCTTCTTAGTAAACTTCCCGGGACTAGCTTGGTACATTACTTTGTGTATTTTATATAGAGGAGTTTTAGTATTGTAAGAAACTACAGGAGCATGACTTCTAGAAGAGTAGGACATCTTAAGGCAAAAATTAACCCTTTTCTCACCGATAAGGTATGACAGTGGTGCACAACCCATGGCCCGCCATGCCATTTATTGCGGCCAACCAACTAAATGAAATTTGCAAAATAAATTCCTAGCATATTCTCATATTACTTAGACTAGGTTGTCAGCGAAATATGATTAAAAGTTTTATTAAGGGACGAAAGCATTTAAAGTTTATACTTAGTAAGTCTACCGATACTTCAACAGCAGCTATGACATCGAGTCCGTTTATTTATGGGGGCTTTGTGAATAATTGTTTGGTAGCCGTATCTTAAAAACCTTGTGTTAATTGCGTGAAGAAGTTTGAGGGAATATGTCTTGATTGAATATCTATGTAACGCAGTGTCACAGATATTGCACATATTATTGCATCGAAATTTTTGAAAATTTCAAAAAATTGGCATTTATTTTTTCACTAGCCATATATGAGTTCTCTGACATAACATCAACCGTTCAAATGAGCATATTTGCTCCAGGTGTGACGTAAGAGTTCTAAATTTATTAATAACTCGTCTTTCTGTACTCCATGGATGGACAGATCAAGGCTGCAAGGCATCAAAAAGGTATTTGTCTAAATTTGTCTACAATGATTGGAGCAAACAATGGAATAGTGTCTCTCCTCACAAAGCATATGTGATAACTTTGCCACGCCAACACACTTATTGCATATCACTGCATTATAGGCTTACACCAGTAAAATTTGGTTGTAAAAGATCTGGGCTAAAGAAATCTGATACGGACATTAGTGCAAACAGAGAACTTCATTAAATCAGAGGACTCAATCACCGACAATTCAAAGGATTTCTCAATGGAAACCGAGGACAAATATGGTGACCGTGTTTACTGCAGCAGAGGCAAGGTTTTTAAAACTTTCAGAGGAAATCAAGAGAAAAATAATTACATCTCAGATTTAGCAAACAATGTATCAGTATTCCAGGCAAAACTAAGATTATTATAATTTAAAGTTAAAAATGTACTAATTTCTGCGCTGTAAAGAAATGTTTCCCTCACATGAAATTTATTCCAGCTAGAAGTATGCTGGGCACATCAGCCGAATCCAGGAAACTTTCAGAGAAGATTTGTGATTTAAATTGTGACAAATTCCTATTAAAGATATTTCCCAAACTCTTATTTTGATGTTAGGTTATGAAGGAGTTTGGGCAAGGGAAATGGTAGCGTCATTCTTTACAAAATTAAAGTAAGACATTATTTTCAATATTTTCGATTTTTTTCTTTCCGGGGGGGGGGGAGATCAACCCTATCGCCCCCTCCTGAATCCACCACTGTTTAAGATATGTTGATGATCGTGAAGATGCTATTTTTAAGCACTACATATTATGTACGTATATATTTATTATATTTGGGCCACCTTGCCCCGGAATAATACTAGCCCCGTCGTTAAAACAAAGAGCCTATACTGTACATCACTTTTGTGCAAAGGAAGACTTTTTATTTTATTACAAGGTTTTATTGCAATCTATTCAATATACAAATAAACTTATTTTCCTTTTGTAAAAATATTGATCTGATTACAAACGTTTTTTTTTTTTAATAGTCATTGAGCTTATTTAAAGCTTGCTCATTCTTAGCTTGGGTTTATGATTTGCAATGGTAGATTCTGGTAAGAAGGGTTTTATATAAAATACACCAATTTTTTGTTGGTCAACATTGATAACATTTTAATTTATTACCAGTGTTAGTTTATAAGCAGGCCTATAATATGAATAGTCTGATAAACATAAAAACCAGTCTAAATGAACTATATTAAAATGTGTCTTTTGGATCCGCTTACCTTTGTGGTTCTGTAAAAGCGCTATCATTATCCATATCAAAGTAATGTACTGATGGAACGGCATTCCTAACATCATTCACAACTACAGTCTCAATAGATGTGATTTGTGGAGACTCAGATCATTATCTGCCTCCAGCAACTTTTGTTTTTTTCTATTACAATTAAAATCAGTTTGCAATTGTCTCCAAAATGCTCTTTAATGGTATGAAAAATTAAAATTGAAAAATACGGTAAAAAGTATTTTCTTTAACACCGCGTCTTACTACCCGTTCGGGTGTTATGCTTATGTACTAATTAAGCTAAGGGTTTTGGGATGATGAAGGTTATATCAATATTAAGTATGCCCTCATTTACGTGGAGGGAGAGTAGTAAACCATTTTGGAAAACCACCCTCAGTACACCCGACCTAGATTCGAACCTTAAACTCCCCGTCATCGACAGTCTATAGTCTATTGCGAGAGTAGAGCTTTAGGTCACGCGGCCACCAAAGTGGGTGTATAAAAATAAAAAAGTCTCTTAGTGATTTTTGTAGGCACTACAATTAATTCCCTAAGGTCCAATAATTTTGTAATTAATATAAATTACCTTATTTTTTCTCGGGGTCTTAATACCTATCCGGGAAACATGCATTTTAATAAAGCTAATAGAGTTGGAATGGGTAAAGTAAAACTTAGTTAAAATGTACCCAAATTTTCAAGGAAGAAGTGTATGGAAAACATTTTAAAAAATACCATAGCTACACCCGGCCGGGATTTGAACCCCGATGACTATGTAAACGGGAAACCACGTTAAATGAACTTAGCGTGTACGTCATTACAGTTTAGGTTTTTTCACAAGTTTGTAATATACAGTTAGGATTCGCGACAGCCTATAGTAGTCTTGGAAGAAAGATATGTTTAGAACAAATAAAGAAAGATACAGTATTTATATCTTTATTTATATAGGATTTTTTTAAATTGTCATTGATAGGATTTATCAAAAACAAAGTTGCAAGATATAAAAATATTTTTAAACCTGTCAAAGAATGGTTCTTTATGAATGTTTTTTAACACATTTATTGTTTTCACTGAGGTGTTCCCATACACACTACAGGCAAACGCTGGCATATTTGTTTCGATATCACCTTTAATATATCCCAAATCCTAAATTTAGTTTATTGGAATATTTCAATCGGGCATCGTTTAAAAAATACCAATTTATTAAGAAGGTATTTGATATTTTCTCTAGCTGTAAATTATCATTTTATAGATTAATATATAAAATTCAGCTTTACATATTTTACTTGAAAAATAGATAATTAAATTGGAATTACATGTTCTAAATTAATAAATTTGTAGACTACCTTTGTTTCCAATATTATTTTAATTCTATCCCTCGTCTTTTCTTATGTGGGGCGCAAAAATTTAGATGTGATTTATATATAGCCTCTTCTTCTGTCAAATCCCAAAGTATTCATTGTGACTTCTCAAGACAAACGTCAATACTACTGTAGCATAATATCCATTCACGGTAGGAATTACTCTCTGAAAGGTCTTTTTTCCTACCAATATCCTACTATTTAATAGATTTATGGTAGGGAAAAAGGCCTTTCAGAAGTCAATTCCTACCGTGAACAGACAAATGTGCTAATGAGTTATTTCTGACTTCTCTTATCTGCCTTTAGCCCAAAGCACCAGGCGTGGGTCAGGCGGACACTATCCACATTCCTTTTGTGTTTACTTCCTTCAACCAACCTCCCCTTACCCCTCCCCAAAACCATTTCCTCGTCGCCCGTTCGGGTAGTTCAGAGTCTTTCCTCCAGATATCAGAACAACCGTTAAAAAAATAATCGTTTTAAAATAATATTTATTCCGTTTTTTCTGTTGTGACTATGGATTTTTTTTATGGAAACGTCTTAGTTAGATAATTTTGTATATATATTGCTTTTAGATTTTTATTATTTACTTCTGAATCACGATTTATTTTAAACGAATCTATTAAGGATTTATGAGCTTTTCAAACATATAATGAAATAGATTAAAACATAGGTACGTCGCCATATTCTTACGCTCTTCAAAAATGCAAAATAATATATTATAGCATTTTTTATTGTTTCGTAAACATGATTTCCCTAAGAGTCTGCACGGTCTTCTTTGCCACATTTGGGAGCAATGGCGGTACAGGTCTAATATCCTCTTAATAAGATCACGCATTTGTAGCCGACGATTTAAGCACGTCCATCACAGACTCTACCTTAAAATATGAGTGAAGAATGACCCTGGGTACGGGACGATTCCTGGATAGCTCAGTGGTAAAAGCATTAGAGTACTAAGCCAAAGGTCCCTGGTTAGATTCCCGTATCCATGTGTAATTTTTTAATTTTCAGATTAATTTTAAGGGCTATCATATTTTGTGGTCCTGGGCCGCTTAGAATCTTTCAGTCCACCCCTGTTAACAACTATAATAGCTTGTCTATTTAATAATACTCGAGTGTATGAGTCTATAATCCCCTCCCTCTAACTTCTAGATTATCGACATTTAACTTGAGCTCTTCCTTTGTAAACCAGCGTGTTTTCTCAATCTTCCTCGAATCTAGTTGATAACTGGTGCGACAGACAACCTTGTTATCGAAAAAACAAACATTTACACAGCCCATGTCTGTCAACAATCCAGCCTGAATAGAACATACGAGAGGGCGGGGGTTGTGGAGGGGTAAGATTACTCGAATCTCTCTCTCTCACTTTAAATGTGTAAGACATACTAAAAAACACATTTGAATTTTACTTGTACTTGAAGAATTTGTTTACTGTCGATTATATTTTATACATTCTATATTTCACTCTTCTCTCAACACTCACCGGTGGTGACATGGTATCAGGTGTCAGACTCGAATCGAACTGGGGAATCTGGGTCTGATGATTTCCTAGCCTCACCTATAATCTAGTACGGGCATTTCTACTATAACAGGGCCGTCCTTAGGGGTGTGCTAACGATGGGGTCCCACAGGGCCCCATGGTTTGAGAAGGGGGTGGGTGGGCGCTTGCTTGTGTAGGCTACGGAGAGAAGAAAAAAAAACAAGTTGGAGATACCTTTTAACTGAGCTCTTGTATAGTATAGTATAATATAGTAGGCTCATGGCATAGGCGATCGAGAAGATATTGTAAGTGTGTAAAAGCAAATAATGGTATATTCCTCTGGTTTGATTTATTGAAAGAGTGAAGATACAGTAGCCCCATGGCTTATTTGGTGCTGATTGACAGCTCACAGCTGGCAGCTGACGGCTTTGAAAAGTTACCAGACAAAATTATGTATCCCTACGCCAAACCATATGATCTGCAAAAACATGTGTTTAGCGTCTGTCGCTTCTGAGAGTCAAAATCTAGGTATATACCTAACTGTTGACTGTCATAAGTCAGCTGTGAGCTGTCAGTCAGCACCAAAGAAGCCACGAGGCTTTTGTAGTTCTCATTTTTAACTCCACTGATTTGCTGTCTCTCTGTGGTGGATTTGTCTCACGATAGCCTTTGAATTCGTTAACGGATTTAATTCAAACTTAGCTGGGTTCTTTGTACTTTCTACACAAACTAAGTCCGTTGAGAAAGATTATCGAATAATGGGTTTGGGAGAAATTAACACGGTTTCTAGCATTAATGTTTACGTGTATTTACTATTTACCTTTTAGGGTATTTCCTAATACCTTAGAGCCCATTTCCACAAGCGATGCAGGCACGCTCGATTGCCTGCTCTAGCGACACGCCGCGCTATTTCTTGCGGCGCTGCAGCCACGCTCGATCGCCTGCTCTTGCGACGCTGCAGCCATGCTTGATCGCCTGCTCTCGCGACACGCCGTGCTATTTCTTGCGGCGCTGCAGCCACGCTCGATCGCCTGCTCTTGCGGCGCTGCAGCCACGTTCGATCACCTGCTCTCGCGACACGCCGCGCTATTTCTTGCGGCGCTGCAGCCACGCTCGATCGCCTGTCGGACGCGCTATTTCTCGCAGCGTGGCCAGTATAGTTACAGTTTTCCGAATAGTAGTGCATTCTTCCCGTGGGCGGCAGAAATACACGTGACTCTTTCAATTGAGAGCCAAGTGTGGTTGTGCTAGGCTATCCTTTGCAGGGTTATTATATATTAGGCCTATTAGAAAATGTCATGCCAACAATCGTTTGCGAGTTTAGATGTGGAGATGTTTATTGTTTAGATAAAGATGTTATTGGTTTTATGGGATCCAAGCTTGTTATATGTAGGCCTATTCTACCTATATGAGAAAATATTTGGAAAATTAGTTTTCGTCTTTACTTATTTAATTAAATGATTCTACTCACATGATAAAGTATTTGGAAAATATGTTCTAATATTTCCTTATTTTTTCAAAAATAACGTATGAAACTGTCCTGTTTCTAGTTTTGTTGAAAACAGAGGGCAAATCTAGTATACAAATGAAGCCATATTTTATTGTTTAAATCTTAAGGGGGTAAAGGGGTGGCGAAGAGGATAGCTAGGGGCCCCACAATCAATTATTTTCAGTCCTCCACGTCTACTAAGGTCATCCTTGCTGCTAAACTACTTCCCTCACCTCCTTGGGATAAGGCCATTAAATAGTAATTAAAATATTAACTAATTTGTATAAAATTGAAAAATGCCTTAGAACTTACTCTTGTTCGTAGAGCGATCAAAACAACTAGGTTTAAATCTTGGACAGAGCTGCCTCATTCTTTTTACGAAATGGTACATATAGATCTGTTTGTTGGGTTTGTCTTGGAATAGTTTCCTAAACTACCGTTAATATCATACTAATGTACTAAATGATACGATTAACCTTTTAACTGTTTATTACTAGCATTTACAGACAATTTCCTACTTCTTACAGTTTAAAATAAAAATACAAGTATTTGTAATTCAATTTATTTTTATTATCTGGTTTTAAACAACTATAATCATTCTTCTTCCAAACAACTTCAGATCCAATTACTTACCAGGGCAGACATGCAGACATGTGTTCCTGAGCTTGTCCATTAAATCTCTTATGTGTTTTATGTTATGCAACGGGTCTTTTCAAGAACACATGTCCATAAGTTTTGACTCGTGACGTGACTATAGTTAGATAGAAACTCCATAAGATCATGGACTTTTTTAAAAATTTATTTTAGAACCGTGTCTTACTTCCCGTTCGGGTTAAACGCATACTTAATTATTATGATAACGTGGAGGGGATGAAGGTTAAATTTAAAGGGAGTGTAATCATACTGACGTGGAATGAGAAAGTGAAACATCATTTAGGCATAACTTGTGAATGTTTGGAATGCCAGTCCTACACCATGGTTCGGATTCCACGTTAAACTGTAGGTCCTCCATTTCATCTCACAATCACCCTACCATTACACATTAGCGTAAGCTTATATAACTCGAACGGGTAGTAAGACGTGGTGCTAATAATAATAATAATAATAATAATAATAATAATAATAATAATAATAATAATAATTTAGCCATAGTCCCCCTCTTTATACCTAGATGGGGCTACGATCTGTACAACCACGTAACCGGTAAACTAAGATAGATCAGCCTAGCTTCTACACTGGATATCATCTCTGAGGTAACTGCATGGCTACTATTGGAAACCATGGTTTTAATTTTCATGGTTTTGTGTGGTCATTATACCCTTGAATATAATACAAGTTTCACAACGCTGGTTCGTTCCTTCTTTCCCCAGCACACCACCTTCATAAATGAGTGAAAGCGAGGAGTTTTGGCAACAGTTAACCGAAAGAGACAACGAAGATAATCTTTTTTTACCTCAGCGATGATATTGAGTGTTAGTTAGCATGCTCGTCAATGTTGCTTACTAATTTTTTTTTTTTCAAATAATTGTTTTATTACAACTCTATCCAAATGATTAACTTAATTTGTTAATTTACAGCCTTTGAATGTATAGATTTTTATTTTTTTGCTTTTCTATTGCATCAAGAAAACAAAAAAGAGAAGAAAGAGGCAATCAACTCGCGTAATTGGCGCTGCTAACACAAAGCTCTTAAATCCCCCCCCCCCCCCCCCCACCCCCCCCCCCNTTCCCCGGGGACTGGTGCGGTAATTGGGACGACGACGACGATGGGCGAGGAGAAGTCCCTCTAGATATCAGGAGAGAAGAATATCTAGGCAGTTCCCAACTACCCCTTCTTACAGATCAGAAGCAAAACCAAACAGCGACTGCTAGATGGTTCCCAAATATTTCCTTGTTTGTTTCATACCCCCCTTAGTAATTTTATGAAAATAATAAAAATATTTAATCAAGCCTGAAATACAGTTAGGCCAACTTGAAAAAAAAATTATTGCAATCTCTCATGTAATACGACAGATATACATATATAGCGTGGAGAGGGGTTGTTTTAAAGTGCTGATAGTGCTGTGAAGGGGGAAATTAAATGTTTTACTTAAAATTAAATACTGGCAACTCAAAAATCTCTGTGAAGTTAACAACCTTTGACAAATGAACCTTTAACTAGGTTTTGAATACATTTCAGTAAAATAATCTGCAGCCATCGCTGCAATGATCCCAATAATAAGCTTTTGATGTATCTAAATCTAGTATTTACTTGTGTATATGACAAAGTTAAAATCTGTTGGTATGCACTTAAGTAATTTTACGTTCTGCCGAGAAACAACAAACGGGACAGTCTATGCAATCGTTGGTCTACATAAACGATGTATAGCTTGGATAACCGGAACTTGTTATACAAATATAATATAAACAATAATTATTATAAATTGAAGGTAATATCTTCATGTTAGATTAACATATATAAAACTTGTGATAGATAAGCCAATCCAACCCCGACGTTAAAAAAAGAACTATTGCATCAGACCACAATCGAGCAATACTGACCGAGCGGCCGCCGCATGTTGACTAAGATAGTGTCAACATTTGCGGGTAGAAAATATTATATGGTCAGCACAGTGAACCATTGATCTCAGTTTTCTAAACCGGAGCCGTTACTTTTTTTATTCAAGTAGGTCCTAATTCGTCCTCACAAGGCTGAGTTGAGCCCGTTCCACACCCACTGCTTCATTGGAAGTGCCAGGGATTGAACCCGGGACTACTGGATCTATAGCTAGACACTCAGACCACTAGACCACAAAAGGCAGTTGGTATTCAAATTAAAATGTGTTAGACTCTTCATTACGAGCTTATTTTAATAAATATTATGTTCTGATAGTATAATCCTATTTATTTTTACTGACTAGAGCTGTTTTTTAATGTCCAAAAAGTCGTTACCAGAACGTTGAGAAGCAGCTTGGAATGTTGCTGTGGATACTGTGCAGAGCACAGCCGGGCCTTTCTTCTGAGTTCGGGTGTGAAAGCCCTCTCTCTACTCAATGCAGCCCTCTTTAAGGGCTGGTTAATGTTCACTGCATGACAACTCTTCTCCAGATAAGAAAAGGATGGGGTAGTAAAAAGGTTGGGACACTGTCGTGTAATAAACGCTAACGGGTTACGACCTAAGAAATAATGGTGATCGTTAACCTAATGGATCGGTCACATTAATCTCCGCCATATGCTTTGAGACAGCCACAGAGGTGAACTTCCCAACTGAGATATTGTGGACTTACTTCGTCTAGAATAGTCGAGCTTAAATTCATAAACGCCAGAAACAAAGTGGCTTTATATAACGTGCCTTGGTGGAGCTGTCCGGCAGTAGGAGAACAAAAAGGGGAGGGGCCATATTTAAATGCATATACAATTTGTGTTCCTCTTATTAAATTACATCATTCGTTTCACAAAAATCCATTCTACGCTTCTGGATACCAGTTACCTTTAGTTCTCCGGGCATTTAGCTTTTGAGAGCGTGTATCACTTGACAATCAAATCTGTGATACAGTCAAGAGCTTGCATCTCTTGACAATCAACTTTGTGATACAGTCGGCTAGCAGTAGTAAATTTACACGAACACTCTTGCACGTGGGTGGATCATTTCTGTTTGAACATTAATGGAGATAAAGAGTTAATAAAAGTGCCTAGTACTGAACATTGTTGAAATATTATATGATAATTGAATAAAAATTGTATTGAAAAGGCCATTTTTGACCATTTTAGAATGGCTCCACAGATAAGCACTGTGCACAAATATTCATTCTGTGATAATAGGGACATACTGTGGTTATTAACAAGAAACTTGGTCGCTTTGTCCCCCCAATGTCACCGTGGAAAATTTCAAGTAATCGTTCAAATACGAATGCACTGCACATATTTCTGGCATATCGTAGGTCTTTTATTTTCCCTTTAATTCCCATGACTCACACGAGCCGGGAGCTGATTTGGGCCTGTTCTGATAAACTCTCTGAATGATCAACCAAAATATGTAGTCTTTTGGACTTTTGAAAGTGTAAAATTTCAACTTTTGGACTGTGTTTACAATTCTATATAATTATATACAGGGTCGTAGAAAATAGTTTTTTATTTATTCCGGTAAACAATAAACTCGTGTAATACTGCTAAATCTTTATTCAAAACTTTGACCTAATCCTCTGATTGGCACTACTGCTACTTAGGCGACCCCCAAGTGCTGATCGCCATATCGCGAAGAAGACCACCTGTCCCCAGTGGCATATCCAGAAATATATATTTGGGGAGGGGAAGAGGGGCATATAATACTCGTAAATTATTATAAGCTATTATTGGTGTTTTTTTTTAATTAGATTTTTACGGGCATTTTTACTGTGTGATTTCCTTCACCTCTGACAAGACATCTTGTGAATGTGGGGAATGCCAGGCCTCCACCGTCATTCGGATTCCACGTTAAACTGTAGGTCCTTCATTTCATCTCACAATCACCCTACCATTACACATTAGCGTAAGTGCGTATAACCCGAAATGGGTAGTAAGACGCGGTGCTAATAATAATAATAATACTGTGTGAAACTAAATTATAAAAATTGGACACACATTTAGTACCCTATCATAGATGCACTTAATAAATATATACTAAGATTTTTTTAAAGGGTGGGGAGGTAGCTAATTTATTATTAGAGGTTCTTGACATGTACCTTTTAAACTAAATGATTATATCAGCAAAAGACTTGAAAAATAGCTCAATTCTATAGTTATCTTAGCGTCTAGTCCATCCATGAAGTCTTTACTGCGCAGGAAAATGAAAATAACCATCAATATACCGAACCGGAACTCGAACCCTGATCTCCTAATCATCGGAAGCCTAGTCTACTTTGAGAGTGATGCCTTAAAGACCATACAATCATTGATTAGGATAGGCTTTCAATACACTGGACTGCCACTGGCGAGGAGGTTGAGGTTGAGGTTCGAATCCAGTTCAGTTGTAGATAAAAGGGATGTTATTTACAAACTCTTTCTCCCCTGATGGGAGTGTATTTACTCTAACACTCCTCCTCATCCAGTTAGTCCTAAATTAGCTCGTTAATAAATACATACCTCCTCAGTGGACACACGGTCTAAGGCGCTACTATCGCAGTAAAACCAATTGGGGCACTGAAGTGCATTTTATCAAGCTGGTTTTTATTTTGCCTCGACACACATGCGTGCACATTTCCTCTAAATATAACCTTCCTAATCCCTAAAATCATTAGCGTAATTAGTATATAAGCGTGTAACCAAAACGGTTGGTAAGACGCGATGCAAAAAAAAAAGCTCGTTTATATTTTTTTGTGTTTAGAGTAATAATAAAGAAAGTATTATATATCTAGTAAAGCTAGTTGCACTTCAAGCGTCGGTTTTTATAATCGCACACAAAAATGTGTGTTCACAACTTCGCATCATTACTTCGTTACTCCTGGATTTCTAAAATTGGTTTCATTCATTATATCAATTCTACAATCATCAACCACTATCACGTTGTGAACATTATTTTATTTGATATTGAATGAAAGTCCTATTATTTGAGGTTTTGGTAACCATTCGTTATTTTAATAGCCTAATGTTTTATTACTAATTTGTCACATAGCTCCGTTTCGTTAAGCTTGCACATATTTCTCTCCCAAAATGTTGATAATCCTGGCGATGATAATTCTAAGGTATAAAATATTGTTGGTAAAAGAAATCAAAACCACATACAAAAACACTCAACAGTCCTAATAGTGAAGCCGATTAACTGTAATATTTATTTGGTTTGTCATGGCTCATGAACATTCGAGTCTACCGCATCTTATTGGGAGTCACATAATATAAATCTTATTTTGAATATATTATACGTATCGTAGAATAAATTTCTCTCAAGGCCATCCCACTCTTAAAGTCCAAGTCTGATGGAGCATACAGTTGCTAGATTTTATCCTCTTGTAACAGATATACAATATCTATATTTAGAAAATTATCAAGTTATACAAATTGTATGACGTACATTTTATGCTAACACACTTGAAATTAAGTTTATTTTAATAATTGTGTAATATTGTGTTTATTATTTTTATATTAAAACCGATTTTAATATACACTGAACAAAATCACCTGCGATGAGTAGGTTTAGGATTTTAATTCTGGTAAGTCAAACTGAAGATAGGTTTCACAAATCAATTAAAACAAATTGTTTTATTCTCCTCTATCCATGCAAGTTGTGTGTATGTGTGTGTGTGCAATTTATCAAACAAATAGTTATAAGCCATCCATACATTACTAGAATGATTATAAAGTAACTTATAACCTTTACTCAGTGGTTCTCAAACCGAGTTCCGCGAAAGGTTGTCAGGGGTTCCATGAGGTGATTATGCGTAATGATGGTAAACACCTTATTAATGCGTCTACATTTTTATGTTAAAAATTCAGAAGCATTATTTAAATCTTAATGGTATCTCACAAGAGGTCCGTGAAGTTGGCAGCACCACTAACGGCACAAATTCTGAAACCTATGCAAATATTTAGTGCTGAATTTGTGCCACAAGAATATCCTATCCCCATAATTTGTTCTCACAAGTCAAGAAATTAAAAACGCACCGCACACAGCTTGATAACTAGCAACAACTAGCGGCGAAACAGCCAGTCAGTCATAATCACAGTATATAGTCACGTCCCTTCTCGTTCGTTCTTCACTCTATCGGGTCACTTGTGCCACGGTGTATGCACAGTTATCTCTCAGGGATAAAATGTGATATATGGTGTGACATTTTGACATGAATAGTAGGGTAAAAATATGTGGCTTGAAAAGGAAATTAGGGCAGGAATCATTCGACCATAGTGAACAAGTCGGAGAAGTCCCAAGCATCAGTAACAATCCTAAACCATCTGCTGGATAAATGAGAGCAGCATTATTATCAATGAAAAACATACCATCAATCCTTCAAAGTTTGTTTATTTAATCAGTTAAGATAGTGAATTTTATCAAATCCAGGCCCTGAATGGCCTGACTTTTTACTGCTCTTGTAAAGAAATGGGAAGCCAATTCAGGACTTTGCTACGTCACACAAAAGGCTATATGGTTGTTTCCAGGCAAGGTTTTGGTTCAACTCTTCACTCATTAGAATGAAGTTATGCTGTTTCTATTATGACTTTTTATTTGATCTGTCATCAAGACTGTGTGATCCCGGGTGGTTATAACTTTTTCTTATTCGGCTGATATATTTGCAACTCTCATTAAACTTAACCTATAACTTCAGGGATCATTTGCGACAGTACTTTTAGATCATACCCAAATTGAAGCAAAGCTAAGAAAAATAAGATTTTGGAATGTATGTTGGGGAAAAAAACCCACATAATTGAGAGATTCCCTATACTGTACGATTTTTTTGTATGAATCAGAAACTACTCTATCGTTAGATATTGCTTCAGAGTTAATAGAAAATCTACAAAAGCTAGAAACTTCCTTCAAAAATATTTTAAAATGACGCTATAAACTGGCTTCGAAATCCGTTCACAGCCACAATACAGGATTTTGATCTGCCAGTTAGAGAAATACAACAGCTTGTCGACATAATAGCTGACAAAAATCTAAATGACACTTTTAATCCGAAGATGTTATTTGAATTTCGGGCCAAGCTTAGAAGTGAATATCCAGAAATTGCAAAGCGAGCTGTCTAAAAAACTTTGACCCTTTCCTACAACATACCTTAATGAGGTAACATTCTCAAAATACATTCTTCTCAAGATCAAGTAAGTCAACAAACTCACCCTTGAAACTCATTATTAAAATCTAAAAAATAATGAATCAAAAAGTGGATAAGTAACATTACACTTTGAAGTTATATTATATTATTTTCCCCATGCAAAATATATAGCATAAATTTAAGATATAGATTAATTTGGTTTTAGACTTAATCTATAACATGAGCTTACTACTCAAATACTTTTTAGTTAAAGCTCAAAAACTTGTAATCTAGTAATTGGAGAGGGAAAGGGGATGAAACATGAACACATAGGGGTTCGTTAGTGGCTTTCGTAGCTTTTATAGAATTCTGTGGGATAAAATAGTTTGAAAATCATTACCGGGCTTAGCTTTACGTTCGATAACAAATACGACTAAATCCCCAAACACTATAAGGTCTGTACCAAAATAATGATTGAAATACAATGCCATTAGCACACAACTGGTAGACAAACTTCTTAGGTAGGCCTACATTTTAAACAGCTGTGTTTTGTTTTCCGAAAGATCATTAGTTCACATTTCCGACTGTTATCAGTAGGGAGATCCATTGGTGCTAAACTCAGCACGGGTATATTATTTATATGTATCCACAATGTTACGTCTGATGCCTGTATTTTGCATTTCAGCAACTTACATTAGTTTAAATCAGAAATACAATGTAATAATAAGTAAATTTGATAAGAGTAATTGGATCGGAATTTTCTTGGAACTATTAAAAAATAACTTGATTAAAACCAACTCAAGAGAAATTTTTACTGGGTGTATTTTACGTTCACCCGCCTCGGTGGCGTAGTTGGCTAACGCGCTAGTCGTGTTGAGCTCGACCGCCAAGGACGGGGAGATCGGGGTTTGAATCTCGGTCGGGTGAACTGGGGGTGGTTTTTACTAAACGATTTTCCACTCTCCCTCCACGCAAATATGGGTTCACTTCCTCTAATTCAACCTTCCAAATTCCTAATCCATTAACGTAATTAGTACTTAAAGCGTACAACCCGAACGGGTAGTAAGACGCGGTGCTAAATAATAATAATAATAATAATAATAATAATAATAAATATTTTACGTGCACTCTTTGAACTCCATGATTACATCAACTCACAACTTACAAACTAGCCTAATACTAAGAAAAGCCCCTTAAGCCTACTAAGTCTTCCATCCGAAAATGCAGCTATAATAAACCTTTGACAATGCCGGGAATGGAACCCGTGACACCAATTCACTCGGCACACACGCCAACCAAGAGTGACAAAGTGAAACGAGAGTATAACGCCTTAGACCAATCGACTACTATTGTGGGTAGTTGGTTTCTTTACCCAACCGTATGTTATGGTATAATAAATTGTTGTAGAACATTAGCACCTTAAATATATTTTCATAATATTTAACAATGCTTCGACAATTACATCCATTTCACTTTACTAACAAATAAGTGTATTTTTTCCATATTAAAGTGATTAAACGTTGTAGCCAATGGTATCAATTTTTAGAAAGTGGAATGAACTGACCCAATTTCAGGTTTCAACTTACAACAGTGCTGGCTGGCTCTTCAAGAGCTGGCAGGATGCGAATCGCACTACACACACTGCAACTTCAATACTCAATCACGCAAAAGTGGGAGGTGCTTTTGGCACGTAGTTTTTTTTTTTCAAAAATAAATTTGAGCTTTTATAATTTGTTTCGAAAAATATCCTCATACAAAATAAAAAAATGCTAACCAAGATTACATTTTCATATTTTACTATAAATATTTCAAAAGGTATAAAATGTTTTAGTTTTCTTTTAAAGTTAATTTAAAATATATCCATTTATTATCTTGCAGGCGTTTTTCATGAATCTTACTATATCCACCATAAAATTATTGGTTTTCCCACACAGTTGGAACGAAACCTATAACGTTATATATTTGTAAACTCAAGAAACCGAAACACAAAGTTATTTTTCAATATTTTGTAAAAAAAATAAATGGTTTAAAATGTTTTTAAGTAGTTCATAGTACCTTCACTAAATGCATCAGTGAATGTTATTTAATATATCAACGATTTTCAACATTTTTTAACTCATGGCCCACTGAACAAGCGTTCTAAAATGGTCAAGATTGTATAGTAAAAATAACAAATGTAAAGATTGTATATAAAAGTTCAGTAGCTAAAATTCTAATAATTATGTTAATTTTTTAAATATTTTGATAATGGATTTTAAAATATCTCTTTTTATTCTTAATTTTTTCCCCTCACTTCTTTTTTGATTTTCCCGCAACACTTTCTAGATATACCGGTTGAAAAACGCTGTAATATAGCATTCTAAATCCATATAAATGGCGATGTTTATATTTAAATTACAAAATGGCAACTCCTTTGGTTAAAATAAAAGGACAGTGCTTATCGAGAAACTAACGGGCTGGAAAGAAATAAGGGAACATAAAGGTGGACGCCCACAAGACCTGGCAAGGCACCTTTATTTACTGATAATTAATAAGCTAATGAGAATTACATTTTGATATTCTAAGATTGAACACTAGTTAACTAGGCATACACATGGCTAAAAATAGTATTTTCAATAAAACCTATAGTTTTGTCAGTAAATATGTTTCCCCAAAAGCAAAGTAAGTTGGAATGTTATCTTTTTTTACACTCACCCGTTCAATTAGTGATTATTCTTGAGAATAATTAAAGTTTGTGCGTTATACACAATGCTAACTGAGCGTGAGAGCTTCTGATAACATCGCTTGTCAAATGAATTCATGAAATAGGATCTAGCAACTTTTTATCTGTCTCTTCATATGAAAATGGGTCTATGATCCACAAACTACACCAAATTGATATAAGGAGAAAGAATTGGGAGAGCGAGTGGTTTTAGTTATGTAAGGTAAAATACCACATTTCGCACCCACATAGAACAACAAAATTATTTAGTATATTCTTAGTTTTATATTCCTTGACAGCAGGCGAGATTTCAACAACTTACGTACTGAGTAATATCAGGCATTTCTCGACTGTATTCATTTCCTAATTTCTAATCTAATATCTTTATTGCTAGTTAAAATCATTCTTAAATATTTAAATTCATTAATCCTTTTAAGTGATAATATATTCCAAATAATCTCTAAACCTTCAGTTTATCTTAGTTAATCATACGATTGATTATTAACAGGGGCAGCCTGAGATATATTTTTAGCCTGGGCAGGATTGCTTTTTAGCGCCTTCTTATAGAACCGGAGGATAGAATTAAAGTAGCAAAATAATCCCCAAAACTAAAAACTCAAACCTAATGTAGCCTAGGCTCAATAGAAAAACAATCTGAAGGGACGACTCTCTACCAATTGTAATCACACTAAAATAGTTTGACTACAAGATTGTACAAAAATGGCTTGAATTATAAATAAAACTATAATTACCTGTTTTTTATACAATACTCTCCTTTTTATGTTTCACTATAATAAACACTTTGATATAATGGACGGTTTATGAGATAATTGAAACAATTAAAAGTGTTAGGGTTTTATTTTTTTCCAGATGGATTATGTAAAAGAATTTGTTGAGAAAGAAGCTATATCTTATTTTATTCACCACATAAAATCATACCAATATGTGTAATTTCATGTTAGTATCAAAATGTGAAGGGTTGTTATGCTTAGCAAGTCCACTTTCATGCCCAGGTTCCGTTAGGTTAGGTTGGTACTCTGTTTAGCACCCCCCTAGATCTGGTACCAGGGGCAGCCGCCCTGTTCACATGGATCTTGAGCCTCCCCTGATTATTAAAATTGTGTTCTGTAATCATTTCAGACAACGTTTATTTCTGCAGTAAGCTAAACAAATATTGAACTAAAGGTTGCATTATATTATAATTTCAATATTTTAAAAATATTAATGAGTTCTTAATTTATTCACGATTATCAATGTTTTCTGTGAATCCCATAATATAACCTTTGCGACCCCTGGAGGTGCTGTGGCCCACAATGTAACAACCTCTGATAAACTGCGCCGGTGGTTGGATCAAACTCCCCCTACATTGTCTAGTGTTTATTTCGACCACTCGACTACTCAAATGTGTCTAGCTCAAATAGCGGAACACTTCAAAGAAAGTTCTGCTTTGAAAGGAACCAGAACCTAGAAAGGGGTGGTACACTGCCTCATCACCGATAGAGGGGGGAAGGGGAGCCAGCATTTCCCCTCCCCCTTCACTATCACTTTTTATCCCCCAAAAAACAGACACATCTAATATGATATAATTCAAACATTATTTTTATGTAGCCATCTCACTCTACGAGGATAACACACACATATATATATATTATCTGAGTTTTACGATGTTTTAAAATTATAGTGGGTAATAGGCAAAAAAAATGACAGACGGAATCATTCAATAAGGCGTTAACGCCTGATGATGGCGTCATTTGTTACGCCGAAACATGTCGCAGCAACTTTAAGCTGATTCATACCAGCTTGAGAAAAAGGAACAAGGGCACTCAAATCAGATAAGAATTCAATAATAAAAAATATAACTTCAATTTTACAATTTATTCTTCAATCTTACAAATTAGCAACCATAATATTATCAATTTATATTTCGTACTGTTCTATTGACTTAAACTATTTGTTTTAATTTATTATTTTAAAATGTTATTTGTTATATGTATTTTATGTAAGATAGTCTTACTTTTATAATGTCATAACATTTTTTTTTTTTTCTTCAATCTAGTCATATACATATATATAAGTCTTCCATACTCAATTGTCACACTATATTTGTTAAACATCAAAGTTTCAATATTCATTGGTTGTATATTATATTTTTATATTGAATTCAACTCTTGTATTAAAAAAAAATGAAGCCCGATTGAGGTAGAATTATAACCTTTAACTGCTGGTGAGATTACATCTGCTTTTCATTCAACAAGGAGACGAAGTAGTTTTTGATGATAAAGCTGACTGATAAGTTTGTTAACTGCAGATAAGTGAGGAAACTAGATTTAACTATCCCCCCCTCTTTTTTTTATCACCGCGTCTTACTACCTGTTCAGACTATACGCATGTGTGATAGTTACTCTAAGGCTGGTTACTTACACACCAACGTGTCCCGAGTCGATTCGAGTCTCATGTAGTCGAGTCCAATCTGACTCTATAGAGCCTTTCACACTAGTGATGGGCATAATCGAATGATTTTAAGAATCGAATAATCATTCGACTCTTTGAAAAATAATCGAAAGAATCATTCTAATAATTTTGAGAAGTAGTAAAGAGTCGGTAATAATCGGGATATTTACTACTTCTAAAAGTAGTTACTAGTTGCTCGTTTTGCTTTGTGCTACTCTTCTCTTTACCCTGCTGTCGAATCTCCCAACACGCATTCCTTTGTGTTTGCAGCTTATCAAAAACTTTTCTATTACTGCATTTAGTTCCTTGTGACATTGTCAAAAGACCAAGGTACAGCCACAACAAAATATTATACAGTGAATAAGTGAACACATTTCTCAAATAAGTAGCTCGCAATTAATATAAATACTTTTGCGTACGATTAATAATTAAATAAGGAAAATACGTTTCCCTTTGTGTTATAAAAGAGTCAAAATAATGTATCCTTTAATATTTCCTAAACATAAAAAATATATATAAGCTTACAATCGTAAAATTATTTCAGTGAATAAAATTATAATCCGATCTAAATATTACGGCCGGGCAAAGTTTTATTAAATACATAAAAAGTATATACTTATCTACTTAATAAATTTAAGTCAACGTTAAAAATTTATCTCTCAAACCATTCGTGCTATATGCGATTAGTTAGTTCGGAAGGTAACATTTTAAGGAAATGAAAAAGAACAATCCACGTAGTAATGTAGCAAAATAATCGAATCATTTTGTAATTTTCATTCGAATTATTTTTGGCTGTTATTCGATTGTAAACTGTACAGCCACTTATTATTATTAGCACCGCGTCTTACTACCCGTTCGGGTTATACGCAATACAGCCACTTAAACTTTATATTAAATTAGCCTTAGAAGCATTCGAATGCGTAAGGTTGATTATTGTGTAGCAATGGGGACTATTTATTGAAAATGAACCAAATAGAAATGAAGACCTGTATAGAGATAGCCTAGAAATATTCATATTCATAAGGTCGATTTTCCTCAGCACTTTCGCCAAGGGTGGGGTAAGAGAATGAATCGGCCAGCTCGCGTCAAGTCAGCTATGTTTTCATTCGAATGTTTTTCTCATTCGAATGACTTTTTTAATTCGAATGATTTTGAAAGAATCGAATGAATCGATTATTCAGAATAATCGAATGAATCTATTCTATTCATCCGATTCTGCCCATCACTATTTCACACTAGTGAGTCGAGTCATCGAGTCCACTAGTTTGATCAAAGTGCTCTTGCAAGATGGATGCAGTCCTAGCGATTTCTATAAATACAATTGTATGGAGACGCCGGCGTAGACGTCTAGAAAGACGTCGCTCAATGTGGATTCACCCAATTAACGTGAAACGATGCACCTTTGGTAGTTTTTCACATTTGTTTCCAGATCTTTTAACTGACCCCAAAAAATTCTATAATTATTGTGAATGAGTGAAGAACAGTATGTAACACTCACTGCTATGATATATGAAGATATAAAATAATAAGAGTAACACAAACTACCGGGCACCAATTCCATGTGAATAAGGGATCGCAATATTTATAAGGTAAGAAAATATGTATACGTTTTAGGTATATCAATTATTATATGCCCTTTGGTTTGATGACTTCTAACTAATCGAATCATAACATAAAACTAGAAAGAAGATTTCTGCAATATTATAACTAATATGATTTTCCGTTTAAAAGGGAATAGATCACGTATATTTACAATATAGCTCTAAAAAAAAACATGTGTGTCTTTAAATTTATTTCATATACGTATGCATGTGGTAGTTATTATAATTATTACTATTATTCTTACATGGTAAGTTGTTTACTTGTCCTCGGTAGTAAATAATGATTAAAAATATCGAGGTTTTTTTTTTATCTTAAGAACTATTATAACACAATGTTAAGAATAATATTTGATACCGTGCTACAAGTTGTAATACAAATTTCCCTCTGGTGATGCATTGCTCGAAAGAAGTATCTCGGAGGACATGGGGGGACCAGATTGATTGCTTGATGTACTTCCCCAAGACATCATTCCTTGCTGCTGTGGGAAAAGTTTTGATTTCAGAAGCATCATGACTTCTGTTCGAAATTCCAAATTATCATATCGGGAAAGTTCCTTAAAGGGAGGTAGTAAACTGAGTAGGAACAAACTGTCAAGGTCGGTGTTAGCGTCCACACCTTTGTTAGTTGCTTTTAATTGTTCTCTATGTACTGCATGTCAATGTTGTCATCGTTTGGCGTTTTTTGGACAAGCCTCTTTTTGGTGGGTGAGGGTCGTACTTCCCCGACATTTTATGCACTTGGACTAGCTTCTATCACCTCGGATACAGTTGTGTCTATGTCCAAGCTTTTCTGTGTCTTATTAGAGTTTTCCTCAGCCTCTTGCTCTATTGGTTCTGGAACATTTCCTGAAGACAATCGTTCTTTCAGATATATGTCTAGGAATTTCATCTCGTTGAAATATGTCCAGGACATTGTCTTCTTTCTAGCAGAATCTGATGGAAGTTCTTTCACCGTACGTTCATCCCTCATGTAGTTACTTCTGAGATGATGCCATTTCTCTTGGACCATTTCCTCTGAAAACAAGAAAATAGTTGTGAACATACTCTTGAAATGTTTATATAAATATATATATTTGGCGACTGGTGAAACGTCTTCATCCCTAAGCTATGCATTCCACATGGGGATATCAACAATCCATAACATAGTGACAGAAGTAAGCAAAGCTGTGTGGAGGGTTCTACAACCCAAACTCATGACTGTACCAAGTACATGCACATGGAAGCGTATTGCAACTGATTTCTTTGAACAGTGGAATATGCCAAACTGTATAGGCAGCATCGATGGCAAACACTGCCACATCAAGTGTCCACCAAACACTGGTTTGCCTTACTACAATTATTAGAATTACCATTCCATGGTATTGCTTGAAGTGGCAGATGCAAATTATAACTTCATTCTAATTGACGTTGGGGCTTATGGACGACATAATGAAAGCACTATATTTGCCAATTCAACTATGGAGAATGCATTTAAAAATGGGAGCTTACATATTCCCCAGCCAGAGATAATATCAAGTACTGACACTGAGATGCCCTTCTATTTTGTGGGTGATGAGGCATTTCCCTTGGAAACTAACCTGATGAGACCATTTCCTTGAAAATACCTAGAATTTGAGAAAAGGATATTTAACTACATACTATCACGTGCGAGAAGATCTGTTGAGTGTGCCTTTGGTATTCTCGCTAGGAAATTTGCTTTGTTTCAAAATGCTACAGAAACAAGTGTCGATCTTACTGAAAATACTATTAAGAGTGCTTGCGTTCTTCACAATTTCATTCGAAAGACCCAAAATGACAATGAAGAACAATTAGAGCGAGCTTTTCTCATTGAGAACGAAAACGTTCCTACATTGCTTGGTCTTAAATGCGCTAACGTAAGGGCTCCCGTTCTTGCTTTGAGTCTTCGAGACATTTTGAAGGAATATTTTCTTACGAGTCAGGAGCATTTGCTTGGCAAGGAGATATAGTGTAGTTCATGGTATATGGCACACATAATTGAATTATTTTTTTTATGTTCAGTATAATGTTATAAAATGGGTTAAATGTTCTCAGAATGGTTTTTACGTTGTCAATAGTATTTACTACAATCCCTTATAAATAATTTAAGACTACTTTCTATAAAATCATTAATTATTCCTAGCGTACCAGAATTTCTTATTATTTTCAGTTCAATTAAGTTTAAAAAAATGATGTATCTACTATCAATTATTAGGCGTATAACCCGAACGGTTATAAGATGTGGTGATGTGGTACTTAAATAAACCATCAACTATTCGGTGATATTTCTAGATATTATAATTAATTAATTTTATAAGTGACGCAAATGGAATGAGGTACATTTATGTTGGGAACCAACAACATGTGAACAGAGTGTACACTAAAAATTGAGAATATGCAGCGACAGAAGTGCATAGTTGAAACTAGGAATAGTTGCAACTTAAGACGGCCGTCTAGCTTACGATTACATTCCTAGTCTTGAAACAATGTCTTCTGTACTGATCATGTAAATTCCAGTTAGGGACGAACGGCCGGTTCATGACCCGGAGTTCATGCAGGGACAAAGTGACTGACTAGCAGGGCAGTAGTGTCCGGTACTTCATCAGAGGATGTTGTCAAACTAAGACACAAGTCGTGCTAAACGGAAAAGAAAATTAGTACAATATCAAATATATCCGAGCAATGTGTTAATTTCTTAAAAAGATTATTATTTGTAGCCTACAGCCCGGTACCCCGGGGAGCTCGCACTTCGGGGCGACCCTGCTTAAGGGCAAAAAAAATGTGTTTTTTAAAAAAATATGAGCTCTAATGAGTTTGATTTAATTTATATCTAGACATTGTTTATTATTTTAAACAAGATAGCATTTTTCATAAAAGTAACTATTAAAGATAAAAATCTTGTATTTGAAATATATTTTTATAAAATCAAAAGTTTCTGAGCTATAAGCAAATATAAATACTTCTTTTTAATCAAGGTCTGAAGATGAATTTGATTCTTATGTTCTTTGGTTGACCAATATGTTTCTCTTTTCTCATTTTTTCTCTAACAGTGTTCCTAGTTCCTAATGCCAAAGAGTAAATAAGTAACATTGTATATTATTTCATTAATGATCTTTGGTGTAGTGTTTTTATAACAATTTATAGACTTATTATTTAGTTTGCAAAGCTTACAATTTTTTGTAAATGTAAATTTTAAAATAAAAGTGGGAGAAAATCTGGGTGGTGCACAGATATTTTAATATTTTAAATATATATCAAAGAAAAATAATACGGTAACTTTAAATTTTACGAATAGTCTAAGCCAAGGTGTCACGCTCGGGTTAGACTGGACTGATGAAGACGGGGAAGTCAGGGTTCAAATCCTGGATGGGTCCAATGGGGATGTTTTTTCCTAAGTGGCTTTCAACTCTTTTTCCATACAAATGAGGGTAGACAACCTCTAAAGTTATTTCTTTCTCATACCTAACACACTATAATAAGCATGGCTCGAACAGGTAGTAAGAATGGGTGATAAAAAACTTAATATTTTAAACTTAACCCATCTGTTGTTCATCAAAGCTTAAAATACATTTGAGCCCCCGTATCCACTGATTAAATATCCGTGGTTTACCACTGCCCAGTTTTATTTATTTTTAATTAAATAAAAAATATTTTATGAATCACAATGCTTACATCATCAATCATCATGTGATCATCGCAACAAGAAGAATGTAGAATAGAAAATACACTCTAGTGTACATTACACGTTATTATTACTTTATTTAATGTTGGTAATGTCTTAGTGTAAATAATTTATCAATTAAACTTCACCATAATTATGTATGTTACACGAATATCACTTTTTATCATAGTTTGGTACTAGCCACGGTTTCACGTAACCAATATAGATCTAGGAACGTATTACTCGCGGATATGGGCAACTGTATAGGCATGTATGTGAGTGTGTTATACTTATATTTTAGCCTCTATAATTATGACAAATATTCAATAAAACACCAACCCCCTTCTACCATTTAAATAAAAACTCATCATTATGCCCTGGTGTGGACCACACGTAGGAGATTGTCGTGATTGTAACGTGTGCGTCATCCTCACCCTCATGTTTACACGTGTCTCTCCCGAGTGTAGACTCAGGAAGAGGAAGCACCTCCTTGAGCTCTAATGACATAGGCCAGAACAGCTCAGACTGACTCGAGTGCTAAGGGGGTTGTGGGAAACAAACATTGCCGTTGTATAGCCCTCCATATATTACATCAAACACATTGCTCTCACTCAGTTTCAACCTGCGAGAGAACAGCGATCTTACTGTTGGGACAAAGAGGGGCAGTGTTGCCATTCACGTGTTAACTCCAGATTGTCAATATTGTCTTGTCCTAGCTCCCTCAACACCTTCCCGTATTAACAACCGTGAACGAATAGGTTTGGCAACAGCTAACCGAGGTAAAATACCTGCAGTTCCCTAATATAGTGCCAATCTTGACTATCAGCCACATAAACTATCAGGTTGAACAAGATGGATAAGGCACATTTCATGGGGCTGTATCAGCATTCGTTTTCTGGGATGATGATAGAACATACCGATAGAATAAACACCTCCCTAATTTCTCCTGTCAAAGTTCATTCTCATCCGCGCCACCAACCATGTCGAACATTTAGTCCGCGTGCCCACCTGCACGGGTTTCTTCACACCTCACACATTATGCGGAAATGGTTAAAGATTGTATCATTGAATAAGGGTATTCCCCTTTTCGCTGTGATGAACCATCGACCGGATGACTGGATGCTATTTCTTGTTCTAGATTTAAACAAGGTAGCTTAGAAGTTTTCTGATGATATATTCATTTTTCAGAAATACACTTAAATGTCAAAAACCATAAATAATAGCCTGAAATATAACATAATATATTTACTATTAATTTATCAAAATTATCAGGGTTTACGTTACCCTGTTTTAGATGTCAACTGATTGCTCTTAGAATTTGTATTCGATCCAGGTTAAGAATTTCCAAGCATGGAAAGCTATGATTGGTTTATATTCCTGTTAAAAATTACCAAGCAATATAATAAGACTTGTATGGGATATAGAAAATTGAGACAGCCTAGACTACAGACAATGAAATGATACATCATATCCTCAGAGCCTTATCGGAAGTTTCTCCTTGAGCCAGGTTGAGTCCATCAACACTGGGGTTCGCTAGTGTCAATGCTCAGTGGTAAAATCACTTCCAAATGTGCAGTTGATAAACGACTCACTTTTTAAAGGTTCATCATGAAGGTTAATTGGAATGAACAGCATGCATAAGCTCTTTGTGAGGATGGGGTTAGGTCGCTACCTGGACCTAGATTTGTGGAAGCCAGCCTATTGACTAGAGATAAATATTTGTGTCCTCTCTATAGTAAAACCAGGTTAAAAAGAGCTTTTTTTAATGCTCCCTTATGGCACTTAGCGATATCTGGCTCCCACCGAGCGCAACCATTTTAATCTGAAGGCTGTGGGTTTGATTTAAACCTTGTATTTGTTCTTGGCACAGTTTCCTTGTAGGCCTTTGAATGAATTATTCCGATTGGTGGATACTTACCTTTGAGCCACGGAGTTGCCGATATTACCCTAACGACTCCATCCAGGAAGGATACTGCATCCTTTAACAGTCAAAAGTTACATAGGTGTGATTGGATTCCGCATATGCACACATGTTGAGCAGCCATAAGATGTGGAGGTGTGAGCTGTACCTCGTCTGTAAGAATGGGTCTACGCTTTGCCATCATAATATTACAAACTAAAAATTGATTCACTAAATAAATAATAATTAATTAATCTGACATTTATTTAATTTAAAGCAGTTATTTTTTTCATTTAGATAAGGTATTTTACGTACGCTTTCTGAAACAACTGATTATATCAGCTCTCGACTTATAAACATTTGTGTATTTCCTAATAATATAATTATGATGATACAAAGAAAACAGAGAAAGAAAATAAAAGAAACGGAGAACAACCCTTGTCAATAATATTTAATCCTCAGAGAAAAGGGTTCCTTTGACAAATAAGTTAGTTTGAAGTAAACAACTATAATATCCAGTAAGGCATCCAGCATTTTTTTAAATAAAAATAATAAAGAAAAATTCCCTTTTTTTCTCTCCCTCTCTCACAATCTCTCTCTCTCTATTTCTATGATCATATTGTAATAGAAAATAGTTTTTTCTATGTATGCACCTTAAATTATACAATTAACATTGTAAAATCTTAAGTATAATTTTAATGAGATAAGGTTACTAATTGAACTAGTTTGTTTTATGAATATTGAATCATATGTGTTGTAGTACCACTAATGCATTAAGCAAGGAGGATGAATATTGAACTCTTTGTGTTGTATTAATAGTTTATTAACAAGGAAGCATTTCCATGATACTATAGTAAGTTGTGTCATCTTTAGTAGACAAGATTTGTTTAAAGAAATAGTAATTTCTCAAAAATGTATCATAGAAAAGTAGTGTAATTCTTGCTGCACTAAGGATGGGTTGTTTACCACCTGTGATTTATAAACTTGGTCTTAAAACTATACTGATTACACACCGGCTTGATCTGCACGACACACGTTGTTTGTAGTTCACTTCGGGGATGTAGGAGCGCAGCACATAATAATAATGAGTTAATAGAAATCACCAAATTTGAAACAATATTGAATAAGGACATATACCGCTTACCCTCTTGTTAATACAATTTATTTGGAACAAATGGTTTCAGACAACTGTCTTTATCAAGTGTTCTATGCTATGGGAGATCATCATAAGACAAAACAAGGAATTCATGAAATTTAACAAAACAAAAAATTTCCCAGTAGCAAACATAGCGACGGGCGAGGAAGATATTGTCTTCTTTAAGTCGAAGAAGAGGCTGCCAAAAAAATTAGATCTCTGTTCTCATCCATTTTATGACACACATTCTACTTCATTCTCTTCTGCCATGATTATATAAATCACAAATATATTAAAACAAACACGAGGATGTGATGGACTGCAGGACTCTTCGCAAACGTAGGAGGTAGTGGGTGAATCGCTTTGTTCTTCGAAACATTCCATTGGACATTGTACAGTCGGACTTCGTCAGACAATTATTTTTCTATGTTCGAAAAACAGAGATCCTCTTTAAAACAAAGTCTTGCTTTGTGGAGGCACTCACACTTAAAATTAATGTAATTTATTCGTCCAACCGTTTCTCTTGTTGGTCGAACAAAATCTTTTGTTTGATGTTTGTTTTGTTTCAACCAGTGTGTAAGCGGCCATACATCAAACATTTGCAAACCTGCCCAATATGATATTAGTTTTGATCTTATGAACATTTTCATTATAACAATTTACTGGTTAGGTTTGCTATAGAACAGATGCAAAATTTCATCACCCAACTGTTAAGTTATAATTTTAAACAGGGGAGCTCCAATTTAATAAATAGATCATGCCAGGAATCATTGATAAAACTCACTTCCTTCTTAGCTAAGGCGCGTGATTTTGGCTAATATCTAACTTAAGCCTAACAGCGAAAAACAAATGCATACAAAAAAATCAAAGCTCTTTTAAATTTTCACTGAGAGCCAACCTTGGTACAGTCATAGGATGGCCCTTTTAAAAAATACAAACAATTTTTTTTTTGCAGTCGATATAAATAACATCTTACTATATTATTGTTATTGTATGGGTATTGATACTCTCTGTCAATAGTGACAGCTGCAGATAGCATGACTTGATGTATGAATACGTGAAAATAGATTTAGTAACTTTTGTGACCTGCTTCGGTGGCCACATGGTTCAAGGAATCATTATCGTGTTTGACTAAACTACTGAGGTCGGATTTATTGAGTTTATTTTCCAAACTGGCTTTCTTTTCCACTCTCCTTACGTGCAAATTAAGGTACACTACTCTAAAGGCAACCTTCCTCGCCCCTAGCTCATTAGCGTAATTAGTACACATGCGTATAACCTGAACATGTAGTAAGACGTGTCGCTAAAAAAAAAATACTTCCAAATATGGAAGTATGAAAAGTTTAGTGTATCGTTTGTTGTGCGCACTTGTGTCCGCCCAGTGTATATATGAGAGCCACTTATCGTCGCCCTCTCATTGAAGTGCGTATTGCAGAAGTTATGTTGATGTCCGCAGTGTTTTACGAGTGTTGCCCGAGTCGTAAACCGACCCCTGGCTACTGTGCTGCCGCCGGCGGCTGTGTCAAGCTTCACTGCAAACAAACAAACCAGCGTTTATGCAAATAAAATACAGGTTATAACTCTTCCCCTTGAACGAGAGGCAAGAGGGACTGACTACAGCTCTAGGGGACACTAGTTTGAACCTTTGGGAGGGAATGGAGCAGTCTTTATGTGGATTTATCCTTTAATACAAATAAATATAATTTCACCCGAAGGACTTCTTCTTAGGATTTTTCGCATTCGAGGGCTTTTACAAATTTCTTAAAGTTAAGTAATTTAAATGTTAATATCAAGTTTATGACAAAAGCTTTTTAAGATGAGATAAAAAAGGAACGTTAGTTTAGGTCTGGACATTTACAATTTTATAACAAAATTTCTTTCCGGACCAAACTTTATAAAGCTTTGTTTATGTAACTACTTTTAGTTTACTTTTTCACTCATAGTAAGCTAATTTTTTTATATATATATTTGTTATAGGCATCCCAGAATTTAAAATAAACTTTTTACCTTCATTTTAAAAAGGTATCTTGAGCCGGAGACTGACTTGAACCGAGCTCTGTAATGTAATGCTCGATACTTGCAAGATAAGCTTGATACCTTTCAGGGTAAACGAAGACTACAATACAAATAATAGGGCGGTCCCGATTCCAATACTAGATTTATCAATACCTTCGATACCCATGGTATCGACTAATATCGCAATAATTATTTTTATACGCTAAAAATCTCGATACCACACTTCAGTGTTCAACACGGTTGACTCCTCAAACGGTTGCTTTTGAAAGTCAGTGGCTAGACATTAGTTATTTGTAGTATGGCTTTGTCCTATTATTCTGTTCGCTCAGCTATAAACTCGATATAAACAAGCCATATCTTTGCGGTTTATAAACACGGTCACAGTCGACACAAGGTCGATTTTCAAATATCAAAGGGAACTGTATTTAGAGAATGAACTTAATGAGAACACTTATTTTGTATTGAAATAATCGATTAAATATTAACTTTATAAGGTCGATTTTCCTCAGCGCTTTTGCAAGTGAATCGGCCAGCTCGCAGCTGCATCGTATTTCGTCGCTAGACTATTATTATTCGAATGATTATAAAATAATCCACATAAAATATTAGTTTTTTATTTATCGACTTTAAATACTGTAAGCATCGTCACCTTCAATTTCGATAGTCTTCATAACCAGTGTCTCCAATATAGCTTTTATTCTAAATATATTTTCACTTAAGGCCCTTAGCCCTGTCGAGTGCAAATCTAAAACCTATTTTGTGAAATGGTGGGTGGGATGGTGAAAGGCATGGCGTGGCTTCACAGCCGACCAAAGTATCCTTCCGCGCCAACAAGAACATATGGATCTCGGGAAATGTAGATGTCGCTAGCTACTGGACAGGTCTTGCGGATAAATCATACACTTGGAAATATCAGTTTTCTCGAGAACGAGTGAAATCTTTATAGTAATAATCTCAACACCTCTTCTAAGATAATGTATCCATGTTTATTAGGTATTACATTTTCTTATTTTTTTGATATGCAGCTGGTAGTATTCTATTGAAAAATGTCAAAATTATTGATATTTGATTACTGTTAAAATGTATAGAGGAGGTGTATATATAAAACGTATAAAATAATAAACATGCTTCTATTCTTGAACAAACCGTTTCTGAAAAGAAAATTGAAAAACAATAAAAATTCTTGAAGAAAACCGTTTGTTCCCATGGTTCTGCATTTCCACACCAAATGAAAAGGGCCTATCGCCTGAAGAAAATTATTAAATTAATTTAATAGATATTGGGAAACGATTAAAAAGAAATACCTTGATAAAAGTTAAAACATAAAAGCTTTTAAGTTTATAAAAACTTTCGAGTTAAAAATGTTCAAAGTTTTTCGAGTCCATAAGCAAATATTATCGTCAGTCATATCATTTATGACTTTCAAGGTTATTCCCATTTATGTATTCCATTCGCTTCGCACTTGAGATAGTTTTCAAAATGATATTCATAATAATAAAAAAACTAATACAAATTCTGTTTTGTTTTACTTTTTTCTGATAATATTTTCGAAATGAAATGTTTAAAAAGTGAAGTGTGGCAGTATTTTGATTTATGTGAAAGTGATTTTGGCTCTGTTGTTTTTAAATTCTGTAAATGCATAATTTCGCGGTGTGGAAAGACGCATACCACTTCCAACATGTCTTAACATTTAAAAATTCATGAAGCAGAAGTGTGTATATATATTATATATATATATTAGTACATTATATATACATATATATAATATAATATACATAAATTATATATATATATTAGTACAGTATATATATGTATATATATTATATATAATATAATATACATAAATTATATATATATATTAGTACAGTATATATATGTGTATATTATATATAATATAATATACATAAATTATATATATATATATATATTAGTACAGTATATACATGTATATATAATATAATATACATAAATAATATTATATATATAATATAATATACATAAATTATATATATATATATATTAGTACAGTATATATATATATATATA
>CABFVZ010000663.1:152817-169798 GCA_902151445.1 Timema monikensis
GGGGGGTCGGTCATGAAACGTCAACATCCATCAACATCTCGGGTTAGATTTATTTTACAGTCGCAATACTTTACCTATACATATATATGCGTATAGCTTGAAAATTATTGCTTTTGTAAAATATATTTCAAATAAAAGATTTTTATTATAAATATACCTACATATTTGCAATGATAAGTAATTTCATATCTCAAATAGTAACGGAGATATAATTAAAAATTAGGATGTACGCATCAGACCGGAAGCCTTAAATTCATTTTGTCAAAAAATTGAGATTAGCCATTTTGTTTGTAATATTTATCAATCTTAATCAAAATCGTTAGAGCCAATTTTGATAAAATCTATTTTTTCTCTTTTCACCTTTCAGTAAACTACCTTTAATTTCAACGTTAATTATCCAACTACCCAAACCCTTCGAGGCAGCCCTATACAAACCCTAGATACCAAGTCTTAACCCATTTGGTAAAATGGACGGATGGACCGACAGACATGGAAAAAACACTTTTTCAGATTCGAAGGGTCATAAAACGTCGAAATTCATCAAAATCTCAAGTTAGATTTTTTTTGACGATCACAAGACTTTCTCTGCCTATAAGATAGCAAGAGAGTAAAAATACATTAAATCAATTTACAATATACTAAAAATGTACACATCTCTTACAAAGTTTGAATTAGTGTTATGCTTCATCGAAGCTGCGTAATTTCAGCTTGTCAGATAGGAGCTTGTCATCTTCCTGTTCCAGATTATTAAGCAGGTCATAAGTCCATTCCTTGCATACACTCTTTGTCTCTCGGGCCATTCATTATCTCTTACCTAGAGATTTACCGAGTACAACAATCGGTAGCCCTGTACTCTCTATCAACGCGGCGGTTTTCAATGCGATGCCGCGGTTAAGCCGCAAAGCGGATATTCCGCCCGTGGATATTCAAGAGTTTACTGTATTAGCATGCCTGGCCCTACAGAAGACCGGGGAACACTGACGTCAGTGAGACTTTTGCATTCAACCACCAAGCGTTGTAGTCGAAATGTGGGTGCGAAAAGAAAATTGCAATCTCTGTTATTGCCTTATTGTGAATGATTTGTTAACGTAGGAGTGTAGGGAACATGAGAAAAGGCCAGTCTTTTGGCAGTTTTTTTGTTTCAAAACTCTTTTTTTGATACAGAATAAATAAAACATTACTTCACTAGAATTATAGAGTTTAAGTTTCTTCGCATGTTGATATATCAACAGTTGTTGAATATCTGTCATGAGCATAGTGGCATTAGATGACAAGCTTTATAAATGAAGACTAAAATATGTCATTACTCATTAAATTCCAGAACACCCTTGACAGATAGTCAACACCTGTTGGTTGATATCACCAGGTGAAAAAAATTAAACTGACTCTACTAGAGCAATATTTTACTTATTTTGACCGAAAAAAATATTCTGATATAAAAACTGCATAAAACTTTGACATTTTCACCTGTTTCCTACATCCACACACTAATGTTTATAGTGTTAACGTCCTTGGTGTGGACTAAACTTATTTGTGAAATTTAAAACTTGGGAGGTGACCTGGTGGTCTAGGGGTAAGGTGTCAGACTTCTATGCTGGCGGCCGGGGTTCGATCCTCGGTCCCGGCACAGATTTATCTGATTTACAAACCCTTCCTTCACCTCTGACAAGATATCTTGTGAATGTGGGGAATGCCAGGCCTCCACCGTGGTTCGGATTCCACGTTAAACTGTAGGTCCTTCATTTCATCTCACAATCACCCTACCATTACACATTAGCGTAAGTGCGTATAACCCGAACGGGTAGTAAGACGCGGTGCTAATAATAATAATAAAAATTGGGACTTATTGATTGCATTAGTTTCATTAAAATAGCTGGAAATACTTCGTGAAAAAACTCGAGTAAAATTCTCGGTTAAATGTTCTCTCTAAATGAGATAAAAATGAATAAGGTAGAATTTTGTGGAAGTGTATCATATTTGCGTGGAGCTTAGGAAAACCTCTACCTTGGTACACCCAGCTGGAATTTTAACACCACCTTCCTTGTCACTGTTCAACCAGACAAAACTAGATTCATTCAGTGTTTTAGTTTAGGTCTTTTTTCTATAAAAAATAACTGGATTGACTAATATTATTATTATTAGCACCACGTCTTACTACCCGTTCGGGTTATACGCACTTACACTAATATGTAATGGTAGGGTGATTGTGAGATGAAATGGAGGACTTACAGTTTAACATGGGATCCGAACCATGGTGGAGGCCTGGCATTCCCTACATTCACAAGATATCTTGTCAGAGGTGAAGGAAGGGTTTGGTAATCAGATAAATTTGTGCCAGGACCAAGGATGGATTGACTAATAGAAATTTTAGATAAATTTTAAAAATTAAGATTAATTTAGCAGCTCATCTAACTACCCATTCGAGCTCTACGCATATTAATCAACTACGCTAAAGTGTTAGGGTTAAGGAATGTTGTATTTAGGGTAAGTGTAGCCACTTTTGCGTCGATATAGAGTATAAAGATATTTATATAAAACCACCTTTTTGGAATACAAACCGTAATATCCCCGTCATCGGCAGTTCATTCCGTTGCAAGAATGACGCTTTAGAGTTTATACCTATCGACAATCGTAGTGGAAGTTGTAGTGGAGAGAGCCTAAACTGGGTTTTAAATCTAACAAGTGTGAGAGTGGTGGGGGGAACTAATGCCTACACGCTTCGGTGGCCACACAGTCCAAGGTGATACTCTTGAGATATTCTAGGGTCTAGTACACTTCAAGGAAGGGATTATAACTAATATATTTGGTTCATGATAGATATTTGGTTCATGATAGATAGACCAATTTAGAAAATACAAACCTATTTTTATAAGTAGCGTAGAGCTTATCACACACAATGTGTTTATAATTAATTAACACTTACAAATGATTGCAATTTCACTAAATAATGCTTAGTAATCTTCGCTTGTTTCTTCCGAGGCTTTAATTTTCTTTGGGCAGGTTAAGTTATATTAGGTTATAATAGTACATTAGTGGAGTAGGTGACCTGGTGGTCTTCTCTGCTGGGGTCCGGGGTTTAATTCTTGGTCCCGGCACAGATTTATCTGATTACCAAACCCTTCCTTCACCTCTGACAAGACGTGTATCAATCACAACTTGTGTATGTGTGGAATTCCAGGCCTTCACCGTGGTTCGGATCCCACGTTAAACTGTAGGTCCTCCATTTCATCTCACAATCACCCTACCATTACACATTAGCGTACGTGCATATAACCCGAACGGGTTGTAAGACGCGGTGCTAATAATAATAATAATAATAATAATAATAATAATAATAATATATTATTATTAGCACCGCGTCTTACTACCCGTTCGGGTTATACGCACTTACGCTAATGTGTAATGGTAGGGTGATTGTGAGATGAAATGAAGAACCTACAGTTTAACGTGGAATCCGAACCACGGTGGCGACCTGGCATTCCACACATTCAATAATAATATAATAGTAGTAAATATACATTAGTGGACTTACATAAAAGTGGAGGATTTCAGCTATGAAATTAAGTGACATTTTTCAAATATAAAATTAAATCATGTCTTGTGGTGGAACTTGAAATTGACCCTGCATGTTACACAGTGCTAACAATTCAAAATTTCACCTCCTTCGGTCAGGATATAATCACCCATATTGTTGAATGGCCATTATCGGTTTCAGAGTAAATTTATGAAATAATTTTTCACATAATACTTGTATCACCTTGAAAATAACATTTTTGAGAAAATAAACTTAATTGAAGACTCGCCAAGATTGGCAAAAGGTATATATTTATCTAGTAGGCCTACTACATATATCCAAATTGACACACACTCGTAGAAGGGAACAAAAGTACAGTCCAATTTTCGACAGCTTGAAAAATATTAGCTCTACTTTCATATGTTCATTCATCAAGTCATGTGATCTTCGGCTGCCACTTAGATATCTATTACCAATAAGTTTACCTATAAAATAACAATACGGTGACATTTTATCAATTTTTGGCCACAAAAAGTATGTTTTTGTTTTTAAAAAGAGCGTCCTGTTAAAATTGAACGGTAAATTTTGCAACTTTTTTTAATCTACTTTGGGCAGCGATCCAACTATAGCTTTTGTTACTCACCGCTCGTAAAAAAAATCTGTATACTATGTATAGTGAACCCATTGTACGAAGGTTGGCTTATGACCTATGCCATTTTTTTCCGTCCCTATTGGCACATTGTAACTATATTATTTGAATTAGGCTTTTTATATTTTCGATTTTGATACGAGCTCTCATAAGGTGAACTCTTTAATCATATGGTTTTAATTATGAATATTTGAAAGTAGCTTTCATACTTTCATAGCACGACCCCACTATAGCCTAAGTGCGCGGCACCATCTTTTTAAGTGACCTCCTCCCCTCCAGTACCATATGTCCCCCACACGCCCTGCACCCCCTCCAACGTCCTGCCGCGCCATGTCTTGCAATATGTCGCCTTGTGATCGCACAGTCATTAATCACATCGCTCTCTTGTTTTAATATTGAACATACTCTAACCGCATTGCCGTTTTCTCGCGAGTCAAGGCTACGATTTGGTGGGACACATGAACTTATTGGTGTCGGCCATAAAGTCGGTTGAGCACATCTTGAGTTATTATATTATTGTATTCTAACAAATTGTAATTGTACTATTGGCAGCATAAAGCCCTCCTTAGTCGAAGGTGGCTGCACGATCTGATGGTTTGCGATCTTAATTTTTTAAACACTCCATCTTACTACTCATTCGGGTTATACGCTTATGTAATAATTACGCTAATGGTTTTAGGGATTAGTTATGTTATATTTATAGAAAGTGTACACGCATTTTCTTGGAGGGAATGGAAAACCAATTTGGAAAAACCAGCCTCAGTACACCCAACTGAGATTTGAACCTTGATCTCCCCATCACCAACAGTTCATTCTACTGTGAGAGTAGTGCGTACGATATTCATTGATTGCTCTCATATGTTGCTCAAGATTTCTACACGTCCTTCACAGACTCTACCTTAAAATATGAGTGAAGAATTATTCTAGCTATGTGACTACTCCTGGATAGCTCAAAGGTAAGAGCATTGGCGTACTAAGCCAAAGATCCCTGGTTCGATTACCGTGTCCGGGCGTTACTTTTCTATTAAAAGAAGATTATGTATATATATAGCTATAACCGTACTTAATATCTATGATAGCTAACGTAATAACACCTCGCAGGTGTCCAACGCCACCTGTGCGCACCCCATTATTCAGTTATTCTGGAACTACGGAAGATCCTAATTGGGTTTCCATCGCTACAATACTCGAAACTGTTGTCGCGATTACTAAAAAAAAAAAAAAAAAAAANTAAGGTCGAATTTTTTTTTTTTGAATGGCTCTTATTAAATTTGAGATAATTTGCGCTCCATGGTGCACCCAGATATTTTACTTTGGGTGGGGGTTAAGGAGCAGATACTCCTAACTGCTGGAGGCCAAGACAATCTATGAATATTGAATTCCTCCAGAAACTACTTGAAGTTATTTTTATGGTAATTTTGGGCAGTGATTTAAATAATATAAGCGCTGTAAATTACTTTTATGTCTTTATAGCAAGTAGTAAAAATAGGAATAGCTAAAATGAGCTAAATTTATACACTTCTGTCTGGTTCATGAATAAAGAATAGAACAATATAGTAAAATGTTTAAAAAACAATTTTATTACAAATACCAGAGATGTTTTCATAAAATTTACATTTATAAATTGGCTGATTATAGTTTTCAAATGTGTATTTGGTCTATTAAAAAAAAAGTTTGTAAGACATTTTATTATCACATCTATAGATATTTACAATGGTTTCAAATATATTTTACTTCGTTATCGGGTCCATATTGTGGTAAAAACTGCTAAGGTACTTTGCTTCAATGAGATTATTAACTAGCTCTGGTAGATTTATAGTTCAAATACCGGTCAGGTTGAAACAACTTTGCCCTAACGTGATGCGAGAACGGATGTTACACGGGGGATTATGAATTCTCTGTAAGTGAGGAGTAGGTCTTTTTTAAAAACACCACGTCTTATTGCCTTTTCAGGTTTAGGGTTTAAGAAAGTTGAATTTAGAGGAAGTGTATCCGCATTTGCGTGAAGGAAGGGTGGAAAACCATTTGGGGGAAAACCACTCTTAGTACACACGACTGAGATTTGAATCTCGATCTCCCCGCCATCGGCAGTCTGTTCTAATGCAAGAGTAGCGTGTTAGACCACGTGGCCATCTGAGCAGGTGTCAGCTTGTGTTAAGAGTCTTAAAAAAACAATGATTTACTGTAACATCAGAGTGTTGGTTACGTTGATAGTTATAGTTTTTTTTTATTGTACCTTTATTTTGAAATGGTTTCAACATAAATAAGGCAGTATTTATTATAAATGTTATGCATTTTAGTTAAGGGAGTTAAACCCTGCATACACATCCTCTCCCCCTCCAGGATAAGGCCCGACATACAATGTACCTGAGCTTGTATTTATATACAGTGCATCATAATCCCCATTCCCTATCACAGAGTGTGCCACTGTTCGAGCACTGAGTAATATAATATTTGGTGTTAGTTGTATTCATAAGATAGATTTTCTCCAATGATAACACTCACTCACTGCCTTTGGGAAAACATCACATTTATTTTGCATGGATCTTTACAAACCATAAGTGTCCTACTTTTCCTACATAACCAAACATTTTTATTACATAAAAAAACTTATTAGCCATTTTTCTATCAGTAGGAAACTCTATTTTGTAATCTTAGTAATTTTCTTGTCCCTCCCACTTTTTTAAATTCTTCATTTAAACATTTTTCAGCTTAGCTGTTTGGATAGGACATGCCCCTGGAAATACGATGAAATGTTGGTATTACCTCAAGTGTTAGTGGCAGGTCACTTAGGTTGGTTGCAATGATGTGCCGACGACACATCAGATTTTGTTTGGATTGAAGTAATTTGGTGGAAAATGAACCTGCCCTTTGAGGAATGGCACAGACAAGACATTCCGGGAATTTTCCAACTCGCTTGAGAATTAATCGGGACCTGAGTCAATCTTCTTCTCCTTTTGGCTGTCTTTCATGCCATTGACTTAGGGGTTATTTTTACCCCCTCTATGTCGTTAGGTGGTTAAATGCCTCTACCATGAATCGAAGTGACTCTCATTCGATTCACGATGACGCACCCAGAGGTGGGGTAAAGCAGGGAATTTCCCCCTCTGCGCTCTCAAATAATATTGTTTAACGACGTTGCCTACTATGTGAATTCGAAGCTTTTTTAAAAAAATATGGTTGCATATCGCATAGTACTAATTACGCTAATAAGTCAGGGATGAGGAAGATTGAATAAAGAGGTGTACCCGCATTTGCGGGGCTGGAGAGGGGGGAAAACGTTTCAAAAAATCCCCTCAGTATACCCTACACGAATTCAAACCCTAATCTTCCTGTCATCAGCAATCTAGTCTAACACGAGAGTGGCACCTTAGACCATATGGCCACTGAGCAGGTCATATTAACTTGATACACTAGCATAAATACTCTAAACACAGTATACGAAATATAACGAGAGGGAAGAAATTGATAAGCTTAACCTGCGAGGCCTCTTGTTTATTTGCTTATAACACTTCCCCTCTTCCCTTGACGAGTATAAACAATCACTATTATAAAGCGGTTCCCAAACTTTTTAGATGAAGGGAGTCCTTACACCAGTAAAAATACATGCTATATACCTCATAACATTTTTTACACTAATATTATTGACATTATATATTTACTTAGTTGAGATATTTAAAATACACTTTTAGAACCGATTGATTATATCAGCACACGAGAATTTCTATGAGCGAAAGTGAAAGGGCCTACCAATTTTGCCGGGAAAAGTATTTTCACACACCTCACAGGGTTCTTTTACATGCCACAATCGACGTAGGACCGATGACTTTACTTACCCTCCGAAGAAAATTGTGCTACGGATTATTATCGCTCAAGAAAAATCCATCGACCCCCACCTGGGTTTGAACCCACGGACATCAGGTCCTGAGGCGAGCACTTTACTCCAATACCACTGAGGTTGACAACATTTAATAACGTCAGTTAAACTGTACAAGTATAAAACAAACGGAAAACATCAAATGTCCTGGTTGCACTTTTGGCAAATGTGCTTTATCCGTATTTCAAAAAATTAATAATCCTACTTACTGTTGAGTGATGAATATCATCACGCCGGTTAAAAATCATTCTAATTACGGAACCCACCTACTGGAGGGTATCACAATTAACTTAATTTAAATTAACTAATTACTGATGCTATTCTATTGTGTGAAAAACCAATAAATTTGCCTCACGGAACCTGAGATAACTATGACGTAGCCGAGCTAGAAAAAGGCTGCCGGTTCGCACTTGGACAGTATTGGCTTGCGTTTCAAAATAATATTCTCTTATTTCCTTGATTAAATATGCAAATGCTTCAATGAACAGACTTTATCAATCTACATCATGGGCAGAGGATTCCTACTGTCCATTTTAGTTTATAAACCAAATAACCTGAGCTCTAAGCAATTTTTTTAAACTCGTTTAAGATGAAAAAATAATTTCGTGACAATGTAAAAAACTATATTTAAAATCATATAAGACTTTAAGGTTTTCGCCACATTGTTATATTTTTTAAATTCATTGAATGAAACCTAAAAATAACCCAATTTTCTTACCAATGAGCATGTTTGAAAGCTAGAATTATGCACTAGATCTAATTTTACGTATTCATTACATGTGATCTGCAGCTGTCATCTATTACAGGATTTTTTTGTACTTTGGACAAAATGTTTTGTTATAAAAAGTGTAAAAAACGTAGGCCTATCTTAATTCACGTTCTACATCACCTTAAGTAATTCTGACCTAATTTGCTTTCATATCACGCGAAGACGGACATTGTTTGCATTTTTTGGGAGTTGAACTTAAATCTCTCAACTCGTTATTTCAACATGTAGGCTACAAATTCCATGCATATTTTTCTAATTACAATAATTATTTGTTTGGACTTTGATCAACTTGAAATTTAGATTTAATTACATTGATAAATGTCATCGTGTCGAACGTATGTATTGGAGCGTGTTTTGTAAATAAAGTGCAATAATTACAAATTAACGCATCAGTGCATCGAGACCTGATGCCAGCCAATGACACATTGAATTACAACAGCCCTTAATCATGTTTTAGTCAATCGTTGAGCTTATGTATAGTTGAGTTTAATGACAAATCAGATAAAAACTTTAATTGGCAAAATCCATTTATATAGATCATCAATAAATTGTTGAAATGTTAATGTTCTACCTGTGTTCATAATCGTTTTAACAAATACTAGACCTCTTATACAGTCCAATTATCATAGGAAGGCCCTTGTCTAACAGCTAGATCTGATCTACTTTCACGTATTCATACGTTAATTCATGTGATCGTCAGTTGTCACTTTTGATAGATTTGATAAATACCTATTAAATAACACAAATAAAATATTAAAATTGTATAAATCTTTGTTGCAAATAATATATATATATTTGTATTTTCTAAAATAGCCCTGCCTGTAAAAATTGGACTGTATGGACGTTTTGACCAGGTACTTACTACATTCCTTCTTCTCCTCTCCTTACTAGATCCATCTCCAATCTTCACAATGAGGTAATTTAAAATTTAAGTCAGTCACACCGCAACAAAGGAAAGAAGATCTAGAATTTGAAGTCTTTAGGATGTAATACTCTACCGCCTTTATGTTGCCAGGTGTGTCGAACGAGTATTGTAGTGTAATGAATTCTGAAGGCCAGAGTTCAGTTCCGGTTGAGTGCAATGTGCGAATAGTAGTTTTCAAACTTTTTTTTTTTTTTACCATCCTCTACGCGGTTACTTCTGCAAGTCTGCACTCTCATAAGGGTATACCGTTATAGTAGATCTCATCATTGGCCTTGTTGATAGCTAGTTCTAGCACAAGAGCGTAACTAATAGACACCCACTAGGGCGTGACTGATGTGCCTGGTTATTCAGTGACGGGGAGGTCAGGGTTCAGATCCCAACTGGTTGTGTAATGCTCTCCTCCAAGCATGTGTGAGTACAATCATCATATGTTATTGTAAACATGGGGATAGCGAGCAGAACTATATCTCAATTTACTTCCGAATAAATTTTTGAATTTTTTTTTCTTACCAGAACTAGTAGAACTATAATAGTAAAAAAGGCCTTCCAGACTGTTATTCGCAATAAAATAGGGCTATAGTAAGTACAAAAAATCAACTCCATGTCGTGACCCTACAAGCAAGCTATACCGACTGAGCGGCTGCCAACTTTAGCGATGCTAGTGCCAACATTTGCGGATAGAGGTTGTCATGTGGTCAGCTTAACGAACTATTAACGAGCCGTTAATCTCAATTATCTAAACCGGAGCTGATATTTATTTATTTATTAAAGTAGCTCCTCATTTGTCCTCGTGAGGCTGCGTTTGAACCCGTTCCAGACAAACTATTTCACAGAGAAATTTCGGAGTTGACCAAAGTCAAACCGGGACCTTTGAATTGACTATTAATAAATAGATTTCTTTGATAAGTTGTATGTATTTTGTGGTAGAACTACTACGTATCTACTTGCGGAAGAAATATGAACTAACATGGAAGTAGTGAAGGGAATAGGAGGAGAAATAAATCAACGACTGCAGCGCCTGACCTTGGGATGCAACGTTAATGTAACCGGGATGTAGTATATTCCGTTCACGATAGATTTTTACCGTTTTTACAGTTCGAATATCATATGTTTAGGTTTTGGGTTGCCAACACTTGTGAAATATCACTGTTTTGTTATAAATGTAAAGATCTTTAATTACCTGTTAAAAGAACGTAAACTTAAGTTTTCTCATAGTATTTCATTTTTTTAAATAATTTCTTTTTATCCAAGTCGAAATAATATTTTAAACATAATTAAGAGTACTTATTTTTCGTTTTGGAACGTTACTGATTTTGTGTAATACAGTGCACACATCACTAGCTTTTAATACAGGCATCGTATTTACTTGGAAAAGAGAAAATTTTTGTTATTTTTTTACATACAATAAATGATTTTATGATTATTTTATCGTATTTTGAAATATTTAACTGAATAAAATATTGTCATCAACTGCGTGTCTGCATCATTGTAAAAAACTTGTTTACCGTTATGTTCAATCACATGGTTTAGATTCGTCAGTCGCCATTTTGAAGCTATGTTCGTTAGAATTTTTTTTGTAAAAGTGGTGTGAATATTTTTTTAAAGTGGAATAAAACTATAAATAAACTTTGTGTCCGACCTCAAATAAATATATAAATAATATTGTTCTAAATTACTGTGGTTAACTATCACATTAATATATTACTATCGGTTTTCATTACAGTCATCCAAAGTGATAGATGTCAGCTGTTGGCGTAGTGATATATTAGGGATTACTTCTAGTAACATTTCGAGACTGTCATCCAGGTAAACTTAGCTCGTGAATGACTTATACTTATTCTCAACCCCTTTCCTCCATGAAAGCAAATACGTCACTGTCAACCCATATTCATAAACTGATTTGAGGGTCGTATCCTCCCTATCCACCCATTCTCGAAGGATGTGTTCATGCAATATGAATGTACTCTCACCCCCCTCCACCCCACCCCCGCCTGACCCTATTAAAATGCATATACAACAGGTAGGGAGACGAGAGGGCAGCAGCATCTTTCGCATGGACGCTGCAATCGGTTCCGTTGACGCGCGGGGTGGCTATTACAGAGGGAAGAGAACACCTTCCCTTCCGTACAAGAACGAGATAAGTAACGCGCAGGTTTCAAATTGGGAAGCAATCTCTTAGCGGGCATTTTCTTTTAGTTCATACTTTTCAACACTAGGGGCATTTAGCGCGGGGTGGAAGGAAACTCTAGTTAAGGTGGGTTTTTTTCCAGTTGATTGGCAAAAATAAAATAAAGGTTCGTAGATATTATATTTAATGACGAAAATAATTTTGGATGTCCGAAAACAAGGTGCTTAGAAAGATATTTGGGTCAAAAAGGGATGAGGCTACTGGGGAGTAGAGAAGAGTACGTAATGACGAGTTACATAACCTGTACTCATCACAAGACGTTGTTAAGATAATCAAGTCTCGCAGAATACGGTGGGCAGGATATACGATGCGAATGAGAGATGAAATATGTTTAATTTTGGGGGGGAAAAAATTGTCTGGCATAAAAACTGCAAAAAATAAGGCCCTTAATCAGCATTCTAGTCCATCCTACCTCAGGTACGGTAAGACGGTGATGGGGAAATTTGGGCTAGAGCCCTGAACGAGTTTACTGTTGTTTTTTTTAAACTGTTCTCCAATCCTCTACTTAAGTGTGGGTACATTTTCTCTAAAATTATACCTTCTTATTTATTACATAAGTGTATACATGCATATAGTCCTAAAAATTATAAAATAAATGAAATAAGGATGGTGATGGTAGCTATTAGCGGGTAGAGGAGAGGGGTAGACAACAGTTGAAAAACTAATCTCAGTGAACCTGGACGAGATTCGAACCTTAATCTATCCAGTACCAACACTCCAGTATAGTACGATCTTAACTTCTTAAATCGTGTGATCACCAGTGAGGGGTTTATTTGGTTCATACACCTCAATTCTGGTTTTGGTAATCAATGACTTAACTCAACGAGGCAGTACACCACGCACAACACATGCATCCCCTCCCCCAATAATCAGTAATTACTTATGTGAACCTGTCGTCAGGCGATTCAATGCTTGTTACTAATCATAAGTTACACCACTCGTCTTATTATGCGCTGAAGGTTTACGAGTTGCCTACCCCAAGGAGCATACAACGCCAACTTTAACGTCTCGTAGTACCACCACACATCATGATATCACATATCATGATTAGGGTAGTGGTAGATGACCGGGTGGGTCAGGAAGTGGAGTTTGATCCTTGGATGGGATCATGCTTATTTTTTCGCAATGTGTTATTCCAAATTCCCTACATCCATGTATTATTATTATTATTATTATTATTATTATTATTAGCACCGCGTCTTACTACCCGTTCGGGTTATACGCACTTACGCTAATGTGTAATGGTAGGGTGATTGTGAGATGAAATGGAGGACCTACAGTTTAACGTGGAATCCGAACCACGGTGGAGGCCTGGTTACATCCATGTAAATGATTATGCATTTCATTGAAAAATTACCTGTTTTATCCCGATAATTTTTATGCTGGGTTAATGATAGCCGATTCTTACACTCGACCTTAATAAAAAATAATTAGCAAATTAGCGTTGGTATGGACTTGAGCACGTGACCCGTCATACGTGAAGTGTCTTTGTCTAGTGGGGCGGAGTCTCGGGGAGAAAGTACTGCAAGAATGGGGTATGAGGGGGGAGAGTGTGTGTGAGTGAAGGGGTAATGGAGGGAAGGGGGAGTGGCACATCGTAAGGAAATTACCCTGTCGGAGGCCGGTCACGCGCGCGCGTGAGTTGCGTGCTCTATCAACTACATCTCCCGGTCCTTCTCTATCTCTTTCTGTCCAAACCTCTATTATTCTCCGGATTATTTCAATCGTCCAGTCCAGCACTCCATCTCCCCTTCCTTTTCTACCTCTTCCCCTTTATCTGATACCGGGATGTTGTGGTCAGTGCAGCTGGTTACGAATCTAAGGGTTCGGCCATACTGACGAGCGCACGAGCGATTGGGCGAGCGCGAAATTAGCAGACTGATCCTAGTTCATTAGAGGGTGGTTTTAACTGATTTATTGTTGTGGTTTTTCTATTCTCTCTCGTAGCTAATGGTGAGTCCTATTTGTAAAGGCCTACTTTGATTTTAATATTGAAGTATTTTAATATATCGGGCTTACATATACATTATATTATGTATGTTCTTACGAATTAAATTAGGCCATTATTAGCAAATGTGTTAAACCTATCAATTATAGAAAAGAGTCAAATATCATGTCAATTTGAGAAGTTTTGCTTTCACACAATGAACCAACACACAATAATATTGCCTAGCACCTGTAAACTAGACTGTACCGGCTCGAGCGCGTACGCTTGAAAATTAGAACCAGTTCTTAATCTTTCCGGCTAGTACCTTGGGTATTTTTTTCTTATGGTAGCTATCCCGTCAGGGGTTGGTAAATTAGGTTTAAGTTATGTTTAAGACTCCCACTGGCTCACACCTCTATAATCACTATCATCACCTCATCTCATTGCTGGTACGTGCTTATTACGAGTTTGTTAGGAAGAACAGTAAAAGTTAGTTACTAACGTTACTAAAACAATTTTAATATATTCATATATCAAGTAATGTTATCTACAGATGTTACGTTTAATAGATATTATAAATACCTATGTAATAACACACATAATATAGTAAAATGCTACCAATGTTGGCAAACTATACATATGTTTGAATTTTCTCTATTGTTTTTCCAGCCAAAATCGGGTATAGATAACCTTCATAGCCGTATCCTGAGCAACGCTCTGTGTCATCAGAGCGGCTAAAAATCTCCACATATAGCCTAGGAACCGGAGGGCCACAAAGTTAGTTTAGCAGAAATGATAATTAGGAGAAAGCTATAAATGATTTTGATCGCTTTATTTCGGGGGTCTGATAAACATACTAAGTTTTCCCCTTCTAAAGACCTCTACGTTGGCCACCATATCTCAAAAAATAAGCAAAATTTCAGTTTTTCGCCAATATCTCCATTTTTGTCAGTTTTACAGTGAAAATAATTATTACTGATATTGAAAATAATTAAATTCTCTATAAAAGCTATTGAAAGGACTTACTCGCTAAGACCTAGTTTCGGAGCAATAGCTGCGAGAAATGTGGTATCCTCCCGCAACCGCTCGAAATATCGGGCTTCGCTCGCCGTATATCGCTGTCTATGATGAATATTACTCTAACAACATTTTTTAATTATAATGGTTGAAAAAAGAGCAATATTCAAGGCTGCACCAAGGGAGTCCAAACTTCTTTAAATAATTAGGGTGAATAAATAAATAAATAATTTTAATATTATACCTTAATTCATTGTTTTTGTATTATTAAACTTTGCATCTCCAAACGAACATTTTCGTCGATTGAACAGACATACTGGCATTGATGTAGGCTACTATTCGATGAGTCGATGGCAACCACTATGTCACAAGAAAAATTTATATCTAATAATAATCTAATAATATCTTCATGTTAAGTGAAAAACTTGAAGAAGCTGGATTCGTCGTTAAACAAACTGATGAAGATGCTGACTCTCATTATCAATACCGCAATTGATATATCACGTGATTAGGAGTGTGTAATGGCAGTAGGCGAAAACATAGCTAGACCTTTAGGGGCTGCTAACAGCATTATCACCACCTACAGCAAAAAGGTACTACATGAAGCCGAGCAGAGGTGAAACGGACAAGATGATATTTTCCTTGAGGAGTTTAAAATTGCCAAACCAAGTAAGAGAAGTCTTGTTTCTACACGTATTCAGTGGCTGTGACACAACTTCTGCATTATTAAGACAGGGTAAATAAAAGGTTTTAAGTTTATTGAAGGAAGACAAGAAATTGTTGACAATCGTGCAGATTTTCAAGGACCCATTTGCACATCCATAAGTCAAGTCGTGTGATTTACAGCAATCACTTTTGATATATATATATATATATATATATATACATATATATATAGCATTAATTATATATATATATATATATATATATATATATATATGTGTGTGTGTGTGTTATTAATGCTGTCCGCAAAAAAAAAACTGATTTTCTAAAAGACCCATTCTATAAAAGTTGAACTGTATAATCAATTATTAAAAACAAGCTAGTGTAAATCTGATAACTGTAAATAAATCAACTTAACGGTTTTTGTGGCGCGTTCTATTGCGACCAGGGTGACCTGGTGGTCTAGGGGTAAGGTGTCAGACTTCCATGCTGGCGGCCGGGGTTCAATCCTCGGTCCCGGCACAGATTTATCTGATTACCAAACCCTTCCTTCACCTCTGACAAGACATCTTGTGAATGTGGGGAATGCCAGGCCTCCACCGTGGTTCGGATTCCACGTTAAACTGTAGGTCCTCCATTTCATCTCACAACCACCCTACCATTACACATTAGCGTAAGTGCGTACAACCCGAACGGGTAGTAAGACGCGGTGCTAATAATAATAATAATAATAATAATATTGCGACCACCTTGTTTTGTCTGGTAGCTAGCTGCCCTCCTCTCCTTATGACTGTTGCTCATGTCGGCCAGGTCATCTCGCGTCTGTAGAGAACGTGCCACTGATGTGTGTCTTTCTCTCTTCGCTTTGTTTTGAGTCTGCTGGGTTGTCTGATCCAGCAGATAAAGTGTGTCTCCAGCAGACAGTTCCTCTACATGCGGTAGGGACCGACAGCCTACTACTAGCAGAGGCCCAACTTGGGAACCGGAAAGATAAAACACGGACAAAATAGTTATTGTTTTTATAGAGCACTTTCTGTTGATGTGTGCACCGCGTCGTACTACCCTTTAGAGCCGTACTAATACCAATACGCTAGGGATGAGTAGGTTAGCATTTAAAGGGGAAATGTGACCGCATTTTCGTGGAAGGATAGTGTAAAACATTAAAAGGAAAAAAAAACCACAGGTTTTCTGACCCAAATTCCCCCTTCAGCCGTGATACAGTCTAATATGAGAGTTAGGCGAGAACGTCAGGCATGTTTGGCCACGACAGAAATCAAACCAGGAACTTTCAAAGTCTCTTGAAAGATGCGTTAGACTCAAGCTAAAGCGTCATTAATGCGTGGGACCATCTACCCATCGTCCCTGGGCATCTACCCCCACCCTACACATACTCTCCTTTCTCTTTTTTCTTATTTTCAAACAATGAAAACTCACTCCCCCCCCCCCCCCCCC
>CABFVZ010000663.1:169815-180188 GCA_902151445.1 Timema monikensis
AAAATGGGGCACGGAGGACTTCTATTTTCCAGGGGTTGCGAAATATGTTTATGTAACTCTGTGCTATTTCCATGTAGGAAGGTGAGTGCGCAGAGAGACATAGACGAATATTTACTCGATCAAGTATATTGTTTGTTTAATAAAGCAACCCTCCTTCATAAAAACTCGTGTTTTCCACAGTGAGCCATAAACTAAAATGGGGTCGGTTACGAAATCATTACAGGTTTAGGGCATTTTTTCCCCAAAAATATTGATTTGGACTCAGCCCGCCAAGCCGGGATCTTAAACCTATTTATTTTTTACGGAGGACTTAGTTCGGTCTACCCTATAATTGTCGTTTAGGATAGCTCGGTCTATAATACCGTCAATATGTCGTTTAGAATAAAATGTTATATTTTGTGGGATTCTAGCACTGGGTCTTAGCCCATGGGGTAGGGTATGCTACTGGTACTCTCCAAAATGTTAGGTTCCAGGGCGGTAGTGTTGGGTCTCTGCCTAACTAAATTTTAGGCCTTTTGTGATTAGCTCTTTCTAAGGTTCCTGGCATCCTTTCATGATCATTTCTTGCAAGAAACTGATAAAGGTTGACTGATGTAGTAGTTTCCAAGCTCTGTTTTACTTTCACCAGACTTTTTGACACAAAACGCTTCAACCAGCAATAAATTGACACCCCCCATCGGTGAATAAAACCTGGTATTGTGTCAAGGGAGTTTGTAAACTAGTTAGTTAATTGTTCTGGTTGATGACCACAGGAAACAATTCGTGTAAGTAGGTCATGGTGTTTCATCATCCTGCCAAAGGAGTTTCCGGGTTGCTACTGCTATTTCTGTGTAGGAAGAGGGTAGTTTGCGGGGGTATATATAAAAGAATATTAACTTAAAATAATATACAATCTTTCAGTAGACATCGAAAAGTTAAAGCAATGTAGTTTGTTGATGATAAACATATAGGTTTAGAAGAGTTATTGTTTATCTTAATGGAGAATGTTGTGTGTTTCTTCCATGTCAATTTGAAAATACGTACATATACCAATTGACTATGAAAATACGTATGCATTGTGTCCACACACGTTAATGTTGAACATAGTAGCTATTATTGTGTTATTTTCTATCAACCATATTTATATTTGTATTGTAGTGTAAATAAACTAATATTGTGTTCTCCCGAACTGCGATTTATTATTAAACCCATTAACTTTATTCCACAAACATTATCTCACAAGCATTTGATTTCTGACTCTAATAAAAGCATACATGACTAATAATGACATATTTCAAAAGCCTATGAAAACTAGGTGATAATATATTTCAAAATTCTATGAAAACTAAAGTGATTAAATATTTATAGGAAAGGAAGGAGATTTGCTGAAGACGTTAAAACATTTATCATAGTTATATAATATTCATTTACTAGTTTTAAAATATTTACAATTTCTTCAATGAAGTTACCACAGAGTTCAAATATTTACAGTTTCTTGTTTCATCATCATAGAGTGGCCTCGATACTAGCTTGCAAAAATATACAAAATCAGGTATATAGCTAATCAGGTAGCAGGAGGATTGCAAATAAATAGATATAAAATTAACCTGGCAGCATAAAATAAAATAAAAATAAAAAACGAATGCCTATTTCCAAGCATGAAATAGATATGTAAAGATCAAGTCTAGTCTTTGAGGAGTGGCGTATCATTGCATTTGTATTAAAGGTGGTCATTAAGCCCATCCAAATGATTAATTTTTAGTCGTGGCGAACGCGTTTGCAAGGTCTTTGAAAACAAAAACGGCAACGTGTTATAATAATAACTAGATAGCTGTTGCCCGCGGCTTTGCTCGCGTGGAAGTTGATTATATACAAATACGAAAATATACATATGTATTTACATATTAATTTAAAATATTACGTTACGTTGATGACCATAACTTGACCTCAGATCAAAAATAATGCAAGTCCGATACAAACTTTCACCCCCTTTTTCATCCCTTATTAAATAAAATTTCCAAAATTCCTGAAACACGTATTTATTTGTTTTACATCAATAACCGAAATACAAAATTTTGTTTATGTAACTTTCAAAATGACGGACTTTCATACATATTATCATACCTATTATCATCCCCTATTTTGACCCCTTTGGGGTGGAATTTTCTAAAATCCTTTCTTAGTGGGTGCCTACATAACAAAATGAATATACAGTCCGAATTTCATGCTTGTAGCCTTGATAGTTTGCGCTCGGCGATGATGAATCAGTCAGTCAGTCAGTCAGGACATGTTATTTTATAAGTATAGATTGATCCGACGTTTAGTATACACAGGCCGAAATAATTTAGTTTTCGAAACCGTGTATACAGCTGCCAAACCCTTTATTATAATTTTATATGGTATCTGTATGTACCTTTCCGCAGCCGGCTCAGTGACATTCGCCTTCAAGACGTCCAAATTAACATCGCTCCGTTTGCCATAGCTTATGGCGATCCCACGAGCCTTTTGGTGGGATCTCCACCAACGCAAACTCGGTACGCGTAGTTTTTTGGACCGCCAGATACAAAGTAGCCAATGTAGTTTTCCGGACCATAATTCTGAAGTTCGTCGCTGAGGTCACCCAAAAAGTTTCCAGTCATTGAACTTAAATCACCGGGATGTTCTTTTAATATAATGGTGTCAGTATCATTTTACAAAACAGAGTCTTCCATTTACTCAAGGATTCTTTATATGTGCAACTTAGCAGTCATGTAACGTGCCACCACCACACTCGCGTTAAAGTTAGGACGCATCGCATAACGCGTATCCTTGTAATTGAGGAATATATCCTCATCATTGGCGTCAATGACGCTGTCTTCCGTGTCTTACGGGTCCATTAGGTACTTTTGGATTCCCTGATAGTCTTTGACAATAACTACTTCTGGTAAATTGGGTCTTTGCCCAAATTTTCCTCATAACGAATTCAAAAATAGTTTTGCTAATGTACGGAGACCGGGGTTTTTACAAACAGAGCCGAAATCGAGTTTTACTCCCTCCCTTTCCTCGCAATTTTGAATTTAAGCTAATTTATCCTCTTGCAAGATACACCATTCTGGCCACCCTATGGCTTCTTGTTTAATTTAAAAAAAAGAGTATCATTTTAATCAACAATTCATGCACTGCTTCAACGGTGTAGCTCTTCTCAACGGCTTTACGAATCCCCTCCAATCACCAAGACGCCTATCAGCCAACAATATTTATTTTAATTGTGCCAATAATCGCCTTGAATTTTCTCAACCCTGCATTTCCGGCACAGAATACACATGAGTTTGACATGCATCCATGTCAACAATACGATCATGAATAAATTTCGCGAAGGTGTCACGGTAGTTTTGGCTATGCCTTCCACTTCTATGAACAAACAATTTGGTTCTAAATGAATAATTTTATAACCAACAGGGTATTTTTTGTAATTACAAACGTAAGCATACAGAGAGAAAACGTCCAAGTACTTGATCGCCTCCCCACGAGAACTGTCATCTTCGTGGAAAAGCTTGATGAAATGTGTGCGTCCACCAAAGAATGCATTCCGGGGGCTTAGGGGCTTTTTTGTTGTAAACTTTTTGCTGGAGCACAAATTGTTTCAAGACCTTATTGGTGTGTTTCATTTCATTAAACATACACTCCCACATTTCTACAACCATGTAGCTGGCATTCTTAAGCTTTCCACAAAAGCTATGGTCGCTTCATAGCGCATCTCTATGATCTCGTGACGTTTGTTTTTGAAATGGGTGATCCTGTCAGGATAAAGAATAGGGTACCCATGCCAATAACATCTCCAAAACTATAAGAAGGTGGTAGCATCCCCAGCTTTAACAATGCCATCCACACGACACCCTAGTACGGCCATTGCCTGCATAAAGTATAGAGACTTGGTGCTGGCGGGTCTCCCTGGAAATCCATTGCATGGTGACGTGCGACTGTTTGTCCTCCTTTCCCGTCAGCGACTGGATCCCGAGACTCCTCCGACCCACGCTGGTATATTGAATGGTGCGCTGGAGTGAAGTAAGGTCCATTAGGACAGTCACCATCGAGGAGGAGGGCTAGCAATGCTTTTATTATACAAATTACAATTTACATGAGTACACAGTCATATATCAGCTACATCAAACTCTCTCACAACTTGTATGAGGTTTGGATCTTCTCGCAATTCTTGTAACTTTATTCTGCGCAAAGCATTGTCGGTAGGGCTTAGTTCAGACTAGACACAGAAGGTATCCAGCTGCATATCCCTTATCCAGTTCACGGCAAACAGGTGTATCTGGCACAGTTGTGTGTTTCTGAACACAAGGATTTTCCCCGTGGTAGGTCCGTACAGCACTATGGAGTTGTATACAGCAACTCGAATAGCCATTGGGTCCAGCTCCCGTCAGACCCAGCAAATAGCCATGATGGTGCAAACCACCTCCAACGTGTTGATTTCTAGGGCTTCGATGAATGGTTTCACCACTGAAGATTAGAGGCCACCACCGTCCAGGTTGTCGCGTAAGAGAACACTGTCACGGATACTAGCGTGGCCCTGTACCACTTCTGCACCACCTCTGTGTTTCCAGCAGACGTGGTGCTAAGGTAAGAATATCTCGATGAACGCGGTCTACGACGTAGCTCGGCCAATGGACATTATAAACAATCCGGACTATTTATCTCGCGATTCTTTCTAGGTCTTTCTTGTGCGCTTGAGTTGTGTGACGCAAGAAGGTCTTAACCCAGGACACCGTGGATCTGGAAAGTTCTACAGATGACTTGTTATTCAGCGACATTCTTATGGATGCTAGTAGGTCAGGGACTCGATGAAGCTGCACTTTGTCCATACTGTTAAATAATAAAGGGGAGGGGAGGTGGCTCCACCCACTACTGGCGTCGTACTTTATTTTGATTAGCTGTACAAACGATCAATGGAAGTAGGGTCATCAGAGCTTTAGACCACACTTAAAATTAACTTGGGATCACTCGTACCCCACCTGCTTTCCCAACACTTAAATATTTAAAATTTTTAATTTGTAGAAATTCAAGATAGAGTCAATTATATTATACTAGTGTATCTTACCTTAACATAGGAGTAAGACTAAATACATGTATTGATTAAAAAATTATGTACACGTGATTCAAATGCAGTCTACTTAGTTTTAAGCACAAATGTTCTCTCATTGAGATTTTTTATAATACATACAGGATAGGTTTGAGCCCGTAAGAAAACATCACACATTTTTTTTATTTGTGCTCAAGATTTACATTACATTATTATATTATCCTCTGTGCCTGGCTCCCTGGAGTTTGAATCCTCAATTGTAGATTATAATACATTCAAATTTACACGACTTACAAGCTAAGTTAAATTAGGACAGCAGCCCCTAACTCTTCATAAACAATAAGTGAAACTGTAATTTATCAACTGTTGTTAGTGAGATGGGCCCATACACATAATGAATCATGATTTAAACCCTTTAAACACTTCCCAGGACCCAGTTAGGTTCTTCTAGCTACTCAGATGGGATGTAACATATATGTAAACAATATAATGTGCTCGATTATTAGGCTTTGCCTGTGTTTGGGGATTGGAGCTTAAAGCTCACTCCCCCAAACACATTTTTGTATCCCCCACTTCTAAATCAGCAAGAGCCATAGATATAAATAACTCTTTTCAAAACCTTTACTTGCCATGGTGCGTTTTCAACTTGACAAGTGCGATTTTTTTATTTTTTATTTTTAGAAAAATAAATTTAATCCGTCTCAAAGCTAGAAGCTATCTCATGTTTTTAACCTTGCACTGTACCAGAAAAAGCGATGTTTGGATTGTCTGTATAAATATTGGCTTGAGGCGGGCTCTTTTGAACGTAGAAGAATATCTGCTCTTCACTCGAGCAGTGACAAGATATAATAATAATTATAATAATAATAATAATAATAATAATAATATTTAGCACGGCGTCTTACTACCCGTTTGGGTTATACACTTTAAGTACTATTTACGTTAGTGGATTTAGGATTTGAGAAGGTTGAATTTGAGGAAGTGAACCCGCATTTGCGTGGAGGTAGAGGGGAAAACCATTTAGGAAAAACCACCCCCAGTTCACCCGACCGAGATTCGAACCTCGATCTCCCCGTCCTCAGCAGTCGAGCTCAACACGACTAGCGCGTTAGCCTACTACGCCACCGAAGCGGGTATAATATAATTGTATCTTCCTCCCTATTTATCATGGGGACTACAATAACTTAATGATAAATAATAATGTTTGCTTCATTAAATGGGTTGGATGGCTTTTTTGTTTTATTAGTATTGTATTTTTTTTAGTTTTGAAAATACATTTGATCAAAATATTCACAATAATAGCTGAGCTATCCAATTCTGTGCTACATATCTTACTACCCGACTGAGTGACCTTCATATGTATACTAATAGGCTAGGATTAACGTAGGAAGGTAATATATAGAAATAAACTTTTCCGCATTTACGTTCAGGAATAGTGGTATATAATTTAGGATAAAAACACCCTCAATACACCCTGATGGGATTTGAACGCTAACCTGCCCTTCACCATAATAACCAGACTAAATGAGCTTTACATTTAGACCATGAGTTCACCGTGGTTGATATTATTGATTAGGGAAAATTTAATCATATCTTCTTCCATCCCTAAAATATTTAGTTTATAAGTTGGGTCAAATATACAAATAAAGTTTTGTTTGCATAAAGAAAAGGAGGTTTCGAAATATATAAAAAATTAAATCTTAAAAATGTGACCCCACTAGAATCCTAAGGGACCTATGACGCCCCCTCAACCCCTCAACCTCATGGAACCATCTGTGTCTTGTCAGTGTAGCAAGCTCGACATGGGGGTTGGTGTTAGGGAGGGGAGGGGGGTAGATACCAGGGATTATTTCCCCCCAACCCGAATACATTTTTCCAATTCGGACCAACGTTTTTTTTTTACCCCTCGACTGACATGTTGTCATTCGTCTCCTTGGCTCCTCCACCTTCTAGCCATACCGCACCCTTGTTTTAAAGACTTTTAAACAGGATTTCTAGGAGGGTTATAACTCTCCCCCCACTTTCTCCACCTCAATTCCTCCAAGAGTTACTCCAACAGCAAAACATGATACCCATTTCCTCATGGGAAAGAGGTCATTTACCCCCTCCATTCCACCAGTAACAAGGTCTCAAGTGGAAGATGTGATTCATTTCTGAGAGTTTTTCTAAAAAATATATCTACAAAAGGGAAATGGTGTAGAAGTTAAGGTTAAAATGCTACCACTCTGTTTCCCGTTAAGCCTTATCAGTTCTGTCGTAAATTTGTCATCGGTTTCGGGGAGGTTTTTCAGATTACTTTGGTTTTGGAGTGGGGGGGGGGGGGGCGCCCCTCCCTTCCCGTTTCCCGTTTGGGTTTGGGGCGGGGGGGCNGGTTGTGGCGTGAGGGCGTCAGCACTTGAGATTGAGGTGAGTTTGATAATACTTCACACAACTATTTACTAGTAGTTCTGTGGACAGTGGACCTCTCTCTTTCTCCTCGATGTTCTTAACAGTCTTCACATTTTTCTTTAGATTTAAAATTGAAATTTCTCCAATACTTTCTCATTCGATTTCGAGATTATATTTTTTATTTGTGATCAAATGATATGGGAAACAAATTAATGTTATATTAAATAGTTCACTCTATTCGTAGAGAGTAAACGTTGTTATTGTGATTTAAGAAATCTTACTCGCCATACATGTTCAAAATTTAAAAAAAATATGACCTAGGTACTCGATCGATTGCTTAGAGTTACAAATTTATCTCATTTGAGGTGAGCCTTTAAACTAAAAACCTTTTGGTTGATTTCCACATTAAAACAGATAACTAGTTTGACAAACTATGTACACACTTCGTTTGGCCTAAGCTCAAATAATATTCCAGATAAATGTTGTTAAAATTGGTCAGTTGGTTATTTGACAGTTTTCTTGGACCAAACAAACCGACATACACAGATAAAAAAAACCAGAAAACCCGTGTTCCTACATCGTTTGGCCTAGGTTCAAATAATGTTCCTGACAAATTTAGGTAGAATTGATCCACGCATTTGACATTTATCTCATAACAAAATACCCGAACATCCGGATAAACAATAAGTACAGATGATATGCCAAACGCTCAAGTTAAAACAGAGCCCTGCTTCACTCGGTCAATTACTTTGTAAGGCTATCATTTAGAAATACCCATGGTTAAGTTTTGTAGTTACAAGAATATTTGAGGACCATTTATGAGATATTTTGACCATAGTTTATATATTCAACGATTTTTTGCACCACTTCTTAACACGCTTTTGAAGTACTCGCATTTAATTACACCCATGTCCAATGTGCTAAGGGAGTAAAAGGTAGAGCTTAAAGCTGAACCCTGACCTCTGGGTGAATGGCAAACCAAACTAGATGAGCTTGCCCTTAAGTCTGCATGTCCACTGATGCATTAAATATTTAGTCAACATGGGTAATGTTGATGGGAAGATCGGGGTTCGAATACCTGCTCAGATGTACAGAAGGTGTTTTTTCCTAAACGATTTAATACTATCTCTGCAAATGCGGATTAACTTTTTCTCAACTTTTTCTTCACCATCCCTACCACATAATTGGTATGATTAAATTTACAGTAGCCCCGTGGCTTCTTTGGTGCTGACTGACAGCTCACAGCTGACTTATGACAGTCAACATTTAGTTATATACCTAAATTTTGACCGTCAGAAGTGACAGCTGCTAAACACATGTTTTTACAGATCATATGGTTCGGCGTAGGGATACATAATTTAGTCTGGTAGCTTTTCAAAGCTTTTAGCTGTCAGCTGTGAGCTGTCAGTCAGCACCAAAGAAGCCATGGGGCTTCTTTAGACAACCCTAGCGAATGGAATAATGTTGTGTACAAAACGATATAGGCTATAGGTAATTCAGGTACCATATATTAAATAATTGATAAAAAAAAAGGGAGGGTTGTACATCGCCTCCTCCCTCTCCACCCTTGTATTAAGAGGCAAAAAAAAATTTGAGTCCTTTCAAATAAACCTAGTCCCAATGATGTGTAGTTTAATGCGTATTTATTTAAATTCAGTTGTTGCCTGACGGTTCTAAGCTAAGGGTCACTAGGCATTGTTTCCCACAGCTGTGAATCTATCACACCAAGTACTATAGTACCTATAGGAGTGTTAGATAGCGTGGGACAGTAACTGTTTCTAAAATAACATAGCAATTTAATTTTGGGGGGAAAAAACATGTTAAATATACAACGATTATTGAAAGATTTAAACAATCACCTATCCCTTTTCCCTTCTAAATATTTCGGTCACTATTTGTGATTCTTGCTGTAATAAAATTATCTTTAAAAAATACCCCGTAATTTTAAATATACTCTTAAATATTTGTTTAGCTAATCTTATATACTTTAATAAAATAAACGGTACGGAACTCCACACGGACTTTCTCGCTCTATTTTTGAAAATAGAGATATTTACCCAAAGTTCGTAATATCTATGAATCAAAATAATATACACTCGCAAACCCAAGCATAAATTCCACTATATTTATGTAAAACTTTTTTTAGCCCCGGTTTTAAAATTTATAATTTTGTTTTTAAAGAATTAATGTCCTTATTTTTATGTTTGGACCGATAAAAAAAAGATCGATGTTTGGTCCACAAGGTTCAAAACTTCGTATTAAAATTTCAACTTCCGGTTAAAATTAGCAACATTTTATTAGGTGTTGCAAATCTTCATGCCATTGAATTGCTATTAAATTCCTCAATTATAAATTTTGACCAATAAAAAATGTCAATATTGACTATTGAGTCTAAAATGGATATAGATCATTGTTGTACAAATATTTCTCCTAAGAGGTTTAAGGAAAAACAACATAAGCTTTTAGAAACTTACTTATATTTAATTACTCTATGGCATTGGAGAATTATTGCGTTAAAACTTAAGTAGTATATCTATACAACTAAAGCTCACAAAATTGTATTAATGCATTTGACAATATCTCAGAAACTTTTGGATTTATAAAAATGTATCTAATATAAAAGTTTTTTATTTTTAATAGTACTACAATCTTTCAATGATAAGTTATTTAGTATCTCAAATAGTTGCGGAGTTACGGAAGTTTCTGTTTCTGTAAAGCACCCTAAAATTAATTATCATGGTAAAATGAAAATAGCCAGTTTAATTATAATCTTAATCAAGACCTAGATACGAATTTTAATAAAGATCGTTAGAGTCGATTTTGAGAAAATCAATTATTTCTCTTTTCGCCCTTTCTTAAACTACTCTTAATTTTAAGTTTAAACAGACACACAGACAGACGTCATTGCAAAGACCACTTTTTAGGACTTGTTGGGGGG
>CABFVZ010000663.1:188084-201145 GCA_902151445.1 Timema monikensis
TTTGAAGAAGAGAGTGTTTGGCTGGAATATAATTACTTTAGGAACGTTAACGTGATGCTGCGCCAATCATCAGCAGTTTTACTTCGACTCCCGAAACTTTTTTCTTTTTTCATTTTAAATACTAAAGGCTATTTTATTTACTTTTTTTCCCGACCAATTCCGAGAACTACATTTAAAAGAAGAAAGAAAGAATGGTGGATGTAGAAATGAAAAGATCTCCAGAGAAGCCGAAAATATTGACCGAAGCATCAGTTAATGGGATTTTATCAGGAGTAAAAGTAGCTCTATTGTGCTGTGAGGAATGGAACGGAATGGGATGGAATAAGGGGGTTAAGATGTCTCCCTATTTCTCAAGATTACTGGATGACGGCCCGCCGAGGCTTGTGTGTGTGTGTGTGTGTGTGTGTGTGAGGACGTATCGTGTAATGGCTCGGGGTGGATCAGGAACCAATCTAAGAGCGGCTTTACCAGGGCTCAGGAGGTTCTGTGTTCGAGTCCTCATCAATCATACCTGCCTCTGGCACACACGACCTATATAATGTAGGATTAGACCCGGGTAGCGCCAAGCCTGCGTTCTAGGCTCGCAGACTGTTGTTAAAGCTCTGGGGAGAGTTCAGAGAAGGGGGTAAGTTTATTAAATCTACATTTTTAGACTTTTTTACTTTCTCACAATCCTTAGGTGAAAATAACTGTTGTGACTGTCAAAAAAATCAAATTCGAGAATGTAATGGATATTGATGTTTCATGAACTAGCCTAGAAAAAAGTTATTTTTGCAAACCCATCTGTCTGTTTCTTAGACTAGAGCAAGAAAACATTCTATAGATCGGCTTACAACTTTGTATCCAAGGTTTTCATACGGCTACTCAAAGTTTTATTTTTCAACTATCAATCCAACCCTAAAACTAGTACTCAAGGGTAAGGGATTGCTTTTCTCAATGTTGGCTCTCCCATTTCGATTAAAATTTGTATGGTTGCATAGTTTAAGATCGCAAACCAAATTGCGTATCCCACTTTTAGGTAAATTACTTGGATATTATTTTACGTAAGTTAATATCTAGCATTTTAATAATATCTCCGCGACTATTTGTGATCCAAAATAACTTATAATTGCGAAGTTGTAGGGCAACTGAAAATGAAATTATTTTATTTTAAATATATATTTATAAAAACTATAGTTTTCCGATTTATAAGCAAATATAATTTTTAAACGGTGGTCGGTAAGATGGGAAGGGAAAATTTTTCCAGAAACACTACACTCTAGATAGTCAAAAAACTCATTAAATATCAAACTCAGAAAACTTTGAGCTGGGAAATTTACCAAACTGATATAAATATTAAGCTAATTATGGGTGAGGAAGAAATTACAGTTTTGTGTAAGAGACTACAAAACCCTAAAAGTGAGCGAGCACCAAAATTAAGGACTCTTTAAAAGGTTGTCAATTAGTGTAGCAATTACATAATTACATATTGAGAGCAAAACTGGAACTCGACTAGTGACGACAGAACATTCAAATTTAAAATAATCTGCAGACATAATGCGGTGAACTGTCATGCTCTATGGTGAATCATGATACTTATTTTTCCATTCTGTTCCTGTAACAATCTCGATTGTTTCGTTTCGCATATTTGAAGTCATCAGTAAATGTCTCAATTTTTTGAATGAGAAGTAAGAAAGTGTCTGGTGCACCGCACCATTTATTTACATAATATCTGCACAAATCAGTGCCTGGGAACGCATCAGTGAACTCCGAAACTTTTGTGTGGAGGATTAGGGGTGTATAAAAAACTAGGCTGAATGTATGAATGCTAGTGTAGTTTTAGTAGTGTTAGTGTAGTTATTGCGGGTTCATTTGCTTGCTTAAGAGAAGTGGTGAGCTCTAGTGGTGAGCAAGAACTGGCCATTAAAACAACATTACAACACCTAGCCTCGTTATTGCATATCTTCAAACCACAAGTTATTTGGTCATTCTGGGCGTTTCCCTTGCATTCTTTGAACTAATAAACGCATTCAACCAAACTTTCTAGTTGGCATGCACATGCCTTAGCTTGGGGTGGGGGTTCGTGCTCCGCGTCATACATCCGTGTATATTTTCTAATAAGGCAAATATTAGGATGATACAATTTTAAAGCGTTAAGTTAGATAAATGTCTTATGTTTAAGACTAGTCAACTACCACTGTGGCTAAAAGGATATTCTTAAATACATTTTATAAAACATTAGGCTTACTTGTAAGTGCTTTAAAAAATAATGTAGTTATTCACACATTAACAACATATGTGTATATGTGTGTGTGCTTGAACCAGGATGTAAGTTATTTCGTTTAGTAAGTCGTAATTTCTTGCCCAAAGTTTTGTATTTTGGATATGATGGGTTGTTCTCCTCACCTATTCAATTCATTAAGCATCAAAAAAGGGAGGAAAACTTCCAATAAAATGTTGGCAATTATTTGAATCCTTTTCAACTTACATTTGTAAATTTTCAATCACAGCCTTGAAATAGGAAGGTGAAGATAGCAGAGAATGTAGGGGGGTAGGGGAAGGGTATGGTCACCCTCTCCCCCACTGCTCCTCCCTCCAATAAAACGGTGCTGTAAACCAACCCAAGGAACATCAAATGAAATGGCAATAAAAACGAAGAGACGAACATTTCATTTCTTGTTTCAACGGACATTTCAACGTTTACAAACATCAAGAAAAGAGTTGGCAACTTCACTTTCCGAATTCCTTCACCCGATTTCGTAATTTGCTTTACACACACGAGTGCTTCTTTGACTCCATAAATATTTTATTTTATTTAAATATGTTACAATCTAGTAGGACTGTAAAAGCGAACATTTGGATTGGTTTACTGTTTAAAAAAAAATGTGCTGTATTTTATTATCTGTGAAGTTTTGTTCTAGCATATTTTGAAACGTGAGTTAATTTTTTAATGATCTTTCTTGCTCTACGTTTAATAAGTTTTTCTTTTTAATTTCAGGTGAGTCTTGCAGAATTTCACTTCTAAAGCACATGGCAGTTTAAAGGTAACATTAAAAAGTTTACAAGGAACAAAATACAGTCTTTATGCTACCAGATTAAAGGTAATCAGTACTCATCTTATTTTATTCAAAAGTAAGATGATTTATAAAAATTACCTTGGCTAAAAACTCGTCCACCTGAAGTTGGCTATTTGGGAAATTTTTCACTTATAAAAATGTAAAATATTGGACACTAGCAAAATGTCGTGGAAAAACTAATTTGTTTACAGTAGAGTGCCCGATCCACAGCAAGCTGACAAAACCAAAACATAAAAGAAACTAGGTGTTTTAATATTTTAGAAAACATTATAAAATCTTATTTTAAGTAGGGAGTGTTTCAATAAGAGATAATAAGACTTTAAAAAAGAGTATACTAACATTATTTTTATGTAAATTGTATGGATCGAATCATTAAAAGTTATTCGAAAATCATTTTTAAAAAAATTAGACAACATTCTGACCAAAAATATGTTGATAAGATTTACTGTTTGACAATATTTTTCTTATTGGGATATGAAGTGTAAAATAAAAATTGATTTAAATTACAATGATAATTAGAAATTTTAAATAAATGAACGTTATAAAATTATTTGTAAAGTTTGACTATTAGTTGAAAATTTAAAATAAAGAATTTAGTATGTTATTAATTATGATGTAAAAATATCACACCATTGGTACACTTTAGATATTAAAAGCGTATCATTGACGCATGCCAGAAACAATATTTAAATAAAATGAAGGTGACCTAGTGGTCTAGGGGTAAGGTGTCGGACTTCTCTGCTCGGGGTCTGGGGCTCAATTCTCGGTCCCGGCACAGATTTATCTGATTGTCAAACCCTTCCTTCATCTCTGACAAAACTTTTATTATTGGTAATGTGTGGAGTGCCAGGCCTCCACCGTGGTTCGGATCCCAAGTTAAACTGTAGGTCTTCCATTTAATCTCACAATCACTCTACCATTACACATTAATGTAGTTTTGAATTTTTCAGTTAAAAGTGTGTTCCGGATAAACAGGAATTTCGGATATATGCTAATCGAATGGACTGATTTCTAGTGTATTTCTAGTTTACAAATTATCATTAGACTACAATTATTTGATTAAATGATGCATGGATTAAGAATGTAAGCCCCAGTACCATAAGTAAATACAATTGAATAAGAGAATAACAAATTTAACTGGAGATTAGAGTTCTCATAAAACATTAAATACTTTTTTCTTGTATTTTTTTGACCCCCATCTCCCATGTAACACCAAGTCAGCATTTGGCCCAACCTCTTCTTCCAACCTGTGTTGTGTAACTCTTCATATAAAGAGTGAATGTCATTATTTCATAGGGAAGTTTTCGTGACACTAAAAGAGACAAGATTTAAAACAACTAAGAATTGGAAGATATCAATAAGTATGTTTACTAACGCCTAGCGGTGAAAACATGGACAGAGAAATCATTTTCTCAATATTATAGCTTAGATATAAACTCTGTGTTACGTAACACGATCATTCTCTTACAACAGCGTTACGTGGTTAATGGATGACCCCAACGTGCTGAACCTTTCGCTTTTGCGTGCCAATAACCAAGGTCCTGTTTTCGATTCCCGGTTCTAGGGTCTCATTTTCCAACTGAATTGTATCTACAAACTGTTACTAATCCTTTACCCATATCTGTATGGTATCTTTAAATAATTTTGTTTTACGTTTTAGCCATTTCGATGTATCAGGTTTCTTGACAAGTTTGTAGCTTGTAGACAAAATGTTTGTAGATAAAGATTTTTAATATGATATTAAGACGCCTCTAGCCTAACTTAGGTTCGTGAAAATAAGACACTTATCACACAAGAACACAAGAGACGCCTCTAGTCTAACTTAGGCTCATGAAGCTAAGACGCTTAACACACAGAAGACGCCTCTAGCCTAACTTAGGTTCGTGAAAATAAGACGCTTATCACACAAGAGGCGCCTCTAGTCTAACTTAAGCTCATGAATAACAACTACTCCAAAACTTCAAGCTACATGCAAATTAGAATGAAAGAGCTCGTTAATTAGTGCGTAACATAACTAAGGTGAGCATAGGAGCCGTTCAACACAGTAATAAGCTCACGGTGTTTAAAGAGACCTTGTACCGTACTGTGAGATGAAACGGTCTTAAATCAAAACACCTACCCTATTTTTTTTAAGAAGGGAAGGTGTAAGGGAGGGTAGTCATAGTCAGCATAACAAAAAAAAATTATATATAAAAAAAACACCATCTTGGTGTAACAATTCAATGTGTTTATTAGTCTCTCACTTGTTCGAATACATCGGCTCAAGAAGAAACGCGTTTACATCGCCAGTATAATGTAGGAGTAGATAAGGTCGTGTCTCTTGTGGCAGTCGATCTTTCTGCATCGCAATATCACCTCTGGTTTAAACCACCACAAAGTAACTGGATTGTCGCAAATATATCGCAACGCTTAACCGCTTTGCGGCGTGCACTGCGTTTAACCTGTAGTTTGATTTTGTTAGGAAGAAACTTTTAGAATAATATACAGACTTTTCTTTTTTTTTTTTGCGATCAACATTGATATTATTTTCCTCGGTACTCGAATGAGCTGAGACGTCACTCTCGCATTAGACTTTTGGACTTCCGATAATAGGGCTCGAATCCAGGTTGGGTGTACTGAAGATTTCTTTTTTCTGTCGAATGGTTTTTCTACTCTCAAAGCAAAATCGGGTACACTTCCTTTAAATCACTTTCCCGTTCCTAACATACTAGCGTAGTCATAACATAATATGCGTGTAACCCAAACGGGTAATAAGATGCGGCGCTAAAAATTATATACGGGGTGGGCCGGAAACAATTAGACGATATATGCTGAGGAAAGTGATGGACAACGTACTGAGGTTTGTCTGACGTCATGTGGAGCTCACCTCAGTGACATTATCTTCAAAAAGTGTATTATGTAGTTTGTTTTTATTTAGATAGTGAATATTTACTTTTCACTTAAAGTGTTAATTTTCAAGTTACTAATTGTTTCGGCCACACTATATATTAAAACGTGGCGAAAATAAAAACGTTTGTGGTGTGTATATATATACACACACACCACAAACGTTTTTAATTGATTTCGCCACGTTTTAATAACCGTTCGGGTTATGCACATATAAACTAATTACGCTAATGGAATAGGAATGAGGAAGGTACAATTCAGAAGGAAATGTGCTTGAGTTGGCACGGAGTGGTTGAGAAGCAATTAGGGAAAACCCCACAGCCAGCACATCCGACTAGGATTTGAACCCGAACTTCCTCGTCACTGGCAACCCCACCCAATACACACACACACACACACGTGATTGATAACCGTTGTTCACGTGATCTAAGATGTCAACCTCACAATATGTGTGCACATTGGACACTCGGGTAGGTTATGCTGCCAAGTTTGAAATTTCTAGAATGTTTGGTTTTTGAGTTCTATTGTTTACGGAACACATGCGTACAAATGCATTGTATCATATTTAAATGACCTATATGCCCTTACATATAATAACACTCTAAATAGGTCTGCACATTATATGTTGTCTGTTTCCAGTAAACTAAACAAAAAAAGTACTCATCAGTTTGAGATGGAACTTTTTCTGTTGTAGGCCTACTCCTTATCTTTAAGAATAAAGGGTAAGCTATACCTCATCACGTTATATCATCAGCGAGAGAAGCGGTTCCGAAAAAAACCGACTGTAATTTTGATTACATTTGCGTTTTAAATTTGAAACAGTTCAAATATATTAACTTTTAATGTACAAATCTTCTTTATAAGTCTCATTGGCAACGAGAGGTTTTATAAAACCACCAAAACTATTATTTTATGCAACGAGTGTTTTGAACATATCTAGCTATCACTTCAATGCCACTAATTAACATTAAGAGCAATAAAATTTTATAAATTTGGTCAAATATTTGTTTGTTTAACACTGTTGAGTTTTTTTAATTCCGGCTAAGGGCATTTTTAATTAGTCTCAAGTGCTTTTTAAGGTTTTTTAAAGTTTGTAAAAAAGCTAAAAATACTAGGGGATTTAATTGTATTGGGTAAAATAGTGGCAACCCTGTTTGACCAGTATATCAATTAGTCTGGGCCGTTTACTCCAGACTTCTCCACATGCTTTGCCAATTAAGTGGTGATCGTATTGTTGGATAAAATTAATTGGTTAGTTGATGAGTAGCAGAATAATGCAAGAAATTCTTTCCCAAATATACGATGTTTTGTTTCATATAATTAATAAAAAAAAACGTTAGGTTGTAATGATATGGAATTTAGCATCCCAATAATTTATTTTCACATTTGTATTCCAAATCACGACATTATAAATGAGAGCGGTTCGTAAGATTTATTTGTTTTATGTTGTTAAATTACAAGGTATGGTGACATCTTTCAACGTCTCTGTTTAAAAAGATAACGCAGTTTGGTCAACAGAGACGCACCTGAGTGACCACACCTTTTTTCTTTTGGGAAACTTCAAGAAGGAAATGTCGCTAGATATACCCCTTCAGGGTGCACATCTCCTCACTTCCTTCCTAACGAGGAGCCGAGTAGGGGAAGATTATGAAATCTTAATTCGTGTTTTATCGGAATCTAAATCTCGCGTGTCGGGAATTGTCGTGTGTATGACACAATAGTCGGGCATTTAAATTAAAGTAAATCACGTGAAATATCGAGCAAAAAAACTGTTTATCTACTAAAATACCAGGACTTTTAATTTCTAAAATAAGATATCCACCCTTTTTAATTATTATAAATACAGGATAACAAATTTGGACCTGATTTAGTCATGATAACAAATGTCACGCGAAGAAACATTAATATATCACGTTATCTTTTTTAAACGTTACAAGGTTAATATACTAAATGCCAAGCTCATCTAGTCTGGTTTAGCGGTGACAGAGAGGTCGGGGTTATAATCCCGAGTACTCAGGGTGGATTCTCCTGAATGTTTTCCTATTATCTCAGCAACAAAAATGAGTGTACACTTCCTTTATATGTAACCTTCCTTATCTCTAACACATTATCGTAGTTAGTATATACAATGCGTTTATCCTAGACGGGTAGTACGATGTGAGAGCCACAGGAACATCACTAGCGTGACGCTATTCTATTTTCTTACTCAAATAGTCTATTATTTTTAGATTTTTTTAAAACAATTAATCGGTAATCTAACCTTAAATTAATTATCTTTATTAACTATCATGTAAAGACTTCTCAGATATCTATTTTAACCAAGCATATATGTCAGTTTTAGTTTTCGAAAATTACCCCAACATTTAACAATTTTTTTAAATCGAAGGGCTTCAACCAAAATCAAAACAACATCCCTAGGATAGACAGACTTGTGGGTTATTGCGCACATAAAACGTACAGATTTACCATGATTTTGATATTCATTTTTTAAATATAAAATAGAATATAAAATAAATACAATAATACAAAATGTGTACCGTATATGAAACAAAGTTATAAAATATATGTTGTTGTATTTGCTTGATTATGCTTTAAAAATATGAGTGTAGAATGGCCCTGAGCATGGGACAGTTCTTGAATGGCTCAGTGGTTAGAGCACTAGCGTATTAAGCCAAAAGTCCCGTGTTCGATTTCTGTGTTTAGATGTCATTTTTCAATTCAAAGAATATCATATTTAGATCAGTGCTAAAGTCGTAAATTTAGTAGTTCCGTAACGCAAGGTCGTAGCGGCCACAAAGTTGAAGAGGGTTTTGGGGGGGCATAGCCCTCCCAACCATCGTAGGCGACAAAATTTCACAAACATAAATGCCTTTATAAGCTATTTGGAGCATCTTTTAATTGTTACTAAGGCTGAAACTTACTTAACGCACTTACCCTAAAATTCCAGGAATTCGCATAGAGCACAGTACATTTATTCAGAATTTATTGATTCATAGTGCTAAAAAAAAGTTTTAACATAATACTGATATAAAATAAATTAGTTAACTTGGAATTGCATAGTATAAAACTTTACTAAAAATTTTTTTTTAAATATTTTTTCACGAAAAGCAATTCCGGAACAACGTTCCCATGAGTTCCCACCCACTCAGTCCACTACACTCCTGAGTTAGAGGTGGATATAACCGTAACTAACAAATACACTAGCTTACCTATTTAATACATGCTTGACCAACACTTTAATCAGAACATTTCCTGTTTCGACAAGTGACAGGTAGGTGGTATATTATTAAGCTGGCTGGCCCTCATGTGTATCGAGTGCTTATATAGTGGCCGGCTACACAGAAGAATTGAGAAACAGTACCTAAGACCATGTACCCTTGATTAAGTCAGTTCAAGTAACACGCATTAAAAGGGGAAATACTGAATTAAGTTCATATATAATGATATTTCAAAATAATGCATGCGACTTTCAAATAACAAAAATCATTTTCAAATATATAGAACAGTTTTATGACGATCCATTTTGCTCATTCTGTGCCCAATTAAAAAAATATATTATTGAGTTTGTGTTTAAATTGAACTATAAGCAAATACGTTATAATTAAAATGCATATCTTATTATTTTTTCAGCTAAAAGCTGTATGTTTGAAATTTAATTTACTCTTTGTAATTAAAAAAAATGAATGTTTACTTTAGAAACATATCAAACTTTAATAAAACCTTTAATAAGAAAAACGCAAACATATTTAAAAAAAAAATTTAAAGTTCTATCTTATGGTGTTAGTGACGTCATGGATGATTAAATTTACAATTAAATCTCAGCTTTCATTAAGTCTGATAGTTATAAACTATCTGAAATTTAATTTTGTGATTATATTTGTTTTAAATGAATAAAAAATAAAGCGAACTTGTTAGAAAATAATTTTGGTTATTTCTCCTAACTGAAACGTGACCATGAATATTCAACAAGCCCCATTCTGGTTCCTACCAAACCTCTTTTTTAAAATCGAATATTCATAGTATTTTCTAAGGATTGTGGATATTGAAATTTAATGAGATCTCCCGGGACCCTTTTATTTTTTATGAGCAAAGGGGATTGGGCTTTTGTTGTTTTTTAGCGCCACGTATTACTACCCACTCGGTTTATACGTATATTTACTAACTACTATAATGAGATGGATTAGAAAGGTTTTTAATTTAGAGGAAGTGCACCCCCATTGACATGGAGGGAGAGTGGAAAACCATTAAGTAAAAGCCACCATCATTGCACCCAACCGGGATCGAACCCCGATCTCTCAGTCTTCGGTAGTCTAGTCTATTGCGAGAGTAGTCACTTAGTGGGTGACCCGGTGGTCTAGGGGTAAGGTGTCAGACTTCTGTACTGGCGGCCGGGGTTCAATCCTCGGTCCCGGCACAGATTTATCTGATTACCAAACCCTTCCTTCACCTCTGACAATACATCTTGGGAATGTGGGGAATGCCAGGCCGCCACCGTGGTTCGGATTCCACGTTAAACTGTAGGTCCTCCATTTCATCTCACAATCACCCTACCATTGCACATTAGCGTAATTGCGTATAACCCGAACGGGTAGTAAGACGCGGTGCTAATAATAATAATAATAATAATAATAATAATAATAATAATAGTCTCTTAGACCATGTGGCTACCGAAGAGGGTTTTAAGCTTCTGTTAAAGTACATAATAATACTTAAAATTCCAGATGCTGTCTAAACCTCTCCTGAATATTATATTTATACTAAAAATACATGATTTTTTGTTTAGGTTTAATTATTTAAACCTAATATCACCAACATAGACAATATGATTAAAATTACTCTTATTAAATTGAATATAGACATTTATCATCAACATTTTTAAAAGTAAAATCAACGAGTAAAACTTATTAAAATGTTACTCTAATGGTTCAGACTGTTGCCTCGGTTGGTAAGGGTTATTTCTACTGATATAAGGTTCCCAGGCTCGACTCTATGCAGGAACCAAAACCTTTTAGTTAAATCAGGTTCTCTCTTTTTTACCAACTGTAAAGGCTTAGTGCCTGGTTAGTATGTGTATACTAGAATTAATAGGAAAAATCCATAATAACTAATCATTATAAGATAAATTAAAGTAAATAAAATAATAAATTAAATGTAATATATTAACACTTTTATATTATTATAACTGCCCAACCTAAATCATAGCATGAATAATTTTTTTTAATAAATTTTAGACAGAGCCATATAAAATAATAATTTCAAAAAACAAGTATTTATTTTGTGGACACACGCGCACGAATACTAGTTGTATTGACATCATCATTTGCCGGTTTCATCTCTTTCATGTTTGCCAATCTTTATTTATGAAGTAAAGGCAACCTTTTAGAAGTCATAATCAACATCATCATCATCATCATCATCATCATAATCAACTGTTTCAAGCTTGTGGCTAACGTTCTTCCTTCTTCATCCATAATTATAACTTCTTGTCCTTTCTCTCCTGCTTCTTACCTGGCTATTTAACACCTTCTTACTTTCCTCCACATCCCTTTCCACCATCTCTGTCCATTTTTACATCCAATCCTATCTGTCGGTTTTATAAATCATTTTTAAGTGACTTACAAACGTGGCTGCCACAAAAAAACCACATCCAAATGGTTTTTTTCAAAACAAAAAATAATTATTTTATATGCACATTTAAATATTGAATTAACATATCAAAACTTAAATAGGTTAAGTAAACCATGTGTGTACGCTACCAACGGCAATAAAATATTTATAATTTACTCGTTTTAATTAGTGCCGTGTTGATTAGAACCAATGTCAGACATTAAATACGTCACATAATTTTGATTGGTAATTTTTAAAAATAAAAGTAATTTTAAGAATTTATATTTGGATTGTATTTGAATTGTTTACGTGGAAAAAAAAATGGATTGTTTTGTAGCATGATAGCCAAGAAAAAATTATCAATTGTATGGCAGAAATTCCTGGAACACCGCTGTAAAGTATTAAATAAAGATACAGGCCATTCGAAGTTCAGGTACATCATGACTTATTAATAATAATAATTAATAATAATGTATATAATGTTAATAATAACATCAATAGCCTATATAAAAATATAAAATTATAATCATTACAAATATAAACATAAAATATAAAAATAATACCAACACAATAAACAAAAATATTGAGATATAATACAAAATAAATTATGACAATTAATAATAAATATTATAGATTCCTGTTTACAATGGTAAAAACGCTTAAAAGATAAAATTAACCAAAAACGTATTATTTGATATCAGTTTTGATTGTCTATGGTGACAAATGGGTTCGCAGATCATATAGGTTGGCTTATAGATACGTTAAGTTAGATTTATTAGCTTTTCTTAATGTCAGACTTGTCCAGTCTTAAGAAAATGGTTTCAGAATTCCAGTACTGTTATATCCTCTCATTTTAATTAAAACTCAAAGTAAACAAATAAAGGGGGAAGACCTTGATTTTATTTGAAATGTTGTATTTTATTTTTATTTGTCTGTGAATTGCTGTTATTGTTACTATAACGTTACTGTTTCCTTAACTTGAATATAGCAACTAAAAAAAGAATAATATATAAAATTTAAAATGTGGATTCGACAGCTCTACTTTAGTCTAGTCTAGGGGCGGGGAACGTTTTCATATTGGAAAGCCGCACTTTCAACTAAGGAGGTATATTTTGGCCAAACTCTACCAACCACAGATAGATTGATAAAATATATATTAATTTTTAGTTTTTTGATATTGTGCTTTAAAAATAACAATATTCTAAATTGTAATTGATCAAATTAGACTCGGTTCATAAGTCTTATAGCTTATAAACGAAGAAGATACAGTATTGAGCAAATATACGAAAAGGCTGTTGAAAGCGATGGCATATTTATTTTCTTAATTTGAGCGTGTGGGGGCTGGAGGGAAGTTCCCTTGACTTAATTTTTTTGTATATTAAACATTTTTTTTCTCTTAAATCGATTAGGGTGAAAAACGCCATACTTGGGTGCAGAACGGTGCAAAATCGAACTTTTATTTTTGCATTATAAAAAAAAACAATCAGTGAGTGAGGGTCTACGCTTAACTTA
>CABFVZ010000663.1:201170-223354 GCA_902151445.1 Timema monikensis
GGGGAGGGGGGGGGGGGGCTACTCTTAGCTTGGCCCCTCCTAAACATAAACAGTCGTACCGTATCTGGGGTCAGGGTGAAAAACGTTGCAAAATAGGTGCAAAGTGGTGGTGTATTTAAATTTGCCCCCTCCCCCCCACCTCCCTGATCCAGCCTTGTCAAAGTGTATGTGTTCGAATCAAGAATGACGACGTTGGGGTTTGACGATGTTTGCACTTGTTGGTTATGTTTCCATAAAATAACAGCGGACCTGAGGTCGTGATGTCAATAAAAGAGAGACATGCTCGCGGGATGTGGTCGGCTGCTTTGGAACACAATACACTCTGACAGGAATTTTAAGAGACTCCCTTTGAAGAATGGCTCACAGGGTAGTGGCTGTAGCTTCTAGCATTGATAGTGTATCTTCCTCAATCTAGATATTTCGAGGTGACCGACAAAGGATAGTTACTCCAAGGTTGGATTTTCTGTTTGCCCTCTAGTTTTTTTAACATGCTCTGCATTTTAGTACCTGTCCAAGAAGTCTGTATAGTTTTTAATATGGGGTAGAGACGAGAAACTAATGTATAGGAAATGTACTCCACATTTGCGTGGAGGGAGAGGAGGGGAATAAAATCACCCTTGACACTCGGTTTGAAAATGAACCTTTGCCTCTGACAAAGCAGATAAGACGAACCTGACGCCTTTGTCCACGATATGTTGTTGATACCCATTGCATTTGTACCAAATTTGGTTTGAATATATTGAGATCTTTTAAGCATATTCTATTATTCATACAGGGATTATAACAGGATGTCCAGCAGCTTGGAAAACAGGGAAAAGTCACGGAATTTGCTTTGTCAGGGAAAAATTATGGGAAAAGGAAAGTTAGGGAACGTGATCGAATTTCTGGAATTTTTACAAATTGGCTAAAATAATAAAAAAAATTAATTTACAATATTCAAAATATAATTTCTCCTCCAGTTAATACTCATCATTTTTTTTAGCACAGTTGTACCATTTGAGCAGATGCATATTAATTCTTAATGGGGAAACTTAGCGCACGTTAATGACTTACCTAGTACATGTACTTTATCCCAACTGTTTGGGAAGCACTAACCAGCTGAAGGACTCAGTGCAAGCCCAGCTCAGGATGGATAGGAGGAAAGTAAATTTAAGTTTGAAGATTCATTAATTAATAAAATAATAAATGTGATGAATCGATCGATGCTTGGTTAGGAATCAAAATAAATAGTAAAGCTTTAAATTTATTTTGCAAAATTTAAGTTCTGTAGATACTATTTTGAAATTTTGAAACAATTTAATTGAATCATTCAAACATAAAAACATGTTTTAAAAATTATTAATCACATCTATGGTTTTAGTTAAAAATAAAAATGTAATATTATTTTCATTCTAATCGCTCAGCGTACCATTGAAAATTGTCCCACGTACCACTCTTGACACGCGTGCTGTAGGTTGCTGACCCCTGATACATAGCTTACCCTGTATTATGGAAAATTAAGGAGTACAACAAAAGTTGTCCCATCTCGATCCGATGAGTACTTTTATGTTCTTGGAAACTATCGGAATCAAAAGTACAGTTAGAATTTTATTTTAAGTGTAGATTATAAACACTCAATTTAAATACAGTGGATTCTGGTTGATTTGGCAGCCGTTTATTTGAGACAACACTTGAACAGAAACAAAACGAGTATTCAACCTGAATTTGTTTCGCTTATTTGGGCCAACTTTACCTCTTGATTGGTGCAGTGGAGGTTGTGATTTAATGTGGATAAGGAACTGCCTTCATTCCCTTCGATACCTTCGCCGACTTTATTCAATTGCAGTCCATAAAGAGAACAAATCAGTGCACACTTGATTTTTTCCCCCAAGTAATTACACCTATTAATGTGTGTTTGACACAGTAATTATTTTGAATATCTTCATTTTACATATGCACAGTGTACATTACATGCAGGATTCAAGAATATCATGATATTTATCAAAATATCATATATATATATCAAGGTATTGATATAAATAGTACAAATTTTCAAATCAATACACACACAAAATGTAAATGTTTGTGTAGATAAATTGTATGTAAAAAGATAAGCCATATACATTTACATAGATAAGTACAAGTTTTAAACTCAACAGTTAACGGTAAAAGAAGAAAAAAAGATCAATCAATGCCCTTGATTTTGTTGAAATATTAAAATTGATGCTAGCTAAAAAGAATACAAACAAGAAGAATTTTCAGTCATCATTCAGTGTCTCACTCGCAGGTGTTTCCTAATCTTCATCTTAGTTTAAAAAAGGAACTTAGTTAACTAAACTAACATTTTGGCTTTAAACCTCCCCTTCACCCGACTCCCAAACCCATTCTAAGTTGTTGTTTTTTACTGAATGAATCTTAGTCCAAGTATTCGAACAAGAATGTTAACTTACTTGCCTTTACATTTCCCAAAGAAATGATTTCTTAATTTTGATAGTACTTTGCCAAAACTTTTTTAAAAAAAAGTTTAAGGTTAGATGTTGCTGCAACAGCTGTTAACATTAATTGCTTAAACATATCTAAACAGCTATTTTTTTTTAACTCTGACCAATCAAACCATGCAGCAGATTATGTAATATTAACGTGTGTCCACCAAGTCAATGGAGGGATGCTTACCAAACAAATATGAAGGAAAGTGAATTTTGGCTGTTTATAGAGCCATAACAATTTGGATGAAACTATTATTGATAGAATTCAGCTGATAGAACGCTACTTCTTTTTGTTTTTCGGTTAGATTTTGGTCACGGAATCTATGATCACACACATATATAGATATATATAAACAAATAAATATAAGGATATGTATTATATAAATAAATATAAGGATATTTATTATATAAATAAATATAAGGATATATATATATATATAATGATGTATAGCTGTTGAATATATCCTCGAGCCTTGATTATGTTTTATTGCCTTTAGCTTTAGTTATTTTAAAAAAAATGTGTATACCAATATATATTGGTCTTTATTTAAATGCCACATTCCTTTTATTTTATTCGTACCTTTTTTCCTATGTTAGAATGTGTTTTTCAGCTCATTGTTTAAAATTTCGCTTAATTGGGGCAGCAGCTTAATTTTATCAGGGTGATCTCGTTCCGATGTGTTCCAATTAACAAGAATCCACTGTATTATTTTACTGGATGGAATACAAAAATAAACTTGTACTAATGGAGAAAAGTGTTGCAAGTTTGGCACCGAAACAGTGGAACTGTGTGGAGTCCTAATTAACTGATATTGAGTGGTGTACATACTTTCCGTACAGAGTATACGTGTCTGTTTTGAATGTTGCATGGAGTGTAGCTTTCAGGAACCCATCGCGAACACGGGTATTGAGCTAAGAGCCAGACAATGAGGGCTGCTGTTTCCACTGTGTTTTATGTAGTATATTCTCACGGAGGGGATGAATTATTTTTATTTTATCAGAGGTAGCTATGCTCACTACCTGCTTCAGTGGCTGTGTGGTCTAAGGCGTCACTCTCGTGTTAGATTAGACTGTCAATGACAGGAAGCTCAGGTTTAAAATCCTGGTTGTGTTTACTGAGGGTTATTTTTCCTAAATGGTTTTCCAATTTCATCTATATGAATGCGGATACACTTACTATAAAATGCAACCTTTATTAACCCTATTACATTATCAAAATTAGCACATATGTATGCACCCTAAACGGGTAAAAATGTGCGGTGCTCTTAAAAAAATTGATTGAATATCAGGCATGTTGCATAACTAAGTAAGTTTATGAATAAGTCTTTTGATTTTATAAACTAATGCTTCAAAAATTTCAACTTAAACTACCATAGTAATAATAATAATAAGAAATATTGTGGCATTATCGTTGTAATCATCTTGGACTGAATACAGGTCATGAGAATTGGTGACACTATTATTTATTAATTTTTTTTAGCACCACGTCTTACTACCCGTTCGGGATATACATATATGTACTAATTACACTAATGATTTAAGAAATTGGGGAGCAGAAACATGGACATCGAATGTAACAGTGACTAGGAAAGTGGAAGCCATGGGAATGAAATGTGTGAGGATCATAGTAGTTTTGACGAATAGAAACAAGTTAAGGAATGAAGTTATTCGAGAAAGAGTGGGAGAAGAGGGAGTACATGAAATAGTAGAGGAAGCAAGACTAAGATAGTATGGACATGTAATGAGGATGTTGGAGTACATAGGATAGTAGAGGAAGCAAGGCTGAGATAGTATGGACATGTAATGAGGATGTTGGAGTACATGAGATAGTAGAGGAAGCAAGGCTGAGATAGTATGGACATGTAATGAGGATGTTGGAGTACATAAAGATAGTAGAGGAAGCAAGGCTGAGATAGTATGGATATGTAATGAGGATGTTGGAGTACATGAGATAGTAGAGGAAGCAAGGCTGAGATAGTATGGATATGTAATGAGGATGTTGGAGTACATAAGATAGTAGAGGAAGCAAGGCTGAGATAGTATGAATATGTAATGAGGATGTTGGAGTACATGAGATAGTAGAGGAAGCAAGACGGAGATAGTATGGGCATGTATTGAGTATGGAGGAGGGGATGCTAAAGAAAATGATGGAAATGAATAATGTAGGAATATTACATTAGGGAGGCCCAGAAAGAGATGAGAGGAGCAGATAACGGAAAGTGTGTGAGTAAGAGTAGAGTAATGGAAGCAATTAAAGGAGGAAGAATGGTGAAAGGATAGAGGAAGATTCGAGGCATTTTACTGAATTGACACGGTCACAAGCTGGAGTCAGTTGATGATGGCTATTGTAGCATTTCAAACTGCATTAGAACAGTCCACAATAATAAAAGAACACAACACTTAATAATAGTTTTTCATCACATAATACATAGTATAAATAATACACAGTAAAAATATTAAAATAACAACTATAGAATGATTTCTTCAAGTTATATATTATGGAATTTTGTTCTTGTTTTATATTTTATTTAGTATTTTGTTTCACTTTGTTTACATTTAATACGGGATGGAATTTACAGCCCCTAATGCTAATGGCCGGGTTGTAATTTACTGATTGATTCGAATAGCGGGACGGAATTCGCGTCAACCCGACTGCTATAGGCCTGTAACCAATCAAAACCCATGTACATTAGAATAGCAGGACGGAATTCGCGTCAACCCGACTGCTATAGGCCTGTAACCAATCAAAACCCATGTACATTAGAATAGCAGGACGGAATTCGCGTCAACCCGACTGCTATAGGCCTGTAACCAATCAAAACCCATGTACATTAGAATAGCAGGATGGAATTCGCGTCAACCCGACTGCTATAGGCCTGTAACCAATCAAAACCCATGTACATTAGAATAGCAGGACGTTATTCGCGTCAACCCGACTGCTATAGGTCTGTAACCAATCAAAACCCGCGTACATTCTAATAGCAGGACGGAATTCGCGTCAACCCGACTGCTATAGGCCTGTAACCAATCACAACCCACGTACATTAGAATCGCTCGCATCAGATACAAACACAAATAACCGAGCGTGGTTTGGAAGAGTCGTCGTCCCCTCCGGTACTTGAACCACTGCACAATCTTGTCTGAAGCACCCTTTTCTTCTCCCCTCCTTTACCTCCCTTCCTCTACATCAACTCTCCTCTCCAAGGGAACAAAGACGACCCTTCAAACTTTCCTCAGTGTTTTGTTACTGGATGCAGCAGGATAGCTACAGCTAATTACTAGCGTCTTGTTGGCTTCTCGCCTTTGTTAAGCGAGGAACATTTCTCTGAAACATTGTTTCTCCATCTTAGTTCGGACACAAGATTTTCATTTCTAAGAGCAAGTGCGTGCTTGCTATTGGTTTAATATAGATAATCATATCTATATAATCTATGACACGCACACGGTCTCAGTGTTAAGTCGAATCCAGGCTGCGTAACTGAGACTGGTGTATCACACAGTTGTTACATTTCCTCATATTTGTATCTTTCTTATCCCTAACCAAGTAGCATAAATAATATAGACATAATTAGAGAGACGTGAGATGTGAATTTTCTACGGAAAATGTTAAATTTACTTTTTTCTTGAAAAAAATTCCCGTTATTAAATGTAATAAGGCAAGGATGGGGAACATGCGGCCTTTTCTCAAATCTTCTCAATTATGTCTCTTAGCCCACTTCGGTGGCGTAGTTAACTAACGCACTAGTGTCGTGTAGAGCAAGACTGCCGATGACCGGGAGATCGAGGATTGAATCTCAGTCGGTTGAACTGGGAGTGGTTTTTCCTGAATGGTTTTCCACTCTCCCTCCACACAAATGCGGATTCACTTAATCTAAATTCAACCATCCTAATTACTTATCCATTAGCGTAACTAGTACTTAAGTGTATAACCTGAACAGGTAGTAAGACGCGGTGTTTAATAAAAAATAAATAAAAAATATGTCTCTTCATTATTTTTAAATTATGCATCCTCGAACTCAAATTGTATTCCTACAATATAATACAATGAAGGGTTTCGTGAATATGTTAAGTTTGTAGAACTCTATTCTCGAGTGATTTTCTATTGGATTTTAAAATCCTTATTACACACACACACACACACAAGTATGCTTGTACAACATATCTACATTTGAATTTTAAAATGAACTAAGATCCACAAAGAACAAACGCCAAAAAAACGCTTAAAAACAGTTCCCGTCAAACATTTTATAATTTATATGTATTTTTTTTTAAAAGTGTACCTCTTTGGATATATAGTAAGCATATAAACAAATTTAAATTTGTTCTCGTCGAGTAGAAAAGAAGACAACAACTAAGAAACCGTTCCTTCATGTATGGGTTACTAGATACGTTAAAGTGAAATAGAAAGTGATGCAAGACCAGTGATTCTCCAGTTTTTATAGCAAAATATTGTTTTGACCAAAATAGCAACGCTTGGTTTAATTTTCTTCCCATGGTGACCTTGAAAGTTGTTGAATATCTGTCAAGGTGTCCTGGAACTTCATGACAACCTTTTCTCTTCATTCAAAAAGTTTGTCAGCCATTGCAGCCATGCTTATTGACAGATATTCAACAACTCTTGATATCACCGTGTGAAGAAAATTAAACTTAACATTGCTACCGGAGCAATATTTTAATAATTTTGGCAAAATGTACTGTACATGAAGTGTGAGGCCTTAGGAGGAATACCTGAAGTGAAATGTTGCCTTCCAATGTCAAAACGGTGACCTGGTGGTCTAGTGGTAAGGGGTTGGACTTCTGTGCTGGAGTCCAGGGTTCAATCCTCGGTCCCGGCACAGATTTATCTGATTGCCAAACCCTTCCTTCCCATCTGAAAAGACGTGTATTAATCACAACTTGTGAATGTGTGGAATTCCGGGTCTCCACCGTGGTTCGGATTCCACGTTAAACTGTAAGTCCTCCATTTCATCTCACAATCACCCTACTATTACAGATTAGCTTAAGTGCGTATAACTCGAACGGGTAGTAAGACGCGGTGATAATAATAATAATAATAAGGTCAAAACGTTCTCCACCCCCTTAACTAATGTAATCGTTATATTCAGAGTTTTTATTATTATTATTTAGCACCGCGTCTTACTACCCATTCGGGTTATACGCACTTACGCTAATGTGTAGTGGTAGGGTGATTGTGAGATGAAATGAAGGACCTACAGTTTAACGTGGAATCCGAACCACGGTGGAGGCCTGGCATTCCCCACATTCACAAGATGCCTTGTCAGAGGTGAAGGAAGGGTTTGGTAATCAGATAAATATGTGCCGGGACCGAGGATTGAACCCCGGCCGCCAGCACAGAAGTCTGACACCTTACCCCTAGACCACCAGGTCACCCCTCAGAGTTTTTACTTCAGTTATTAAATGAGCTCCTATAGATAAAAAGTGCCTATTTCAATTATATTTTCATGCTCACGCATTGACTATAGCACTCGGTGGTTGGATGTGTAACTAGCATGCGATTTTTTGTGGACCAGACATGTTTATACTTTATTATAGTAATCAAAACCCTAGTGAATACATCTCATTCATCTGGAATTTATTGATATGATTGTTTTTTGTTAGAACCGCGTTTGGGTTACATATACACTTACGTAATAATTGCGCTAACGGGTTAAGGATGAGTAAGGTTGAATTTAGAGGAAGTGTACTCACATTTGCATGAAAAGAAAGGAAATAATTTAGTAAAAGAACCTCGGTACACCCGACTGAGCTTCCAACCCCGATCTCCTCCTCATCGGCATTCTAGTCTAACATGAGAGTATCGCGTTAGACCACGTGGCCACCAAAAGGGTGTGAAGATGTTAACATATACATTTTCATCTTTAGTTTACATTTGTTGTTTGGATTTTGTTTTCAGTATATCATGATTAAGATTTTTTTTTTTAATATATCTTGGCTTAAGTATTTGCTAAGAGCTTTTGCCACCCCCTCATCTCCCACTGATCCCCTAACAAAATATTGTATAGCATTATACAAAGTATATATGTACTATCCTCCCCTAATTCAGCCCTTTCACCTACGTATTAGACTGTAAGCCGTCAGTGCGGAAAAATGTATATGTCATCGTCTACCTGGTAATGTTCATCCCTACGTATAACCATCGAGTACTAAAACGCGGCGGGAGAAAAATAATCTGTGAGGACACGGAGATGAAGATGAATTTTAAGGAGAAACGCCAGAGCTCATCTGGAATATAAGGTACAATAAACCACGTTGATAAAAGAATAAAATAACCCCAGGCTGCACAAGGTCGGGGATTAATCCCGGGTCAAAGTTGAACATTTCAGCGTGAATTTTTTTATATAATTGAATCACTATTAGAAAAAAAAATAGCCTTCAGCACAAAATATTACTAAACCTACTTTATTGTATTCCTTTCTGACAGATGGGGCCAGATTTGAAAGACTTAAAATAAATAAATAAATGTGTAGGGACCCTTTTTTCGTTTATTTGGTATGTCTCTTAAAAGGTTCTTTACATGCCACTCAGACTATATTTATATATAAACACTTTTTTCGTTTATTTGGTATGTCTCTTAAAAGGTTCTTTTCATGCCACTCAGACTATATTTATATATAAACACTTTTTTCGTTTATTTGGTATGTCTCTTAAAAGGTTCTTTTCATGCCACTCAGACTATATTTATATATAAACACTTTTTTTTTGCAACACCTCTAACAACCATTTATGGCGATACGCTTTTATACGATTATGGTTTTAGGGGTGAGGAAGGTTATATTTAGAGTAAATGTATCCGCACTTGTATGGAAGGAGAGTGTAAAACCATTTTGGTAAAACAGCGCTCAGTACACCCAACTAAGATTTGAACCTCGATCTCCCCGTCATCGGCATTCTAGTCTACTGCGAGAATAGAGCCTTAGATCATTTGGCCACCGAAGCGGGTAGCACAAAAATTAAACGTAAATATCGAATATAAACTACTGTGGAAATAATTTCTGTCGTTGTTTTACATACAACTTATTTTTTTATATCATGATTTATCTACATGCAGCTTTCATTCACCCATAAATATAAATAATATAATGAACAAACAAATTAATTAGTTAATAGCTGTGTGGTGAAGATTATAGTTACTATTATTCTGGGTTTATATTTCCTCATTTTTCAACATGAATCATTGCTCTAACGTCACGAAGTTTACTACCGCATTTTGGACAAACATATGACTGAGGCCCATGTGTGGTTAATGTATCTCGATATAATTGAGCCAATTATATTACAAAATAAATTATACGGTGCACCGCACCAACTTTTGCTTTTATCTTAAAATAGAAACATGCACTAAAACTCGTAAGATATGTGAAACGAAATAATATATATTGTTTGCAGAAAAAATCCCCAAATAGCATAAATGAAATAATTTACACGGTTACAGAAACATTTAGAAAAGAGGAAAACAATCGTTTTCATTCTTCAAAGACCTCAATATTATTATTATTATTATTAGCACCGCGTCTTACTACCCATTCGGGTTATACGCACTTACGCTAATGTGTAATGGAAGGGTGATTGTGAGATGAAATGAAGGACCTACAGTTTAACGTGGAATCCGAACCACGGTTGAGGCCTGGCATTCCCCACATTCACAAGATGTCAAAGACCTCAATAAAATATACAAATATTTTTGCCTGTAGTTTGGAAACTATGGTTTATATAAACATGTATTTCAAATCAAATATTTCTAATATTAATTTTAATAGCTACAACTTTATAGGGATAGGTTATGTCTTAGCTTATATAGTTGCTGAGATAATGTAAAAATGGCAAATCTCCACTAATGTAAAGTACTATTGAAGTTATTTTCATGTGTAAATGAGGGTTGCCATCTTGTTTATAACGGTATTTTGTGCCTTGATACAAAATTTAATCAAAATAGTTAATAGCATATTTGAAGAGATAAAAAATTTAATCTTTTTTTTCCTTCAATACCTTTAATTTTAGGGTTAGATATCTATTTCCAATACTTCCTCGGGGAAACCCCAATGAGAAGACTGGATATCATGTTTTACCTCATCGGTAAAATAGTTTCGACTATAAGTCGACAGACAGACAGACAGACAGACAGATGGCATCGTGAAAACAACTTTTTCGGTTTCACTATTTATCAAAATCGGGAAATAAAATAAGGCCATTTAACCTGCATCGTAGGTAACACGGTCTAAATCATTACACACACACAAACAATAAACAGGATTGCCAGTAATTAAAGTTTTGGGGTTTGAGTATCGACCAGGTATCTCATAAATGTTTTCCCACTATCCCTCCACGTGGACGCGGGCATATTTCCTTTAAACTATACTCTCCTCGTCCTTACATCATGAGTGTAAATATGAAGACAGCCTGGAAGGGCAGAAAAAAGAAAAAAATCATCCGGTAAATTTTGTTTATGAAATGTTTCTGCAGTGGCGGCTTGTGGTCTATTAAATAGGTGAAGGAGCTTAAATGTGAGAGCAGGAGGAGGCATCAAATATTGTGTGGAGGGGTAAGTGTAAGGGAAAATCTCTTAACAAACGCTTAAAAAATATTTTAATCAACTTATTGATGATATATAGAAAGTAAAATCCAACTAATAGTGGCAATTAAAATTTTTTAATTAATAAATCCTAGGAGGAGTAACTGGGCTTTTATAATAAAATAGAAGTATTGACATATATTTTCTAAAGTAGATCCAACGTTAGTGACAGATTCAACCACCAAGCGCTGTAGTCGTTACGGACTGTGCGTAGAGAACTGGAATCGCTGTATTGTAACTCATTTGATATGGTTTCTGGACGTTCTTTAGAGAAATATAACTCGTGAGTAAACTTTAACACATGGTATATATTATCTATAACATTAGTTCAATTAAAGTGATTGTAATATTTTTCAAGAATAAAATAACCGAACACGGAAAATTTTCCATCTCAAATCTCTACGGGATAGTAAGTAGTGTTATAAAAAGTCCGTTTATTAGCAATTGCAAACATCCATTAAACTTTGCTATGATTAACCAACGTGTCGCTTCCTGTTATAAAGGTATTGTGTGCCTTCAAGCTGACCTAGGACAGGGTCAGTGAGGGGTGCTAATATCACTCCCACCCCCTACCCCTCCCTCTTCACATTGCCTGTTAATAACCCTCACTTCTAGGGTGTGATGAACTAATCCATCCATAAACCGTAGGGCTTATATACATCCCTAGGGGGTTGGGGAACGATGCGATGAGGCGTGAAAGTTCGTGCTCACTAGTACTCGTATGTCACCAGGGGTAGGTCTCGGATAAAAAAAAAACAAGAAGAGTGTATTCAAACCAAATACAGTTCCACTGTACCTAGATTTACATGGTGCGTTTGACAACACATGCTTATAGTTTAATTAACATTGGAAGGGTATTTGTAAAATATTACCTTAAAAGTGGACAAAATTGATAAACGTTTTACTATTTTATTTACGTTATTTACTGAATATTAATAGTAGAGTGACAGTTGAAAATAATATGACCTAACGTCGTGTGAATACGTGTAGGTAGATACAATAGCTGTTCTAGATGTCAAATAAGGTACTACCTTTTAAAATATGACTCTCTTAACGTCCTGAGTGAAGAATTGAGAAATATAAGTTAAAGGAAAATAAGAAACCACCATTCATCCAAAAGAGAGTTGTAAAATTCACAATATTGTTCTTTTTTTAAAAAAAAAAGCCATGTATCATTATAGGAACTGAGCCCTTCACTCCAGAATAGAGATTTGTTGTTTGCGGACGAATGGCTTAAATTGAACTGTTCTTCTAGCTGAACGAGTCGAACTAGTTCACCTCCTAGGCGTGAACTAGTTCAAATTAAACTACAAGGTAATACTGCACGTCAGGGCTATATAATTCTTAGACCAGTTTGTGGAAATATTAGCCAATACTAATGTACCGTTGTTCAGGGAACGCCCGAATGTACTAATATACTAATAGTACATCCTTTGCGTGGAGGCTCTTTCCATTTCCTGATGAGATGAGGGTGGTATTATGAGAAAGTGAAACCAGTAGAAACACTTAAACCTAACTTAAGCCTAATTTAACAAACCCTGGTGACCGTCAAGAAAAAATACTCAAAGTACCAGCTGAGAATCAAACCCGGGACTCCTTGTATCGTAGCCTGGTGCACTAACCACTACACCACGAGTCCGGCTAGCTAGCTACAAGATGAAACGACACAAGACAATTGGAATTCTTCGGCTGATCTCGCAGAAACAACAGGGTAGTTAATTTTATTGTTTGTTATTTCATTGTTCAGCAAAGCTACCTCAGGATAAAGGATATAAGAGGCAAATAAACTTGAGGCATCTTACAAAACTTATATACTTTAAAACTATTATCATTAATCGAACGACTGTTGCTTTTATAAATGCTCTTATTTTAAAATATTATTTAGTTGATCAAGAATATGTTTAACTTGATATTAAATAGGTTTTCTCTTTAATTATAAACTGAGCAGAGCTATTTTGAAAATTGTAACTACTGGACGATGGCCTACTTTTCTTGCGAAAAAACGAGGGTTACTATCCCAAATAATATGACCAGTGGTATCTGTGCAATATATAATTACTACAACCAAGCATGAAATTAGCATTCTTATATGTTGTAAACAATAACACATATTTTAAAATATTAAATATTGCTTTGAATTAATGGTGTATTTATTAGGTATGATAAAATTACTATGTTACACATAATTTAACTTAGTTTTAGAATTATTTTGGAATAAAAGAAAACAATGTAACAACATACAGTATTTATGTTTTTAGTAAAAAGCTATAAAAATATTATTTATTTTAACTATTCTTAAATTATTATAATTATTATTAATTGTACAATCTGATATTATGTATTTAAATTTTCAATAAAAGGACCTTATCTAACATCTATAAAAATTATCTCTACTTTCGCTTAGTCATACGTAAAGTCATGGAGCTGTCATTTTTACTTTCTCGCTTTCTTACAGGTAGAGAAGGTATTGTGATCTTAGAAAAAATCGAACTCGAGATTTTGATGATTCTCAACATTTAATGACTCCCCGAATCCAAAAAAGCGGTTTTTGAATTTCCGTCTGTTTGTACCTTGGACTAGAGCCTAAACTGGGCTAAAATTTTGTATTTAAGGTTTTCATAGGGTTGCCCTAGACGTTTTTGGAATTGAATATCTAATCCTAGAATTAAGGGTAATTTGCTGAAGGGCAAAAAGAGAAAACGTAGATTTTCTCAAAATCGGCTACAACGATTTTGATTAAATTTTATTTCCAAACATTTATAAATATTCCAAACAAAATGGTAACCCTCAATATTTCCGTAAAAATGACTTCAAGGTCTCCGGTCTGATGCGTAAATTATCATTTCTTATCATATCTTCTAAACAATTTGAGATAATAAATTACTTATCATCACAAATATGTATATCCGTTTATAATACAAATATTTTAGTCAAAACATATTTTTATAAAACCAATAACTTTCAAGCTATATGCAAATATGTATATTTTTTAACTTTTCGAACACTAAAGAAGTATCGCGACCGTGAAAAAATCTAACCTGAAATGTTGATGAATGTCGACGTCTCATGACCCCCTGAACCCTAAAAAGTGGTCTTTGCAATGCCGTCTGTCTGTGTGTTTGTTTAAACTTAAAATTAAGAGTAGTTTAATAAAGGGCTAAAAGAGAAAAAAAGCTATTTTCTCAAAACTGGCTCTAACGATTTTGATTAAAATTCGTGTCTAGGTGTTGATTAGGATAATAAATAAATTGGCTATTTTCATTTACCCACGAAAATTACTTTTAGGGTACCTTACAGAAGCTGAAATTTCCGTATCTCCACAACTATTTGAGATAGTAAATTTCTTAACATAGCAAAATTGTAGTACTATTAAAAATAAAAAATCTTGATACGGAATATATTTTTATAAAACCAACAGTTACTGAGATATTGGAAATATATTAATACAATTTTGTGAGCTTTAGTTGTAAAGAGATACTACTTACGTTTTAACGCAATAATTTTTCAATGCCATAGAGTAATTAAATATAGGTAGGCCTAAGTCTTTCAAAAAGCATTTGTTATTTTTCTTTAAACCTCTTAGGAGAAATGTTTGTACAACAATGATCTATCTCCTTCATTTTAGATTCAATAGTTAATATTTACATTTCTTATGAGTCAAAATTTATAAATGAAGAATTTAATAACAATACCATGACCTGAAGATGTGCAAGTGCAACACCTAATAAAATGTCGAAAATTTTAACCAGAAGTCGATATTTTAATACTAAGTGTTGACCCATTATCGATCTTTTTTTATTGGTCCAACCATACAAATGAGAATATTTATTCTTTAAAAATAAAATTATAAAATTTAAAACGGGGAACAAAAAAATGTTTTATATAATTGTAGTGCAATTTGTGCTTGGGTTTTCTAGTGTATATTATTTCGTTTTACTTATATTACGAGTTTTGAGTAAATATCTCCATTTTTAAACAATAGAGCAAGAAAGTAGTGTGGAGTTCTGTACAATTTATTTTATAGATATTGTCAATGTTGAGCGCAAATATATGTTGCATCTTTTATGAGATTTTTCCGATGGCAATTGGTGTAATAAATTAAATTGTATGTGGTTCAAACTCGTTTGGTCACATTGAACATTGAAAATAATGAAGGGCCCGCATTTGAAAAGGTTCAATGTTGTCAGCCATCTTAAAGGGAAAAATCTCTATTTTAAAACCCTTACTATAACAAAAAAAGAATTAAAATTACTTAAAATGCTAAGACGGGTCCTATTTTTTTTTTATAGAAAATTTGAAACTGTATATTTGAAAAAAAAATGTGTGAGCGGCTTTTGATTTCTTGTTAAAGTCACGTTTTACTAAAAATAGATGACAGTATCAGTAAATGTGATTGCTCGGATGTTTGTTCCTTTCCATGCACGAAAACACGCTCATGTGCTGGCAAATATTGCTCATATTAATTGGTGCGCAAATTTCATAAGCTCAAATGTTGTATTCCTACAGCGTTTGTAAAAAAGACAAATTGAGCCACATTGCAACTTATTTTGGTCCATGGAAGGGTCCACGGACCACGCAGAATCAAGTTTCACATGCTTTTTCAGTATGGTTTTCCACTCTCCCTTTTCATGTAAATTGTACCTGCTCTTAACTTGACCTTGAGTGTAAATAAGTATAGCTCTGATTGCTTATAATAAAAGATTATGGAGGAATTGAGAGAATTATAGAAAATGTTTCTGGTCTTTCGTCACCCTTGCTCTAAACCAAACTGGGAGGTTTTTTGTGCTAGCTACTACCCAGTTTTGAGTGGGAATGGTTAGTTCGTTGCCTGTGGCGGATACTAGTGGGTTTGTTACCGGAAAAAGAAGGGGGAGGGGGTTACACCCGTTTCAAACACTCCGCCGATACCGACACTTTAATTAGCTGATGTTTATGCAGCATGTGTTTTATAACCTTAATATCAATTTCATTTGAGATATGTTTGTGGGAGATTGTGCTAAAAGGAGTCACAGGACAACGTTCATTGCGCTACGGTTGACAGGATTTTGTTTTCATTATTAAATTCCATTGTAGTTAAAGGTTTGTAGATTAATATAGACCAGAGATTTGTAAATCGCACTTTGAAAAATGCAGTTTATTCTAAGATCTGGTGCACACTTCGGCTTTTTTGCATAGGTTCAGAAAATATTCCAGATATGGGGTTCATCCCCCTCCCCCATTTATTTTAAACAAAATAATGTAAGCGGAAGAGTCGCATGATGACTTAAATTGTTGGCATACTTTGTTGGAGACCTACTAGCGTATGGTCATTGTTCTAATTACAACTGTAAAGCGCTTGTTGAAATTTTAAGGCTTTTGTCGTAAATATTTAATAAAATAGTTTGAAATGTTTGTTGACATAACAGTAAACATTGTGGGACGTTCTCTAGATTAATAAAAAGTAAATGCTTTGTTGTTTTTGTTGCTGTTGCTAGTTCTCAGATCTCTGACATTTTCAAGTAGATATACAAAATGCTAAATATTAAACAATAAATGTAGATTTTATAAATGGCTTTAAAATAAATAAAGAAGCTGTCGCTAAAAGTTGTTTGTTCCACACGCGGGTATTTATTGCTTTGATTTTCTTACGAATGAACCCTTGGAGCAAGTTTAGAAAATACAAACAAATTCAACATTGATAACATTTTAATTATTTTTTTTTACTTTATTATTAGTGTTGTTCTATAAGTATTTAAAGTATATATCAACATTAACAGCTGCAATTGGTGACCTGGTGGTCTAGGGGTAAGGTGTCAGACTTCTGTGCTGACGGCCGGGGTTCAATCCTCGGTCCCGGCACAGATTTATCTGATTTCCAAACCCTTCCTTCACCTCTGACAAGACAACTTGTGAATGTGGGGAATGCCAGGCCTCCACCGTGGTTCGGATTCCACGTTAAACTGTAGGTCCTTCATTTCATCTCACAATCACCCTACCATTACACATTAGCGTAAGTGCGTATAACCCGAACGGGTAGTAAGACGCGGTGCTAATAATAATAATAATAATAATAATAATAATAATAATAATAATAATAATAATAATAACAGCTGCAGATCACATGACATGAATATGCATATTTGAATACGAGAGATGAAGGTTGGTAACTTTTTCTATCCATCAGGCTCATTCTAAAAATAAAAAAAACTGGGACTAGTTAACAGTGCAGTTAGTTGACAAGTCGAGCTTGCAATGTGGCCGGCACATGTGTGGATTTGGGGTGGGTCATGTCATAGGAGCACGCCCACTCTAAGCTGGGGGTGCCCACTTGTAGGTTCATGGTAACCCTCCCTTTCCGTGTACAGATCCTCCCACCCCCCTCATCCCCCCCCCCCGGACTAGAGGATGGCTTTCAGAAGTTGAGCCGCAGGTCACTTTTTGACAACAGTAGGAGAAGAAACATATTTTTGGCAATTTAAGCAATCACAAGTTCATATGAAAACAAAACAAAAAAATAAAATATAAAAATCAACACAAAAGTAAAACACTTTATTTTGTTATTTTGAATATTTATAGTTTTTTATTAAATATGTAAATAAAAATACCAAAGTAAATCAATTATTTATTATTCTTGAGCATTTTTCATTGTTTTTTCCTTAGGGACGTTCTATTTAAACCTTCCTTATACACGATTAAAACACTTCTAAAATCTTATTCATATATACAAATGAGCTGTTTAAATTAATAAAATACAGTCAAAGATAAACCGTGTTATAGCGGGCTGCGTTTTATCCCTTGCCGAGAGCCCTGGTGCCGCCCCCTCAACCCTTCTTCAATCACCAGAATCAAATGTCGTTTACTATCGTGTCACCAGACGAACATTATTGTAGTTTCTTAAATTTCACTTTCCTATGCTTGTTCCTCTTATCTATATAGTTGGTCACTGATAGCTTTAATAATGAAATATTATTATTATTATTATTGTTATCATTATTATTATTATTATTATTATTATTATTATTATTAGCACCGCGTCTTACTTCCCATTCGGGTTATACGCACTTAAGCTAATGTGTAATGTTAGGGTGATTGTGAGATGAAATGAAGGACCTACAGTTTAACGTGGAATCCGAAACCACGGTGGAGGCCTGGCATTCCCCACATTCACAAGATGTATTGTCATAGGTGTAGGAAGGGTTTGGTAATCAGATAAATCTTTGCCGGGACCGAGGATTGAACCCCGGCCGCCAGCACAGACGTCTGACACCTTACCCCTAGACCACCAGGTCACCAATAATGAAATCAAAAAACATGTAAATGCGTGGTAGTTCTTATTTTCGTGAATAATGTAATTTGTGCTTCCAGGCCACTGTGTTTGTGAAAGAGAGAGGATGAAGGAGAGAAATAGATAGATAAATGGAGGAGAGTTGGACAGACGGCGGGGCTGTATTCCCCAGACCGTGCAAGACAATGAACTACATGCTCTGTGTACCATACCATCCTTCAAATGCAAACTATCCCTCCTTTTTTCGCCGTGATGAGACCATTACTTCTGTGCTGTCCACAGATAAGAGGAATTTAATTTGATGCTTCAAAAAACCTGTGTCACAATACATTACTATGTGTAGGAAAAAACTAGTATAGAGTGAGATTCTCATAGGAAGATTTTTTTTATAAGCCGCTAACTTTTTTTTGCGGTCAAGATTAATATCATCATACTTTGTTGCAAGTATTATTTCATTTGTATTTATATTATTATCTATAAATGAAAAGTGACTGTTGAAGGTCACATGCTTTTTTTATATCATATACATAAAACAAATGTTTTTGTATTTCTTATAGGTGTCAAAAAAGCTTCCTCATATCTAAATAGGACTTTAGGAAAGGTGTGTGTATTTTCTAGTAATCAAACCAATTACATTTTACCAGACAAAATGGTACCACCATAACCAATCAAATTGATAAATATTTTATGCTTTTCTTGTTTTTTCTTATCAAGGCTCGAGTTTTGTTTGAAGCACATGACTTCATATCCAAGTAGTTGCCCCTGCCTTTTTTCTTCCAATGTCCCACACAGCCACTTTACGCCCCTCTTTCTTAAAACCTAGTCTGACTTCCCTAAAAAAATTAAGTCAATATTGATTTCAGTTTTATGACAGTTTTTTTTAAAAAATAAACAAGAAATCATAAAATCTTTGCTACAATAGTCCCGTTGTCAAGTGAGGTGTGTTCGGACTGAAATATAAACCACCGCAACTCCAAGTTACTCTAGTCGAGTATATTATATAGGGCAGAGTTTATGAACCTGTTTTTGAAATTATTACGTTTGGTAGAGAAGAGCTAGTGCCTATCTTGTCTCTTTTTTTCTCTTTGCTATTTTATTACTACATTCAATATAGGTGATATTTTTATTGGTGAGTTTAACGTGCACTTTCTAAACATAAAAGCAGCTCATAACTTTCAACTAAAACTCCGGTATAAAATATAATTACTTATTTCGCTGAGGTCCGAAACCTTATTTCAGTTGGTAGACGTCGGCCTCCTGACCTAAGGGTTCAATTCTTGGTAGGGATGGAAAATGTATTATGGATGAAATTGGTGCTGTTTCTTTCACAATGATGAATTGATGGTTGTGAGACGGGTTTTTGTGTCTGTTCTAGAGTTAAGTTAGGTGTGTAAGTCGTGTATATTCAGAAATTTCACGTTAAACCCACCAAATTAAATCATTTTAAATATTAAATATTTATTATTATTATTAGTACCGCATCTTACTACCCGTTCGGGTTATACGCACTTACGCTAATGTGTAATGGTAGGGTGATTGTGAGATGAAATGAAGGACCTACAGTTTAACGTGGAATCCGAACCACGGTGGAGGCCTGGCATTCCTCACATTCACAAGATGTCTTGTCAGAGGTGAAGGAAGGGTTTGGAAATCAGATAAATCTGTGCCGGGACCNGTAGGGTGATTGTGAGATGAAATGAAGGACCTACAGTTTAACGTGGAATCCGAACCACGGTGGAGGCCTGGCATTCCTCACATTCACAAGATGTCTTGTCAGAGGTGAAGGAAGGGTTTGGAAATCAGATAAATCTGTGCCGGGACCGAGGATTGAACCCCGGCCGCCACATAGAAGTCTGACACCTTACCCCTAGACCACCAGGTCACCCATTAAATATTAAATATTTATCTAAACTGCAAATTGGAAGACACTTTTCCACGAAACTGCACATGATAGGAATTGTAGTTACGGCTGTTTCTCTTGCCCAGTCGGGAAAATTTATCTGTTTCGAGGCGTGGTGTATTTCCATATGCTTGGTCAACCCCCACAACCTTTACCACACACTTCAATTCTCTCCCATGCTCGTAAAAGAGTAAAAATTTGGTTTAGTGTCGTGGAGGGCAAAGTCCCCAAGATTTACGAGGGCTGGGCGGATTAGTTTGAGAGGAGGGGCTGGCTATCAAGACCCGTGAGGCGTCAGGGTGCTCTTTGCCCCTATCACCGTCTACCCTCCATAGGGTGGTGACTTGTCAGCAAAGGGAGCATACTTGGTTCACCTGCACCCTGATACCTCTTGATTATAGTGAACTCGGAACCACTTGTATTATGTCTGATAATACTCCACTTGATACCCCCCTGCCACTCCCCCAAGTTACTTTGAGCGATATATCCATGAACGCTCTGAGTTGCTTTACACTGGCATTCGGCTGTATTTTAAATACTCTGGTCAAGTACATTACATTTATCCTGAAAGGTAGTTCTAACTTTTCACGTTTCCACTATAGCGTAGCTTTTAAGATAGGACCATAATGTAATCTGTCAAGGAATGACTGCTACCTTTCGGCGTAGATAGTAGGTATGCGTATAATCCGACAGGATAGTAGGTTGTAAGTATTGCAGAAAAGTCTAGTATAAGCTACACTCCATTTACACTGAAAGATTGTGCCATTGTCTTGCACGTTTCCACTATAGCGTAGCTTTTAAGATAGGACCATAATTAATCTGTCAAGGAATGACTACTACCTTTCAAGGTAAACGGAGTATAAGTTATATTATAACCTACTTCTCTACAATACTTACACTCTACTACCCTTTTGGATTATACACATGTCTACTAACTAAGCTTATGTGTTAGGGATACGTAAGTCTTAGCTTAGAGTAAGCGCACCTGCGTTTGTATTGATGTAGAATGAAAAAACCACCCCCAGTTCACCCGACCGAGATTCGAACCTCGATCTCCCCGTCCTCAGCAGTCGAGCCAAACACGACAAGCGCTGTATTGATGTAGAATGAAAAAACCACCCTCAGTAAACCCTACCCAGTCTATTGCGATATTGACCCCTTGGATATGATCGCCAATCACAAGTGATGAATTTGAGTTTGCCAGCTCTCAAAGTAAAATAAACATTTTCCTTGCGATGTGTGCTGGTTGTAGCTTGATATTTCCTGCATATCATTGGAAGTATTCCACTTTCTGAGTGTGTCATTGACGTAGCACTGCCGTCCAATAATCCCCCCCTTCCCCTTACCAAAACATTCGGTTTAATCTCGGCTTTCACTTTCATACTAAACTTGGGATGGACGGGAATTACATTTTTACCAAGGGACGCTAATTGAACGGGAAACAGTCAAAATATCAGATAGATAGCGGGAAATTATAAAAATGACAATTTAGAAATAATTTAAGATATTCAGACGTCTATTTACTCACAAGTTATTGAACATGTGGTTTACCACGCAAACAGCCCCCTCCCTATCTTTCCATCTGACACACGCGCGCGCACACACACACACACACACACACACACACACATTTCAGAAATTCAGCAGATGTTTAAGAAATTTGTCAGACAAAGATATTATCAAATTTCACTTTAAATTGTCTTACATTTTCAATTCGAACAGTTTCATAATCTACGTCTGAGACAGTTGAACTCAGTAGTCAAAGTGTACTCTTTTAGAATAAACTTTTTCAAACAATGTACTGGTATGTTATTTTAAACATTGTGGCGAGTTTCACTTCTCATTCGCCACACCTGTGATATGTTGCCCAACTCTGCTATAGAACCATTCAAACCGACCCTATCGCTAAAATTAAGGGAAGCTTGCTAATGAGTGTTTTATTTTTATTTTCAAATTAAAAAAAAA